>CM042077.1:34074131-34685202 GCA_023509865.1 Trypoxylus dichotomus | reverse complement strand
GCTCTATTTTCATATTGTTTTATATACATTTAATTTATAACTCGCCTTATATGAAGGTCTTCTTTATTTGCGGCTCATCTTTTCTAATTTTATGATTCCAATGATTTATAAAAATACCAATTCAAATCAGTTCATGTTTACGGGCTATAATAGCTATTGGCGCTCATAGACAAAATGTAAGTCGGTGATTCCCCTCACTTGCTTCGACATAACTTGGGTACATACCTACTTTCAGGAGAGTGCTGTACTAGTTTTACTAAAATATTGCTCCAGTAATTGAACTTTGCTAATAGCTTTGATACAGTATGAAAGTTCGTATTTTACCTTCAGGCCATAACAGAGTCCTCGATTTTAAGTTGATTTTTTCTACATAGTCGTCTTATGGTCCGAAAAATACGGAATATAATAATTATGGTTAATAAACACTTATTATTCTATCATTGCATTTTTGTAATATCACAATTCATTTCATTTAATCTTTAAAGAACATTTAAAATTTTATTCTCCCTCTTTCAAAATGTTGTTGCTGTATTAAGCAGGAAATTTTAAGGAACTATAGTATTCAAACGTTATGACTTCAAAAATTAAAATATATATTTTAACGTTGGCGGTATAGATATTTTAAAGGAAGATGCCCCTGCGTCTAGCGGTGACGAAATATAGAGTAAGCCGACAATTTGTCCATGAATTGAACGTAAATAAATGTTTATAACGGCGTAGTAAAAATAGAAAACTATATGACTGCGCACAGCATCAACGTTTTTCTGAGTGGCTGCCGTTTTTGGTGTACGAGCTTTGAATCGTCGCTAAGGCTAATTCAACTAATTTTCAACTAAGCTGTTAACTTTGACAGTTGCTTGTAGCTGCAACACTGCACGTAACACACTGCAACTTTGGTTTTAGGTTAACTAAAGATTGAGTTCCGAAGTTCACAAACTGTATTTAATATCATTGATTGACACTTTTTACGTATTCTAAAAATACAAGTATTCAACCTGTTAAAAAAGGAGAGAACATGACACTTAAAAAAGAACTATCGATTCTAAAAATAAATGTATATAAGTAAAATTTCTGGAGAATGATGTATGAGCAAATTACTCAAAGACAAATATCTGCCTATTAACTTACTCCTAAATGAGACATGTTTTTTCTTTTAAATATACGTAAGGTACAACTAAACAATTCACTAAAGTTTGTAACTATTTGCTTAAAACAAATTAAGATTACTTGTAAAAAGTACTTTCTTAAAGAACTTTTAAATTATACATTTATTTTTCGGTTTTCTGTCAAAAGTGATATATTAAACTTTCCGCATTTATAGAATTAATACAAACCAAGTCCTTTTTTTTGCTCTGACGTAGCCTTTATTTTCGTCATAGCAATAAAATGTCTCACTGGTGGTGTCCTTGCTAATTATTTCTTGAAATGTCAAATGTCAATAAATGATTACCAGCTATATTCCCTATGCACGAATACCAGCTGTTATTTTATCGTCGCCATCGGAAAGTGCAGAAGCATAGTTTTAATTAAAAACGTAAAACGTTGAAAACCTACAAGTGCGTCCTTACGTCGTTCCTTTAGTATCTGTGGATTTCGCGACGCCGCGAAGTCGTCTAAACAAGGATAAATACCTCTATCGGGCACGTGCTTTTCTTAACGATATTGCACCCGCTACATTTCTCGCTGGCGAAGCGGTAATTGATTGGAGCATTCGTTTCTCCATTTCTGTTTCTTCCGCGATCGAAGTCGTGTTTCTATAAAATACACTAGGCAAGATAAGACAAAATTATCAATAATTTTCTTTTCCATTCTTACTATTAATAATTTTATATCAAAACGTATAATGTAAAAGTAGTGCATTTGAAAAACGGAGATTTATCAAAGAAATAAGTTCTTCACAACGATATGTTGAAATGCCAAATTCATTTTTAATTTTGACTTTATTTCGCAACTTGCGTCGCACGGTTTTTCTTGTTTCTAGAAAGTGGACTATTACCAAATTTATTATTTTAATTATTTTATCCCAGTCACCTATATGCTTATAAATGATAAAAATCTTTGCAATTTGCAAATTGTACAAAAAACAAATGGTACTAGTAATTGGAACTTCTTGATTTCGTGATTTTTATATATTCAAATAAATTTAGCTTCGGCCCCTTATTTCTCTATATGTGATACGTATTTTATATTCTGTTTCGAAATTTGTTCAAATATTCTATTTGTTTGTCCAGCATAAATTTTAGGGGAAGCATCATGTTTCATCTTGTACATTCCAGACTTTTTCCTTTAAGGACTGTGTTTATTACTTTTAATGTATTTTATTTATTGTATATGCTACTTTAACATTGTTTTTTAAAGAAATTTTGCCAATACAAAGCTTGTATTTTCAAACGAGGTAATTATACATTATTTACTGATAGTATCTTCTTTGTTTTAAACTTGGTAATTAATACATAATAAATAGGAACGTCGAATGTCTTCTTCACACTAGAGGCTGCACATGCTGAATCAGGGTTTGTACCCACAGTAATGGCTAAGCATCTGTTAGTGGTGTACTATGCTGTTAGACACCAGTGCTTTAGCGTTGCTAATTAGTTACATTGTACGTATGTAGGACTGCAAAAATGGTAAAGTAAATAAGTTTATATAGGACTTAAAATACAATGGATCAAAAGTAATATGTTTGGTTTGCGATAAGTCGTTCTTGTACTCAGGCAAATGTACAGAAGGAGACATATAAAAAAGCGGCCTAAGACCGAGGAAATAATTTTATATTTTGTGTTAATTTTTATACTGATAGCATATAATTTACCATTTACTCATTTAATCAATAACTTTTCCGAAATGTATATAATCCTAAGTGTAAATTACCAGATCGCAGTATGTTGCGGGTGTTTATACCATCTGTGCACGAAGAAATTGAAAAGAAGATTAAACCAGAGTTGGAAAATAAACACCTGTGACTATATATAAATCAGACAACAGACACAAAAAAATTATTCTATATGCTGACTTTATAGTATGCGCGCTAGACCCTCTTAAATCAACTTCAACACTGTTATTAACCAGTAAAAGGTTAGAAAATTATACTGACGATACAATTACGAAGCTGGTGCTGGGGATATAAGATTTTATCAAACTAAATATTAATGTTTGTTACTGGCGATCCAACATTGCGATGCAGTTATAGCGAATACGAAGGCAGTATTTCGCAAGTCCCCCAAAACGTACTCGGGAATTTCACCGATGGTATCCCGAAGATTCTGAACCACCATAACCGATTCTTACACGTTGGGGGACACGGTTACAGACAGCTTTCTATTACACCAAACATTTCCAGCGAATAAACGTCGTAATTTTAAAATTCTATTCGAAAGAAACTGCAGTTGCCAAGAACAGCCAAACAAAATTTCATGGTAGATTGAGATGTATTTATAAACTATTCAGAGCAATTACGCAAGACTAATTGAGGCAATGGCTAAATTACTAAAATCCTTCGATGTCGTTAGTGGAGTCACTGAACATAGTGAACGGTGTTCACTCACTGCTAAGCCCTATGTGTAAGTGGCGCCAAAAACAAGTGCAACAGAGCAGTAGTAGTAGTAGTTATTGACGACGTGCATTACAAGTTCGCTAAGTGAAAATTACTTCAATTATGCAAACATATTGATTTTTTGTCACAGTTAAGACGTTTAAAGCGAAATATCCTTTAGCTTATTTAATATGTTAATACCGGTTTTACAAATAAAAATGAACGATATTTAGCTCTACTCACTTTTCTCTAATTGTCGAATAAATCCGCAATTTATGAAACAGCTTAAGTTCACTTAAACAGTTAATTCAAAACGCAGTCTAGAATTAACTTCTGAAAGTGAACTTCCGTTTTTAAGTGACTCCGTGGTGAAACTTATTAAAGACGCTTTGAATTACCTCTGTCTTATGAAATGTGATATTGGGGAGTAAATTTGGATTGCTTTAAATAAACACGAGGGCGACCTGAAATATTCCCGGAATCGACATGAAAAACACGGTATTTTTTTATTTTTATGTTTCGATGTAGTCTCCCACTTTTTCAAACGGTGCTCCAGTCTCTTCAAACCGTCGGAAAGGTAGGAGGTCTGTAAAATAGCCATCTGTAGCGGCGATGACCAGCTCATTTGAGGCAAATTTCTTTCCTCTCGGTCTTTGCTTTCTTCGGAGCCGATTCGCCCAAAAAAGTCCACTGCTTCGACTGTTCCTTGGTCTCCAGTATGTAGTGGTGAATTCAAGTCTCATCCACGGTTACGAAACACATGAAGAAATCCCTTGGATTGCGTTAGATCCTGACTAGACACTTGTCCGAAACGGTCACCCGATTTTGTTTTTGCTCCGGTGTGAGCAAACGTGGTATCCATCGCGCCGAAAACTTTTTCATACCCAAAATTTCGGGTAGGTTATGGCCAACGCGTTCTTCTGAGATGGCTGTTGTCTCTGTTATCTCTTTCAGCTTCAATCGGCGATCGGCTAACACGATATCATGAATCATGTCGACCATTTCATCGTTGGTAGCAGTTTTTGGGCGTTCACTGCGTGGTTCATCACTTGTGCTTGTGCGGCCACGTTTGATCTCACTCACCCAGAAGCGGATGGTCGAAAAGGATGAAGTACATCCGCCATGAACTTCTAGCAGAATATTTCGAATATCCGTTTTAATTTATAAGTTTGCGCTTGCCGACCAATGAAACCACTTTAATCTTCGTGCGCCATCTATTCCGGAAACATTTCAGGTCGCCCTCGTAACTCAGTTGCTAGAGATCAAATCGTAGAATGTCTAAGTAAACACTAACAGTCAAATAGCGCTTGGATAAACTTGTTGCTAGTATGCGATTTTCAATTATTCCCGACCAAATTATTTTTTGTACTCTTTGTCTTTG
Organism: Trypoxylus dichotomus; assembly: GCA_023509865.1. Classification (NCBI taxonomy): domain Eukaryota; kingdom Metazoa; phylum Arthropoda; class Insecta; order Coleoptera; family Scarabaeidae; genus Trypoxylus; species Trypoxylus dichotomus. The sequence continues at coordinate 34,680,289 of CM042077.1, read as the reverse complement.
CCTTTCCTCGAAACCCTAATTTCAGCAAATCTTTGACACTTACAGTTTCCTGCGTTCTTAGGGATATTCCATTTATTCTTGATCTAAAAGAGTTATATTGCTTTCTATGGATAAATAAAGGTACTGATTTCACTTGGAGAACACTGATAGGAATTTTACCATTTTATATTTGTTTTTAATAAAAGAGAAAGTAGGTATGCTCAAATATCATTCAATTTATCTTTAAAAGTCATCTATTAAAAAACGTAATGAGCCCCGTTTAAAAATATACCAATAACGTCGTAATTCTGTTAAATAAAACAAATAATAATAAAGATACTACAAGAGCGTAACGATTATGAAATACTGAAAACCCAGTAAAAATATGAACTTTATACGTATCTTTTGACACAAGCTTTTTGGTAATACGCTTTCCCCTTATTTTTTCTTAACATTTCAACTTTAATGTAATTTCGTTAAAATCTATTTCATAGTAGCTTCATTTAATGAGATACATTGATGCCAGTGTGTCTAGCTTAAATTATAAAATACTTGAATGTAAATCATTTTTAATGTATATTTTGTAGAAAACCCACATTCTATTCTGCAGTTTATAAATTTGAAAGGCAAACTTTAAATTTGCGGAGACTGTATGCAACATTGTCTTGATTACAGTATCCCTACTGATTCTATTTTTTCACTCAAAGGAATATTTGTACCTAAAATCGACAGAACCAAGAAATTTGCAAAATTGCTGTTTTTGACAGTACCTTATGAAAAAAAGCTGGTGCAAGAATTTCTACAGATGTATAATCTCGCCTTGATGGAATGAATTGATTTTTTTGTGTAGTTAATACGTATAAAAATAATGTAAAAGTGTCTAAAAAAAGGTATTAATGGCAACCGCTGCAGTCGCATCTTTAATTTAACCTTCCTATGTAAATGTCTGACTACTTTATGCAAATGACCTTCAATGATAATATTAAACAAAAGGTCTCCACATATGTCTTTTGTATAGACAAATGCATCGTTTATGTTTTTATGCTCTTTATCTCCGCGCAAGAACTGGAAGGAAGTTGTTTCAGATTATATATCGACTTTAATATAAAGCAAACTTATAATATATTTTACATCGCGTATTTGCCTAGATAAAAGCAGTTCTATGAAAACCTAAAAAGCTCCTATAAAATAAAATGATCATAAACTTACTATTTTTTCAAAAAAAAAAAAAGTTCAATGAACGTTTTGTTTAATCAATTGTTGATTATAAAACTTCTTTTCTTAAATATGAATTCTCTTATTTTCTTCTTTGCATAAAAATTTCGGGGTTTATGATCACTAAGAGTACTAGAAAGTTTCCTGCTATTTACAGAGTAAGTAATATTTTGTATCATCTTTGAGTTTTTGATCCCCATTTGATAATAAAATAGAAAAAGTTTATAAATGTTTCCATGTGTTCTAGGGTTCGCAAACTTTTAAAACAAATTTCTTTGGCGCGTTAAACAGTTTTTTCTTTTTTCATTTATCTGAGTTATAGCTCCACAGGCTAGAATCCATAGTTAGATGTCTTAATAAACCATTTGGTATATGCAAGCACCTCTTCTTCAATTTAAACTTCAAAAACACATCTCGATTATTTGAATAAAAGTTCTTATTAGTTTCTGTTTATAAATCTATTTCTTGAACATATTTTCGTATTCTAAAAAAAGAAGCTTCGAATGAGATGACATCCTGTATGCATTATATCCTTTAGTACAGCGGTTCTCAACTTCTACGTCTGTCACAGAGATGGAAACATTATTTTTTCATGAAACTAAATTCCTTCCGTTTTTTAACTAATATAAATAAATCCAAAGATAAGTACCAATAGTTTATTACTTGAATGAGAACATAAATGTATAATTTAAAACCAACAGCAGCTTATTTCAACAATACGAATAAATTAGAATTAAGAATTACAAATGAAACCAAACGATAACGAAATATGGCCCGTTGCAAGACAAATTCTACGCATTTCATCATCAATGTTCTTAAGCGTTGCCCTGCAGTTGGAGTTCATTATTTTCATTGTCGAAAGTGGAGATTCGCATAAACAAGGCGTCATAATCGAAAATCATTTAAAGCCTTGTTTGTAATAGAACGGTAATTCATTCTTAAGTCTGGAAATATCCAAAACGAGGTTGCATACATTTCAATGAATCTCGAAAGTATTAGATTGGGTATCGATTAAGTCCTTCGTCTTATTAATTATTACTCTGACAGCTTGAATATGTAGTTCTTCAGCCTGTCCAAAAGGTGTTGTAGAGATATTCAAGAAGTATTTCAATAATCCCTCTTTAAAGTCTTTTAAGTAGTCGTTAGCCAATTTTTGTAGTTAGTTCCTTTGCTTCAGTGTCAAGCTATGTAGAATCTTCGATGTAAATGAAACTGGTAAAATGTCTACTTTCTTTTGCCAACGTCGAAAGTTCCTCTAGTTGAAAAACCTTTGACTTTATCATTAGGCGACATTATATTTTTTCTCTTGTGGCCTTGTATGATATAATTTAGAAGACTAAGCTAAGAAAAATATCAGCAAGATATGCCAATCGCGCACTCCACATTCCGCTGCTACAAAACTCTGTTACCTCTTGAGAGTCAGGCTAATGAACTTTAGAATTATAGTAATATTTATATAACATTAAGGCTCTTGTGATCGGAACTCATTTCTTGATAGAGTTTTTCGAATAGCTAGTCGTGCCGTAAGTTATATCCTTAATAGAAAAGCGTCTAATTTTTAAAGAAAATTAAGCACGTAGAAATAGATTATTATTTTTTCACCAAATCATTCCTGAAGAAAAGTGACGTTCGATTTCTATCTCAGGAATTTTTTCAACGATTTTCCGCGAACTGTGAGCATAAATTTTATTGTTTTGGTGGTTACATTTTTCTTTCGCTATAAACATTTTTCATCCGAAAAGATTTGGCCATAACGGCTGTTAGCATTCCGCTGACGCAACCTTTTAAATATTGAGGCGTTCCTTTTCCGTATAGCTGTTGACGGGCGCTATCCAGTACTTCGATAAGCACCAAGCCCAATGGCTTCATTTATTATAGGCAGCATAATTCTCGGTGTCATTTTTATTTTGCGGGCCATGATTTTCTGTTTATGGAGCGCAGTTCTGCAAGAGAGTTTTTATTATTGCTGCAATGATTTCTTACTTGAATTCTAATTGGAACTTAAAGTTGATCTAGTAAGGAAGAACTTTTAACAGATCACTTATTTATTTATTTATGACTGATTATTTGTTTCAATTTTGTGTGTACGATATAATAATGCAAATAGTTCTCGAATAATAATACAAAGTCTCCTGCTTATTTATGATCTGATGTTTCCTTTCTAAACTATAACACAGAACCATACGGTACATTGGCGTTTATAAATGTGATAGACGAAAGAGAGGATTTCCGCTATACTATAATGAAAATACGAAAAAAATATTTCGGAGACGTAGTAGACGTTTGCACCACTTAGACGAATTTTATGACTTCATATCACATGTCATAAGGATTTAAGACCTTTTATTGACTGTTAGTTGATATATAAGCTTATCGAGAAAACAATTCGAACGAGATCACGTATTTTTTTCAAAATTTTGCAGATATTTAGGTCAATTTGTTAAATTATTGTCAAATTATTATATTTTTCTTTTATATGGATGAGTTCTACGAAATAATTCATACAAAAGTGATATGGCTTTCAAAAGCCCATGTGTTAGGATATTTGAATGTATCAGTGTACGATGTTTTGTTTAGATGTTTGTGTGTGCTGGTGTACAGACGAATAGTGCTGACTCTGCGATATATTGAATGTGTGCGCGTTTAGTGCTCGACTATTTTAGTCTTTAGCTTTACTTTCAAGTATGCTTATGTCATATGTAATACATCCACTTTGTCAAGTTACCAGTTAGTTTAATAAATATATGTAACACCATAGCTCTTTACTCTGCATGTATTAAAAGCAATCTTTTTCAGCGAAAAATTCGGAAAACAAGCAATTAATTATCTAATTCTTAACTTAATTGTAAATATCTCATAGTTGTCATTTTATCAATGAGTAGTATTAAAAAAGTATTGTAATCCTCTGTAATATCTTAATACAACACGAATTAGTTGTTATCGATATTAATTTTCGTTTCATTCGGCTAGGAGAAAAACAATTCTTTAGAGTATTTCTTTAATACTGATTTTATTTTGATGAGACACTATTTAGCCCTCTTGTAAAGGGAACGATGCTACATCTGTAAACTAAAGCGGACATTATTTTAATTTTTTTATGTCTAATTTTATAGAGTGTAGTGCATAAGCACGCATTACTACGTTTTGTACGTAAAATTATCCTCCAATTTATTATCAACAAATAAATGCGTCGCGCTGCAAGAAAAATATAAATACTTTCGTTTCGATAATAAAATATAGGTGTTTAGTGTACAAATATAGGTGTTCAGGACGCATTCAACTTCTACTGAATGAATCATCTATTGTAGTGATTATCAAAGCATGACACGTATTTGAATCAGTGAATTGAAATTGAAGTGAGGTTTGTTTCATGACAAAATAATTTTTTTAAACAATAAATTAAACAGTTTTATCACCTATGTTATATGCGTAATATACTCGCAACATTCGTGAAATCCAACATTATCAATTGGCAAATACGACGGATAGTAGTTTGATTATTAATCTAGAGGTTTGTAATACAATTTGATTGGAACTGATAAGAAACCTATACTTTACTTACATGGTGTTTAAATAAAATTATCTTTGCTCAATTAAATTATTTGAGATCTAATTAATGGATAATAAAAAGACATAGTTATATACATACACTACTGGCCATAAGTGTTTACCCACCTACATAATTAGAGATTATTCAAAGAAATTATTTCTTACCCCTATCAAAATATTAGTATTGTTAATCTGTATGTACGAAATGAATAATAATTGCTCGCTAATGTTCTGTGTGTGCGTAATGAGTCGACTCGTATTAAGATTAAGGCTTTTTGAAAAGGAGCTCTTCAGTTTATTGCATTCTTTTCGTAAATACTTAATGAATTCGACGTAACGGTTGTCGGGTTCCGCCGTGTCACTAGGTTTTTGTCCCTGATGTTTCGCAAACAACTACGGTTCGCATTTTCAAAGGTATCTTTGAAAATGCGGAGGACAGAAATTTGCCTCAAATGAGGAGATCATCGCCGCTACAGATGGCTATTAGGCAGACCTCGAAACATCCTACTTTTCCGACGGCTTGAAGAGACTGGAGCAGCGTTTGAAAAAGTTTCGACAGGACTACATCGAAAAATAAAAGTAGGAAACCACACCAATAGCGTGTTTTTCTTGTCGGAAACATTTCAGGTTCCTCTCGTACATACTTTCTAGTAAGAAATAATGTCTACTTACCACAAAGTAATATTTTTCCTAACCGCAGTTAAGTCAGTAATGCAAACTGTGAACGTTTTCATCAGGACATTACCAAGATGTAACACCGGCAAACGGTTCACTTTAATTTTGGCTGACGATTATTGAAGGTCAAAATTTTATCAAAAACTGACGGATTTTCAATGGTACATTACAAGCCGTAAATTTTTTACGTACTTAGAACAATCATTTTCATTTCAACCGATGAGCAGTGTATCTCAACATCCCAACATAAAATTCACCATGGAAGTTGAAAAAAATGGTGTAATACCTTTCCTCGATGTGCTCGTAACACGAAAACCCAATGGTCGTTTAGGTCATTCAGTCTACCGAAAACCCACACACACTGATCGCTATCTACATGCCGATTCCCACCATCATCCGCCGCAAAAGTTAAGTGTTGTAAATTCTCTCGTACCTCGTGCTGTTTCTATTTCTCAACCAGACAACCTACCGAAAGAACTACAACACGCTAAGTTATCGCTCCAAAATAATGGTTACCAATATCGGAATATGCAGAAAGTCATCAATAAACACTTACATCCCTCCTACGTACAAGTCCCAAGATTCCAAAAATTCTGAAGGTACGGTATATCTTCTTTTCATCCACGGTGTTATCGAAGATATCGGCAGAATTCTTCAAAAACAAAACATCAAATTAGTGTTTAAGCCTCTTTCGAAAATTGCCAACATTCTCCCTTCTCCTAAGGATGAAGTTCATACCCTATCCTCTAAAGGTGACTATCAAATCCCCTGCTCTTGCAGTTTAGTTCTATCGAAACCCGCATTACAGAGCACGAACATTGTCTTAAATCGGGACACGTATCATCGTCTGCGGTAGCCGAACATCATCTCGAAACCGGCCACAATATTCTATTTGAAGAAATTTCGGTCATCGTGAAAAATCCTCATTTCTGTGGTAGAAAAATCAGAGAGGCAATAGAGATCCAAAAGCACCAGCATAATATCAATAAGGAGGACGAATATGATCTATCCGGGATGTGGAAACCGCTCCTGCAAGCCCCGTCCCTCTCTTCTCAACCAATCGTTCAGGCGTAACGCTTCCTTCTTATATAAACCCGGTACTCAGCGATACATGTCAGAAGGTTTTCGCCTCTAACGTGGTTAACACTTCGAGTTACTGTGACATTCTTTCAAAGTGATTTCGCCTCTAGCGTAGTTTACATATCTAGTTACCGTGCCACTTTGGTTCCCCCTTTTTTTCTCCTGAAGAAGCTTCCTACGACGGAGGCGACACGTCGCCTTTCTCTTTTCTTTTCTTTGTTCCTTTTCTTCTTTCTTCTGTCCCCCTTCTCTCTTTCCTTCTCTTACTCTCTTGTTTAATTTTTTTCTTTCTTCTTATTTTTTTGTTTTTCCTCTTATTCTTATTTCATTTTTCTCTTACATCTTATCATGACATGGTCCAATTTCGGGAACAGTTCGTATCTTAAAAGAAAAAGTATTTCTTTGCATTGAATCTTTTGAAAAAATTGTTCAGAATATATATATTTTAAATTACGAGATGCACCTTTAAGTGAAAGAAAAAAGACTCTGAGAACTTGCGATATTTATTTCGTCACTATTTTTTTTAATTGAAGGTAATATTTTTTCAGGGAAGCAAACGCTTTTAAGTTAAATGGATAGCTGAATATGTGATAAATACATTACTTTAACCCACATAATCCGTTCTGTTTGGCATGACGCAGCAGTGTAAAGTGCATATTCAAACTATTGTGTGACTTTTATGTATTAAAAGAACCGGAACTTCTCTAGTGGTTAATAAAATGTATGTAAAACATTTTAGTAGGAAACATTTCATAGTTCTATCTGTTATAAATGTAATCAAGTGTATACAGACAGACAAATATAACATATGTAAAGAGAAGCCTGTAAGTTACAGACAGAGTATCTAGGCGGGTAGAAAGCGTAATACGTAACAGAAATGTAACTATATAAGTACTTAGATATAAAAATAATTAATTTGAAAAAATTGTATATCATTTACATTAATTACATAAATATATATATATATATACACTAATGTGAAAGGGAGATTATTTTCAATTGAGTATGTCACGCCGGTATACACTTTTGCTTAGAACTGTACTACAACTTACACTGTACAATATCTAGGATGAAATGAACTCCATTCTTATTGATTTTCTACCGTCTGACATTAATATTTGATCACCTCAAAATATTGTTGAATATTCCATAGACTTTTGCTTTCCCTTATTTTACTTAATGGTGACGTTCTTTTTGTAAAATGAATTCATCGATTCACGGATATCACAGTAAACTCCCGCCACACAAATGAATAATTGGTTCGGAACGCAGCGTTTCAAAAGCACATAGGCTGTCATTACAAACCGAGTTACCGACTACTGTGACACCTGCGACTTACACAACCACACAGTCCCTGTAAAATTCATCGATGTTTTAAAAACAAATTAACCTGAAATTCACTTCAGTCGGTTTATATGGAAAAGGAACCTTTAATTGTTGTTGGTTTTCGACTAAGTTAAAGAAGACAATGATATCGTAATTATTCCATCTTATTTCAGAACGTTCTTAATTTTATTATCTAATAGGTGCACAGAAGGTGGTATTGTCACGGTAGTAGTTTCTTGTACATAGAACTGGTACAAAATTTTCATTCATTTTATTGGTATTGTGGCATTTTGGATACCTGCATAAGACGATGTCAAAATGGTTTCTTCCAAATATTTGAAGGTATCTATACTTGTGTAACATTTGTTGTTTGATATTACATCCAAATAGCTCTTATTAACGGTCTTAATGGCATAGTGTTCCCCATCATCTTCTACATTAAAATGTGGCACAAACTTTCTTAACATTCTATATATTCAAATCCACCTACTCTGTTCATAACAGAGAAATGTTACAACATCCAAATATAACTGTACCTACATTATGCCTATGTGTAGTACTTATGATGATTCCATATACTGGTCGTCAATCTCTACGTCGCCAGTTGCCTTCAAAATACCACCACTTCGTCGATCTTACGGTTAAACTAGATGTGGAGAACGCAAAGTTGCCAGACAAGTTAAAAGAGAGCGTATAACATCGCCACAGTCCGGGCAGTGTAGCGCAAGTCGTGTAGTACATACTTTCGCTCGGTTACTCGTGTTCTTCCGAAATTGTGCGTTAAGGAAAAATATATGGTTGGCAGCCATGCTTTTGTTTCCCGATATTAATATATTCGAATAGGGAAGGAAGAATGTATCATATAGTTAAAGATAGTGCGAAAAAATAAATGTGTGGAAGCTAATTGTGAAACCTGTCTAGAAAGTTAAACTAAATTAGCTAAATATGCTCTTATTACGTTCGATTCTTGGAAGGACATTTGCCGATTAATTTAAATAGTCAGGAAATTCAATATATCTAGAAAATGATAAGAATTAGACCTATTCGTTCTTACATTAAATACCAGGATGACATACCATTTCCAGCTTGTGGTCTGATACATACGTGACACGAAAGATTTAAGTGTTTCGTAAAAGTACAAAACTATGAACAATTTAAAATAGTATCTGTGATATTTTACGTTAAATATTATTTCTATAGGCTGTGCAATTCTTTGGTCGTGTTGTGTTGTTTCTCTGAAGTGATTTGTGCGTTCTTTGTTTCATATTTTGAATATTCTGGCCTTTTATTATGAATTTGTGGAAGAAGAAAAATAGGGATAACCATAATAATACAAGGCAGCAGCCTTCAAGAAATATGTTCTGTAGATTATGGGTAAGTCGAGGTTGTTCTTATTATATATATTATAATCATATCAACATTAGTGCAATTAATTTAAATACTTTTTGCAGTATATATATACACAAAGTAGCATTATTATGTTGCAGTTTATGAAGCACTTTGCTTTTTCATTCATAACCATTTTTAACAGTTTTTTTTAGCATTTAAAAGAAGTATTCAGTAAATTGACGAATATTTATGTATAACCTGTGGTTTTAGAAAATCAATGATAAGAAAATTTTCAAAGTATTTCCAAATGTATTTTGTATAAAAGCACTAAATTTCATTTTCATACGATTAGATAATTCGCGGAAATTACCTTTACATAACTGTCATGGCTTTCATAAATGCACCTAAAATGTCGAAAACGAAATACATATGAGTATTGTAAATTGTAAGGTAGGAGGGAATACTAAAATTGTGCATAAAATAATAAATAATAATTGTTCGTTAGTTCTAATTTATGGTAGTAGAGAAAATAAAATATTACAAGTATGTTTTTGGCTTCGACATCTTGTGAAATATCAACCTAAAATTGACGCATTAAAGTGTCATTAGGAAAGACTAAACGAATAATAAACTTTCTTGAATTATATACCTATTACGAATAGTATTTGTGTATCTTTTCCGTACTTGAGGTGTACCTGTTTTAGTAAAGTTGCATGTATAAAGTTAAAGTGCTCATTTATTCTTTTGTTTACATTTTACAGTCTTTGATCAGAAATATTTAACGACGTGGTTATACGTATCTGCTCCTATATTCACGGAAAATTCTTAGGATTTGTGGAATAGTATTAGTGAAATATATGTAAATGGCAAATTTTCTATTAGTGCTTCTTATACCTTACCATCTGTCGTCATCTTATTTGCCTTAACTCTGCATATCTGTATCTCTTGCATAGGCACATATATAATTCCATTGATTTATATTAATTCCAATTGAACATACTAGTCTTAAGGCTGCTATGTTCAAAAGCTTCCATAAGGCTGATTAAATATTTATTGCTTATTATCTGTAATGTTTTCAATATTTTTAAGTACTGGCGTTTTAAAATATGTAAATTATGTAGAGACTATTGAGAATTATCTGGTCATTGTGGTATTATCTTAGATTTCATGTTCAATACAGGAAACATATATTTAAGATGAGAATGTAAAAGCAAGTTATCGAAATTACCAATTACGCGGTGTTGGATGTGGATTGGATCAAATGCTTGTTTCTCATCAGATTTTCTAATCATTTATCTACTAAGATTGTAATTGGCCGATTGATAACACCTGCTAAAAATCTTCGAATTCGACTTATAAGCAAATATAATCGACAACTGCCAGCTCCAAAAATTGCAGTTGAAATTAATCACGATCACCAAAATCCAATTTCAGTAAGTATGATAAAATGCCGCTTAAAAGAAACCAATCTTCGTGGATGAGTTACATTGTGGTAACCGTTGTTGCGGAATTGCAATGAATACATTTGGCATCAATATACCGCAAACGGATAAAGCGATTGGACAGGTGACTTTAATTTCAGGATCTTTAGACAAAGGCGTATAATCAAAAGATTTGTTAAAAATTGGCGGATCTGTACATAAAGAAGAAGACCCAACCAACGGTTGATCGACGAAAGTTTTGTTTTTATGTACAACCATTATCGAAAACATAACAAAATAACATGCATCCACTCGAGCTAATTGTTGGCGGTTCACTAGTAGACGATATATGGACGTACGGGCTTCTTTCATGTTTGTGTGGTTTTATTTTTTGACCTTCAAAATGAAGTGAAGTTGGTTAGCTACCATATTGAAAATAATGAAATGGTAGGAAATTCAAAAGACAAAATTGTAATTATAATTTATTCTGTTGCTTTGTAAGAAGCACGCTTGAAAAAGGGTTAGTAAAGTAAATAATACGGCTATGTTTTTATTTTAGTAATAACAATAACGTTTAGCGAAAATTAGATGTATACACCTGATTATAAATTATAGAAGTTGATTATAGAGGTGTTCAAAAAATATATATCTAACAGACATTGTGCTTCAAAGCTTTGTTTCAATTTATAGTCTGCACGTTGGATTACTTACGATAATACATGTCTGAAAAACTGTGCGTTCAAATCGTTTGTCTTCGCGAAACACTTGAAAACCATCGCAGCTAACTACACTTCCTCAATTGTTAATCAATAATTGCGATTTCGGATGATACAACTCATAATATTACTGTGTGATTGAAGTATGTTTACTACTACCTCGCACCTACAATGTACTATACTAATAATGCAATAATAAAGTGGCATATCTCAATTTGTAGGGAGCAGTTATGGGTAAAAACCTGGACCATCTTGAAATGAATAATATAATTCGACACAGTAACAACTCTAGCACAATAATAAAATTACAATTTTCTTGCAATTTCCAACGTAACGTTATTTTATCATTACTAATGCCAACGGTGGTGTAGTATTGATATTCATATTAATATTAGTATTAATATGGATGTTAGTTTAATTGTTAGGCACTTGCCGTGTAATAATATAGTGTCCGTGAGATATTACAATATATCTACTGGCATCGTGACATCTAGGGGGATTTAAGACGACTTATTCAATGGTCTTGTGGTGCAAGGGTTTAGCACGCTACACCGGAGATGTAGAGGAGTTGGGTTCAGGTCCCCTCTGAGACCGATATTTTTTCGCAAATTTAATTACGTTGGAAATTGCAAGAAAATTTTCATTTTATCATTACTAATGCCAGCGGAGGTTTAGTATTGATATTCATATGAACATTAGTGTTAATGTGGATGTTCGTTTAATCTAGCACAGTAATAGAGAACATATTGCATATCGTATTGGACACTCTGTCGAATTAAATTATTCAGTTTAGTTCGGTCTGACTTCCGATGCCTGTGAATTTATAAAAGGAATCAACAGATTTAACATAATAGAGAAATAAAACAATAAATCGTGTTATAGTGTTTATTACAAATGTCTCACTATACTTAATTTCACATTTTTTCCTTTGTTAGAGGCCAGCTGTCTATTTTAAAATGTTATAGCATAATAATAATAATAATATTCTCAATGTAGCGTATAACGAGAGCAAATAATCCACAGGAAAATTTGTACAAGGTGGAATATAACTGACATTTCCAAAATGTTCTAAATTGTGCCCTATTTTAGGACGAAGAACTGAACTAGAACACTGCTCTAAGAAAATTGTTTCCAACTTATAAATGTAGTACCAAATGACTCTTCTGGCATTTTAACTTCCCAAAGAATTTGTCCTCTTCACCACTTTTAAAATGGAAAAATGTAAAAGTAGCAGTAATATAATTAGATCCCTCCAGAGCATGCCTTTCGCATTCTAGGCAAGAATGTTTCTCCAAACATTTTTTTTATTAGATACCCACATCCAAGCTTCTGTAGTCCCTTGACACAACAAAGATTTCTTCATTTATACTAATTCGCACAACAGGCGATTTAGTACACTATCCATATTGTCAGCACAGTTTGCCCCTTCGGCATGCTAAAAGTAGAACATGCAAAATAACTTTTTAAATGCTCGTTTAAATTGTATCGGAATAGTATTTCTTGCATTCCCTCCTTGTTGATCAAATGATCCAAAAAAAGCCAAACATACTATATCCTTCATTGTTTAAAGAATCTTTACAGTTTTGCGTAGCATAAATATGAGGATTTGTGCCTTTCCTTCCACTATTACTATCACTACTCATTTTTGTTTTATAGTCTCAATGAACCAGCAATAACAATGAAATAAGAAAAACATTTTACGGCGTCGGCATATTTTCCGACTTCACATATTGACATACACAAAAAGGGGTTTTTAGTTTTTTTTTAGATTGAAATTGTTGAGGTTAATGGTGATTTGTTAAATGAGTAATTTATGATTTCTTTAATTATCCATTAATTATAACACTGTAATGCATCATAATAATTATCTTCAATAGTTTTAGATTTTTAATATTTAAATTATTTTATCTTGTTTGATGCGAGTGTTCAGACTATTAATTTATTAATGAATCGAAATTGTATTGGCACTGAAAACAATAATTTCTCGATTTATTAGCCAGTAGATACTCCTTAGCGATATTTTCTTAGGTGTCATAGTTTTATAATGAATGAGATGTTACCTTAAGTAACGTAATCACTTTTGTAGCTCTGAAGAAAAATACTCTGCGAAATGAGATAATCAAAAAACATCCACGTTACCTATATTTACTTAAATGTGTACTTTTTTCGGAATGTTGACCAATTCCTTTGCTAAGATTATTCGTAGAGGTTAAAATGTAACTTGCTTTTTGTATGTAATTTTACAGTCGCGTGTACTTGCACATACGTTAAAGACAACATTATTAACATTGTATTTCTAGCACATGCACCAGTTAAACAAGTAAAAGTTTCCTTTTACAATAAATACATGCCTATATCTAACTGTCTCCGTATGTATATTTTTTGCGTAACTGATTACAAACTATGGAACAAAACGCATAATCAAGATTTTACAATTATGCGCAGCTCTTTGTAATAGTTAAGCGAGTTTGACTCGTTGTCGTAAAGGTTGTAATTATACGCTACAAATAAATTAGAACAACGGAATTTTCACACATGTTACAAAAGATTACGTAGAACTGAATTACTTTTTATTGTTGCACCGGTTTACAAAACTTTCAAAACAAATTTATCATTATGTAAATGAAAACAGGATTGTTATACAACGTGATGAATGGACTTAAATTTGCCTTATCACTATGTACATCAACTGATAGTTCACTACGGAAATATAAACTTAGTAATTCAAATTATCTAACACATGTATACCTACAAAGATATATGTAGTGTATTACAAAACTGAAAGTTAATTTTCAGAAAATATAGATCAATGCAATGATTTCATAACTTTTCTCTTTCAATGAATATTTGTCATATTGAGTGATCTTGTTAGAATTCTCTGTTTATTTCTCTAAACACTCCGCAACAAACGCAGAACCACCAATACCATAACATGAACTAGAACTTGGCCTAGTTTTGGTTTTCATGGGGGACAATGCACCGCACCAATTCCTTTAACTATTAACTTAATGTTGCTTATGCCTACGTAATGTAATATAAATAATGCAATATGGATAATGTAACTGAAACATAGATTATACCAGATCGATTTAGAGTTTATTTTTTTTGTGTTGTTTATTAATGAAGTTCGTCTAAAGCGCAAGATGAATCTGAAAATTTAGAAATGCATTTTCGACTAAGGGCAGATGCTGTTATATCATTAAAAAGTAAGAGAAGTTTATTCATTTTTTTTCTCACTAATATTTAGTGATTGGATAATATGATATTAATGTAATTGTAATACCTAATAACTTTTAGGTTTGGGGCAAAAACAAACAATTTATTTTTTTATACACCTACATATGTATATATATATATATATATATATATATATATATATATGCAAAAGCTGTGCGAACTCTATACTGAAAAGGTTTGCAATAAAATTTTTATGTGCTTCAAATTGTTTGTCCTTTTTTTGTTAACTATTCTGCTATTGAAAACAGCACTCACAGAAAGTTATGTTTTTTTCGTTATATGTATAATATAATAATGAAATTGTCTATCAATTTGTAAAACGAGCATTCACTGGTTATAATAATAACCATACAAAGAAAGCATAGTATACACTGTTTCTAAGATTAGCTACACGTTTTTACACGTCCTTATGTTAACATCTTTTTGACATTCAATTGGAAAAATATTGTTAATCAGAATTCAGCAGTTAAAGTTCTACTAGAAAAAGAAACTATTCTTCGTTTACAAGGTAGTATCTAAATAATAAAGCATTGTTTAAATACTTTACCGTAGAACGTCTCTACCATTCAAGAACAAATCAAAATGATTACGGTGTATTTCTTCAAGTTAGAAAATTTCTAGCATAGAATAAAATTTTATCCTAATTGTTTGGTGTTAAACAAACTATAATTAGTCTAGACAGTAAATTCTTTAATATTCCCTGTTTCAAATAATGCACAAAACGTTCAAGGATTGACCGACTTATGATTACAGATATAAAACGGATAGAATATGTATATGTTTAGGTGGTGAGAACCCTCCTTTTTTAATACTAAGACTTTTAACAGACGCATGAAAGGGTAGTTGTTATAAAATTCTGAAAGAAGAAAGGTACAAATCATATAAAATTAGCATTATGCAAAAATTATTACATCGGGGCTACTACAGTTGAACAAAATTTTATGAAAGCTGGACAGAAGAAATAAGCGCCAATCCTAACTTCAAGTATACAATTTTGGTTGATGAGAGTACACGATTGTTAAATGAAATTCTTCATAAACAAAGCAAACATACTTGGGAGTGAGAGAACTCCATATTACTCATAAAAATTGCATGCAATGGTCAGAAAACGTTAAATCTGAGTAGACATTATAACCAATGACGTACTAGGGATAGATGAGAATCTTATTTAAGAGAACCACATGCATAATTACAATGCATGGTGATTTATTTTTCAGTGCGATGGAACACTATTTAATTGTGCTAAGAAAGTACATATTTTTTTAAAACACTAGGTTGCAAATAAGAGACTATGGCGAGAAAATAAGACTTTCAATGTAGAATTTTTTCTCATAGGGCTAGGAAATGCATAAAAAATTTCACCGGGGGATGAAGATTTGAATAATAAAATACGCGAAGCCTGTAAGTTTTGCAATAGATTGGGTTATAGCTTAACTACCTACGCAGGATTTTACTCCAAAGTATGTCATGAATGTAATTATGTTTTTCTTGTATTAAGGTTATTAATGTCTTTAGAAATTTAAAGGGAATGTTCGAAACTTCAGCATTCACATGTATCCTTTGAGGCATATGGCGAATCTTTAGGATGTTGCAGTTAAATAATGATTAGGTAGAAATTATCATGCACATCGAATATCTTTTTAAATAAAACATGTTTGCTCTTAAATCAATCTACTGTAATTCTAAAGCTTACAAATATTGTAATAAACTTACGCAAAGAAGGAGTACAAACTGAATACCGATAGGGTCAAAGGAAAAATTACTGTGGATTGTTGGGGAAACTGAACTAACAATGAAATTATGAAACTTTCGGAACATGGCCATATATAGGTATATACTACACATTTTTTTCTGCTGAAAAGCACTCTGAGTGTGTGAAATGAATTTTTGAAAATTGGAATTTTCCATTTTGTCTATGCGTATAACTCGCAACGGTAAGAGGTACAGAAAACGTGTTAAAGCAAAATTTGTTTATTTGCGTCAGTTTTATTGAGTAGACAAGAAAAAAGTTTAATATAAATTGTTACATATATTTTTTTCGACAGGTAAACATGTTTCGGATTAATAATGTGATCGGGATTGGATGATTGTGCAACAGATCCGTAGTTGCAGTTAATTAATTTTAAAAATTAACATGAATATTTTCTTTGATAACTACAGTACATTATTTCGCATTAGAATTACGTTAAAACCAATATGAAATTTCTGTATGGTAATGCAACTCCCCAAAGAAATATTGGAAACGCAGGAACTTGTTACACGATGCATATCGTATGTTACATGGTTACCATATATGGAACAACGAGAAGAATGCACAAGGTCTTGTTGCATGTAAGCAAAAATTAGTGGATTTTCAAATTCATTCGGTTTTTGGTCAATGTATCCGCTTTTATACCAAGAGTGAGCAAATACATCCCGATATTTTGTGACCGAAAATTGAATGAAGAAGAGATTGTAATTTGATAATCTTATTGCGATCATGTAATACAATATCGTAACGTAGTAGTAACCGATCCAAAAGTCCAAGAATAAAATACTGTGGTCTCCCACGTTTGCACATCTTTTAACCATTGCTGAAATAGATCTTTTGTTAATTTTCACTATCATAAAACCAATATTCTGAGACCTTTAATAATAACGAAGTGAACCTTCTTAATGACAAACTTGAGATTAGAGACTTACAGATATCGCTACGAAAGATTTTATTAGAAACGCGCGAAAAATTAAATATCAAAAGTTGTGGAAACATAGGAGGAATCTAGAAGGTATCTCAAAAATAAAAATTGTTTTTATCTATAAGGAAGCAAAATAGTAATTGTTGACAATTCTGGTTATTACAATCACGTTAACAGAATGCTAACGTCAGGAATGCGCAGGAAATTAAGAAAAAGACCCTCAATTTCGGTAATAAAAGTTACTACTAAGAACTGCTCTAACTTAATTAACAACACTTTGAAATTTAATGTATTAAGTTGAAATCGCATTGTTCCTGAAATGTATTAGCTACCCAAAATTCACACACACGTAATTCCATGAAACCAATAGTTTCCGTTATTGATTCCCAAGTGTATAAGTTGTTCACATGATTAATAAGTGAATACAAGAATTTGCCCCGCAAAGTAGATAGCCTGACTGCAGAAAATTCCTTAGGATTTGTAAATAAAACGAAGAATATTGACTAAAAGGAAAACATTTTTCGAGGTTTCTTCACTTTTCCTAGCGTACCCATTCTAGAACTATGAAGTTTTTAGTTGCCGTATTGAAACTAAATAATGTGAGGGATATAAAGATTGTAGACTATAAAAGATTAACCACCTTATGCGTGTCCCAACATTACTTTCAATCGAGAAATAGTTTGAACAGGTGTAAGGCACGGTGGTGGGAAATCTATTGCCTCTTTTCATTGCGAAGCTATTCAAGAACTAATTTGAAAATGAAACTTGAAACAACAAACTAAATATTTCGCGAGAATCCGGGCGATGTACATAGATGACATTTTCACTGTGTTAAAGTTGAAATTTATTACTATCAAGTTTATGTTAGAATTAGAGGTAAACAACCAAACTCAGTCATACATAATAAGAACAAGCTAGACATACAACACCAGAAAAGAAATCAATTCCAATAAATTCATTACGGCTAATTTATTTAATAAATGTCCATGATCAACTTTCACGTTAATGGACTTTCGTTGAGTAAGAGTAGGTACCAAAAACACTACTAAACATGCCAACGATATAGCGATGTACAATGGTTTCTTCCATTGATGTTGATCGTATTTTAAGGGAAGTCCAATATAAACAATATATCAAAATTCCGCAACCTTGTCCCTAACAGACAAGGGTATCAAGATATTTATAAAACTGTCTTTCCATTTAGCAATAGCAGAATTAAGTAAAGTTTTGCGTTAATAAAATAAAAGTTAGTCCTTCGTGTAAGATACCTTAAAAAAACCTCTTCGACAATCCTCATGATAAACCGAATATGAAGCAAGAGTTTGGAATTTACCAAATTACATATTATGATTGTGATAAAGTTTCTATTGGACAAACAAAGAGAGGTATCGAAATATTTTGACAAACCATAGTCATCTAGTATAGCAGAGCATATATGAAATTCGTACAGCATATCGAATTCAAAAGGCCTTAACTTACTTAAAAATGTAAACTCTTCTTCGTGTCCGAAACCATATTCATGAAAAAAACCAAAAACATATTTAGTAAAGAACTACCTGCCAATGGCACACTTGAGTTTGATGGAATTATTGTGCTAATGTATACATATGTGCGTGATATAAGGCACGGGGTCTGTTGGAGCCCACACCGTGTAGATTTCTTTCTGTTTATAGCACTAAATCAGGCGCATACTTGTAGTTGTGGGATTCTGAGCATACATTTGTAGGATCCGGCATTCTGTGCCCAAAAACTACGGTTACTACTTAGGGAAGGTAGGAAACTGGAAAACAAATTAGATTTTTTGTTTGCTATCAAATATTACAAGTAAAGTTATGGCACGTGTTGCCTATACACTGCTTTAGTTTCTTATTGAATTATAAAGTTGGTACTTTAAAATTTATTTGTGTTTGATATAGGTACCTACACATGTATATGTGCAAACATGCTTGTAAAAGGATAAATATGTGAATATTGTAGATATTTGGAGAGGTTTTGGAAATGAACTCATAGCCCGCGAATTCTTTGAACGATGAACAAGATTATTTGCGAACAACGCCTTTTATTAAAGGAAACAGCAACAAAATATCATATCTAATATACACACAACAAGCACACATTACGCGTATATAAACAGTCGATATTTGATTATCACTCCATAACCACAGCGATAACTATATGAAAGGAAAGTACGATAAGATATACATTTTTGAATCCATAGCGGTTATTGTACTGGTGAAAATTAAATTGTAACAGAAAACCCAATATACAGGCTTTAGTGTATACATTAACAGTGAATCATAGCTCGATATCTTGTCAATGACGGCTATATTACCAGCGTAGTGTAAGAAAAATTTTAAAAGCTACTAAAAGTAAACAAATTAATTGTTAGTAAAATTACATTCCCTTCGGCTTGTGAATTTTTATATAGATTTATTTGGAAAATAAGCTTTAACCACTTCCACGGTATGTTTGACGTCATCTTGCTGATGAATAGACCTCTCCCTAATTAATTCAGATCCAATTGGTAGCGCATCGTTTTCTAAGATTCTTAAATACACATCTTTTGTCATTCTTTCGCCCATTTTAACTAATTTTCCAATCCTTCCGCGTGCTAAGCATTTTCCAACAATTTACACTCCAGTTTGCGTGAGCTTTTTCCCAATTTAGTGTTTTCCGTTTGTGTAGAGCATCTAACCGTGTTTTTTTACTGTTATACGACCCGTCGGGCCGGCTTTTATCATTCTCCGTTCTACTGTCAACACACTTACAGGCTGACAGCGTTGTAAATTGAACGCCCTCCAAATTTGCGGTGCGATAAGGGAAATCACTCGGATATATTGGTCGTCTCGTTCCGTCGTTGATCTGGACTTTCCATTTTACTTTCTGCTCTGAAGCCTACCGGTCTCCTCCTTTCTCGTAATCGTCCTTTGCACACAACATTCAGAAATATTTAATTGTCGAGCAATTTTTCTATAAAAAAAAAATGATTCGTGCAAAACGCGTGTTCTGGCGCACATTTCTTTTCTTTTTAGCATATCTTAGATCAAATAAACTACCAATATGAAATAGGATCTTCCTAACACAATCACACACGTCTCCAGTATTTCGGCAATATACTGGATGCATACTGAATGTACAGTTTATTATAAGGCAGATGGATGATTCAGTATGCCTCCCAAATTCTGTTTCATAACGCATTCATCCCCAATTTCGTACTATTAACGCGTTATTGCTTTATTGCCGTCATAAAATTTAATGCATACGTGTTTAAATTGATTTTGTAACTAAGTCCTATTGTTATGACGACTATATACAGTCGGCGCTCGATTATGTGAACGATATCAGCCAAGCACTGTTCACATTACTGAAAGTTTACATTAGCGAGCCCTATTTTATTTATAAAGAAATTGCATAAAAGAAAATATGTATGTTCATTAAAAAATAAATTAAAAAAATTCTGCAGCTTGCGCGTCACTGACTGTATTTATTATTTCAATCGGAGAGTCGACATCTTCACTCACCCCATCTTCCTCTTCACGTGCATCTTCCATCTCTTTATTGTCATTCCATAAACTAACATCGGTAATTGTGCAAACAATATCGGGATTTATTGCCTCTAATAATTTGAGAACGTCCGATAATGCACTGTCAATAACTTCAGCATCCGATGCTAACTGTTTTCTAATGATGGTTAGCAGTACATTGTCTTCATCATCATAATCATCACTGGAGTAAAGCAAATTCTTTCAACACTTTCTGATTGTTTGCTGGTTAAGGGCATTCCACGCCATATCTAAATTTAAAATTGCTTCACGTAAAGTTACTTGCTTTAAGGATTCAGAAATGTTTTTAGAATTTTTCGATAACGCAGAAGAAAGTAGAAAGTTTTGTAAATACAATTTAGTAATTTTTATTACATTTTGATCCGTCGGTTGGATAAGTGGAGTTACGTTGGGCGGCATGAACATAATAAAAATTGAGCCACCGTTGCTTCTTAATTGTTCCTCTGGAGGATAACTTGGTGCGTTATCCAAGATTAACACCGCCTCTATTAGAAGATTTTGCTTTCTTAAGAAATCTTTCACCTGCAAATTGAATGTGTATCATTGAATTACATTACTTATAATTACAGTTTTATTGCCATACCTGACGGATACAGTTCTTCGGGAACCATTCCAGAAATATGTCTTTGGTCATCCAAGCGGATTTTAAGCAGTTATAATCAACGGGACTTCTAAATGAACGTGGATTTTTTGCCTTTCCTATTACTAGTGGCCTTATTTTGTGTGTACCGCTAACATTAGTGCACACCAGAAAAGTTATGCGTTGTCTTTCAGCAGGAGCAGATTTTTCATGTGATGCAACTTGCTCCTCATTTAAATGTAGCTCTTTGATTTTGTTCATTAACTTTTCTTAAACGGTTGCATCGATATGATATCGATAGCAGTCGAATTCCTTACCTCCTTTTAAATCTTTTTAGCCAGCTATCACTGGCTACAAAATTTTCGGTCTCTTAGGTTTTCATTCAACAATTTTGCTCTCTTTTTAATTAATTCACCGCTAATTGGAACTTGATTATCGCTTTGTTTTAAAAACCATTTATACAGACGATTTTCCACTCTAGGTGCTTGGGCATTTTTTAAAGTTCGATTTTCCAGGCCTCCGCATGTATCTGACACACGTTGTAAAATTTGTGACTTGAATCGCTAAATTTTACAGATTGTGGGTTTAGATACTCCATATTTTTTTGCCAATTTTGTCACCAACGCACCTTTTTTAATCTCGTCGATGATTTTCACTTAATTTTAAAAATGTTCTTTTATTGGACGTGGAACCATGTCTGTTCTGGCGTGATTTTAGTTGCACACTACTTTAAATCACAAAGGGCAAGAAAGTCAATGCTTACAGGAATCCCATACATAAATCTGGGAACAACCGGTCCCGGCACTGAAAACGTTTACGTAAACATTCTTTTGATCGATTCAATTACGCACGTAAATCGAGCAATAATTTTTGGCCTAAACTGTTTACGTTATCGAATTGTACGTGGTGCAAGCTTGTTTATATTACCTGGCATTCCATTTGATCTTATAGTAACAATATTCTGTTTACATGACCGCGACGTTTCCACTACCGGGTATTTACATGAAGGAGCATTTACTGTATTATCAACATTAGATTGTAAATGATATTATAAAAGGAGTGGTATGAATTTCCCTAAACATTTTTAAAATTATTTCTACGTGTATGTATTCTACTATCATTAGGCCGCCAATATAAACATGTTTGAAGCGTCCAGTCTAAAAAATTATTGAACAACATAGTTTCTTGAGGTGAGTTCTATAAGCCAAAAAGTACAAACAATTGCCGATTAAAATTTAAATTTTTTATTTTGTCTCCAAAATGCCAATTTTTATTTTCGTTTGATAATCCACAGTAATTATAAGTGCAGTTGTAAAGTGCAGTGTTGTCGAATCAAAGCATGGTTTAGTACAATTTAAAGGAAGATGAAGAATATTTTTCCCGCGTTTTCTATCATACGCTTTAAGGTTTAGAGGTGTGCTTTATAATCCCCTAAAGTTAGCATGGACATCCATCTTGTGTTTTTATCTAAATATGTTGTATATAGTGTTGATAGATTCGTCTTAAGTATAAGAATTCTTGATTTCAGTAGTCTAACCTTAAAATTGAATTTGACATTTCTGCGTTATGTATGTTTACATTATTTTCTTCAGTACAAAATATTTTAAGTGCTTTAAAATTTACCTGCAATTAAATTTCATTATAATAAAAGAAGATATTTATAATTACATTTTAAAACATTAAACAGAGCGTCCGTATACAGGTGTCGTATGAACATGGATGCTCTAATCAATGAAAATAAGAAATGGATATACCATTACTTTTGTCAGTATACTGCGTCGAGCTATATTGGCATAAAGTAAATTTACTCAGCCCGTATACTTGTTATATTCATTAATAATTAGTTGGCAACTTATCTCTGGTTAATTTTAACTGACTGTCAAATCTTTTTACATAAGTTATTACCTGCTCTCCACTATAAATAGACAATAAGTTTAGTACACGATTGTCCTTCCACACCGTGGAATTTATATCTATGTTCTTTTAGTTGGCTGCAAATTCGTAAGGTGTTCCTTGTAAATCTTTCTTCGTGCCTTTCTCTGTAGATAATTGGTAATTGAAAATTCTATTTCGCCGCATTGTTCCAAGACTTAAAATAAACTAAGAGATCAAGAATAGCTTAATGTTAGAGAAGAATAATAATTCGTGGTTAAATTTTTTTGATATAATTCTGGCTAGCCTAACAACAATATTCGCATAAGCTCCTAGATCTGGCTCTGATATATTTCTTCAAAAATCATCATTCTGTTGCGGAAAAATTGAGATTGTGAAGTAATTCTTGATTTGCACATAAAATAAAATGAATAATTCAAACACTTATTTGATTAATGTGACGGGAACATGGAATACCTATGTAATTGTTTGTATCTCTATAAAATTGGGTAAGGCCTTTACTCCTGCTGTTGAATACTTCTTACTTCCAATTAATTCACCAAATGTGAAGTGCGGAAAGTTACATAACTGTTATATTTAAAATATCTATTGTTTAGCGTTTACGTATGCTATTGTTTTATTTATGTATTTTTCCAAACTACCTCTATTTTGCAACTGCGTATGAGGCAGATTTATCGATGTATGTAAAATTACGGTGTAAACACAAACTTAAATATGATTTATCAAAACTGGGCATAATAGATAATCCTTTTGGATTTCATTAGAAGACTTTAAATAGTTGAAAATATGTAGAAAATTTGTCTTTTGTATTACAATACAAACAAAACAGTATATGATTTGGCGGCGTTATTATATTTTACCTTCCTTTTATTTGACCAATTTTCTTGCTGTAATATTCCGTTACAGTAACTGACTCAGCAAACAATCTTCACCTGCGTTTATATCAAATTCGCCAAAAACAGTGAAACAACGAGCTTATCTACATGTGAATCTTTATGAGGTTGGCGGTTTATGAAACAAGACTATCTAATACCAAAGCCTTAACTTATATGTACACTTTTCCAATACTTACTTCTGAAGCTAACAGCCATTTTACATATGTTTATATCATCGTAATATTACACTGCTTTTGGCGACCATAAGTATCCGATGACAGTGCTTGTAAATTTACAAAAAAAACATTGTGCCTGGTATACATATATAATTTACGTTCTCTTTGTTTCTTATTGCCTTACACATTTCAAAGAGAAAGAATCACACTGCATTGTTTCTCGCATTAAATTGTGATTAAAATGTCTTTTTTGTATAAAAAATAGTTTTCAGTGTGTATTTAAGTAATATTTAAATAAAGGTGATATGCCGTGTATGTAGTTTTGTTATGCTATGACTAGCAAAAAAATTCTTAACTTTATCCAATTTTCTGCTTACATAACGGTCTTATATCCATATATACAGTTGTGCAATGCGTCCGTAAAGGTTTCAATTACATTGTTTTCGCAAGGTATTCGATAAGGCTTCCAATTCTTTGACGCTAGCTTTTACGTGTGTACCTGCATTCACAGTATACATTTCAATTGGCACGTATTTATATTATGTTCCACTTGTAACGATATTAAATACATACTATACTTCATTCATGTTAAGAATGCTGTAGGTAGCGCTACGATCGGCGGCTATATTACACTGGTGAAATTTAGCCGATGAAACTGTCAAATGACCACATCGTGAACATCAAAGTTTGGTTATCAAAATCTTGTATAATAAATAGCAAAGTTTTTGATATTTTATGTGCAATACATTATGGTTATATAACCTGGTAAAATAATACCGCAATAATAAAGTAAAAGCAACATCAATTGCTATATAAATGTATCCTTTCGTTGTTTCATTTACCGAAATAATTGGAGCTTGTTTACTTATGTTAGAAAGTAAATGTGATTGCATTTGGGGTTAATGGAAGAGTACATAAATGCCATATGACAAGTTTTAAAATAACAATATTGCCATGGATAATCTTGAATCGAAAATATAACTTCGACATGAATGGTTATATACACAGTGTTATACCAAGTCATTTGTCATGAAGTAAATCTCTCGGTTGGTAAGCTCCATCAATTTCAATGGTATGGTTGAAAGTAAGCAATTCAATATATACAAGCAAAAGCCAAACAAGTAAGAATGTTGCTGATTATGAACAATACATAATGGGTTCAACAGGACTGTATTTATGTCCATCCAGTGGCTTCAGAGTACATGCCAACACACAATATCCTTAACTCTTGCATAGAATTTGGTTATTTCAATAATGAAACTAGATGAGCTGCTTGGTGAAAAAGAAGACAGCACTCCAAGTATACTTATCTACTATACCCCAGCTGCAGTAAAACCAATGTACATTTTCAATGATAATACAGTCAATAAATAATTGCATGCATATCAATGAGTACAATAAAAAAGCAAATATACTAATGAATCATAACAATCTCTTAACTGCACATATTACAAATTTATGTAGTTTTTTTCTCTTCATATCTAGAATAAATTTAGTAAAAAATATTTCTTTACTGCTAACATTTTATTTATACAATAGCAAATGAAATAAACATATGAATTTGATTTATAAATCAAAGGGTAGAGTGAAAAAGGTGAATAAATAATAAAATAATAAAAATGATATTAAGATATTTGAATCAGATTCTGATAATGGTGGTCTGACGAAGATCATGTATTTGCTGTTATCATAAATTCTTCGAATATATTTTCAACAATATTATCCAGTTAATACATCATACTCTCTTCTTCGATAACATGTTTGATACAATAAATTTGTATTCATGTCCTTTTAAAATTACTACATTGTATAAAATACCTTAACTAAATGTATGGAATATACACACTTTCTTAACTTATTAGGCAAAATCAGAATCTAATGTATCTGTCGTTGAATCTGCATCTGTACTTATAATAAATTCTTCAACCATATCTTCAATTTAGCTTCTGTCTACTGCCAATATGCTTGCTTGAGGGTTCTTCGATGGTCCTGCAACGGCATCTACTACTGCTTCTTCAGCCATACCAAACCAAAGCTGTAATCGTAATAGTAAAGTAGAAATCATTTTGTTTATATAATCGATTGTGTAGTACCTTGAATTATGAAATGATGAGAAAGAATTCTGAAAAGAATTATTTTTGTCACAACTTGTTTATAGGTAAAAAGTACAGTGAAAAACTGCAGGAAACAATGACACGAAAATTGTAAACAAATTTGACAACTGGCAGAAATTTCATATAAAGAAATTACATAAATTTCTCCTGTGTGAATATGCCTCGCCCATTAGCCAATGGCAAACCCGTATTTTAAGGCCTATCTATTCCAAGTCTGCATTCTTAACGTGAATGGAGTATAGGTAATAATACTGGATTCACTTGCATAACATGATCAATACGAAAGATAAAAACGTTAAAGTATTCAACCTGCACGACTATGTGAAAATTGATGAATTAATTTTACTGAATTTCTTGTTTAAGTTCATATTTGTCCTTGCTATATGAATATGTAGTTACATCGTGTATAATGTAGACACACTACGTCGATTTGTTTAAAACCAATTTTAGCTGATAACGTTTTCCTTTTAATTCTGGTCTTTTATCGGTGATGACTTTCGAAATGATTCATTAATATACTAAGTAATTAGTATAATAGAAGTACGAAATGGATAGTTCTTACAATAGTTATGGGTTGTGCCGATGACTAAGAGCTATTGCTTCTGCAATATCTTTATTGTATTTCTATTAATTACTGTTAAGTTAGCAATAATGCACTTGCATAACTCAAGGAATTTAACTACCTTTCGCCGCACTGTAGTACATTTTACTATATTACTGACTGTGTCAATGCTGTTTGGAAAAGGTGATGATAAATTTTAAATTAAATTAAATGGAACTAAAAAATATTTAATGTTCAGGTGAATGCTGTGCCCAAAGATTAATATATCTTCTAACTAATTTTGCAGGCGATGTGATTAGGCTTTAATATTAAAAGTAATGTGGATTCACTTAAGAAAAGTATATTACTATTTGACACAATTGTAATAGTGGATAGTGTAGTTGTTATCACAATTGGCTCCAAGTATAGGTAGTAGCATCTTTTAAATTAAAAAATTACGCACAAAAGTTGTGGCAGTTGCTATGTTGCCTAGTGAATGTTTCAAGATTATTTTATTAAAATGTTGAAACATAAGTCTAGTACTTCTTTCTAAAGTGTAATGAAGTGTATTCATTAAGAATGAAAAAATGAAGTTTTCGTAGTGATTTCCAAATTTGCTTAAATTTATAAACTGCAGTACATTTGTAAATGTACTTTTCGTAAGTAATAGCTACTTTGCTGATACTCGAATAATATAGTGCGGTAATTTTTGAGATTCAGATGCTAACCAATGAATAGGCTATTTCCAAGTATTTAGATATGCCATTAGAGGAAGTTGTGTTGCCCTATTAACGGCCGGTTTCATAATAAATTTAAAGCCGCTTTAAATTTTAGAGTCGACTTAAACTTTCAAAACCGGTTTCATAATCTCAGTTTAAAGCTAATGGATGTTTAAAAGGTCCTTTAAGTTAAAGCCCCGATTTGGCTACTTTAAGAAGTTAAAGTTTACTTTATAACCTATTCGATATGCGTCAAATCAACAGCATTTTAACCTAACCTGCAATTGCTTTGAAAAATAATTAAAAAAAATGAACCCATTAGACTGAAGCAGTACAACATCTACAGATGATGAAGTAGAAATAGTTGTAAGAAGGCCAAAGGTATATAGAATGAGGGTGTTTTTTTTTTTAATTAGAGTAGTTAAAATAATACAAGATATATTGTAAGATAGTCACAATATTGGTTGTGTTGCCAAGAAGTGGCTAGAAGAAGCACGCTATAAACTGTTTTTAGTACCAACACTATGCGGGTACATAACAAAAGTTACTACCATTTTTATAACATGTTGTCCTAAAGTCGACTTTAGGTAACGAAGACTGCTATTATCTTTATGAAACCCATCTACTTAAAGTCGACCTTAAAGTTCGCTTTAACTTTAACGGTTCTTTAGCTAACGGTGCTTTAGGGTGTCTATCATGAAACCAGCCGTAAGTATTACAGTAAAAAATCGTCTATTTAAATGCACACAAAAATTAGGGCAATAATCTCCATCATATACAGTAGAATTTCCTATAAAATGTAAAAATATTCGGGAATCGGATCACACTATTGAGCGTAATTGCAGCAAATAATTTTGCAATATTTTTAGTCATAATTTTGTAGTAATAATTACAGAGGTATTTTTTTGTGTTGAATTTTTGTTCGCCTCTACTTTTAATCATAGTCTTGGTTATTCCCACTCTTTACTAAACACTTTAGTGTTCGCAGTGAAAATACGTTACAGAGGTATATACAATTAACCGTCTTCCAAATATTTATCATCTAAAATTTAAGGATTAAATTATAAATACAGTTATACTATTAAATTAATAACATTCAGTTGTATTACTAAGTGATTGTATAAATATGGTAAATCGCCAATGTCTCTAAGCGCATTATATCTAAATAAAAACAAATCAGTAAATTGTGCATAAAGTTTAATTCTCACTCCTGAAATCACTAAAAATGTCCCTGACAGTATTTACGTTATAAAGGACAATAATAGTACGAGATTTTGGTTATCCATAAACGAGAAAATCATTAAGGTATACAAGTTTTCAAGGATATCTATGTATACTTGGACAAAACCATACAAATAGGAAAGTTTCATCAACTCTTGGAGCTAAACGTAAACCAATTTAAGTTAATATGCTTAATCCGATTCTACACATTTTATTGTTTTTGTTCGGCACTTGGTCAATCCAAATTCCGTGATTACTATACGAAACATCTTAAATTCTTGCCACAAATGTTTACATATAACTGCCCATAAGTTAAGGACATTGGAAAATTTGTACTAAGAATTGCTTAAAAAGAAAATGGCACATTTTTAATGAGAAAGAACATGCATATTTGTTCAAAATTATAATCCTAAAACGGGAGAGATTATAAAAAAAACGCAAGTTATTATACACACCCAAGCACACACCTAAGGGATGGATTCGTAAAAAGGTTTATATCAGCTGTTGATACTTTTACAGTTTTTGTATTCTTAGAAATATTATACTGTATATATATTGATTTTTTTATTTTGCTATTTTTCGGTAGACGGTCTTAAACTTATGAATAATAGTGTATGTTAATACTTACAACTCTAGATAAAGAACACTACTTATTGTACTTAAAATAAGAAGCGATGTTCAACTCACCAGTTATAAAAATCAGACATCAGAACGTATTAATTGAAAATGTCATTTATCCCAACATGATTTACGTAATTAGAGTGCAATATAAGTTAGTAATAGTTCTTATAACAATTATCTTTTTCTCGTTTTTCTTTATGGTACTTTCGAATAACGATTGAAAATGATTTTTTAAAGATATCTCCTGTATTGTTTTTTACATTTGTTTTGAAGTTTTGAAAGCCAATACCTGAAAATTATTTGAATTTTAGTGGATTTATTTATTATATCTTCTAAGTTGCAGTTCTACTGCTTTAGTATGGGGCGATATCATTTACAGAAAGGTATAAATGTGCAAGCAGTTCAATTTTTTAAGTGGTTTATAAATATATATTGTAATAAACAATTGAAGATTAGTAATTATTAACATAATATTGTATTTTATTAATCACATAGCGCTTAATTTTTTCATGTTCACTCAATTAACAAACAAGAAGTGCATAACATGCCTATTATACATTTTCATTATGTAATATTCAATTATAATCTTTATATGCTTACATTTGTATTTATCAATAGTATGTCATTAGATGCGTCTGCTAATATTGTAGTAACATCCCTATACAATACATATATATATATATATATATAAATATATCTATATCTATCTATATATATATATATTAAATTACCATATGTCAATAGCAATTAACGTTTACTTTATTATTTAGATATGTGAATGTAACTGTAAGGAAAACCAGGAAATCCCTTTCATATTTCTCTACTGAATTAATCAGAAACATGGAGGTGATAAATTTAATGATGTATGACCTCAAACGATTAGTATACGTATAATAACTCTGTTCTAAGAACAGAGCCTTTATCGACAAATCGTTTGTAAATTAAGTGTACGTACATATGCACCATTACTCAGTTTAAACGTTTATTTTATTGTTGACGTATTGCTTTAACAATTACTATTGAAATAGATTATGTCTGAGGCAAGAAGGACATTTAAAGCAAATATTTAAAGTAATGTCTGATCTCGTTTGGCACAAACTCAGTCCTGTAGTTGGCACCTAAGTGCTCTGTTAAATGTCCTCTTATTTGTAACATGGATCCTCCCGTCTCTCTATAGATCATTATCACGTCTGTTAATTTTTATTTTGGAAAATGCGGCAATATTACTCGTGCGATATTACTAGTAAATCATACACTGACTCGATCTTCTTCAATACCGAGCTGTGGTGTCAAACGGACAAGTTTATGTCAAGAATCTGTTGGTTTGGTGTTAATTACATGGAAGAGTTAAGACGTAGTACTCGAAAGTAATGCAGTACCATAAAAATACCATTAATTTATTGGAAGAAGTATAGACAAGAAGTATAATTAATCGTATACATAATAATATACCAAAGATGTCATCCATTATGAAAACTACTGCAACAAGATAGAAATTATTATCTATTAATATAGTAGTTTTCTTAACAATAACGTAAGAAAGTGAACTTTTCCCTACAAATAACAAAAAAAATTTTTGCATACATCTTGGAATAATGTAAAATTAGATTGTAATGCGCAATGGTTAGGTGGTAAGAGGGCCTGCATCTGATTGTGGCAATTCAAGTGCCAACATACACAAACCCATCCCAAACTCCAAAGCTACTGCGGTTATAAGGGAATTATAATGAAAAGTCACTCTAGGAAATGTGGGGAGGTAATTCCGTTTTCTTCTTACTGAGTTCCATGCGTAGCTTGTTTTCTAATACTGATTGTAAATGAGTCCGGCGACCACTGTAAGACATGAAATATATATTTATTTATAAACGCTTTAAAGTATTTTGTAGAATAATGAAGTCCTTTTTTTTTATAATCTTTCTTTGTTCTTCATATACATAACTACCCAAAACACAAATAAGCACTGTATTTAATCGTGTTGGTTCTCTTAGTAGACAAAGGCCTTGCGGTCTGAAGTGGACATGTACATATAGTAGCAGTTATAATACTACTTACCTTCTTGTAAATTTGTAATCTAAAGATAACTGAAATATATTCTTAAATAGTAACACGGTCTGAAAATATTTTCACAAGACTAAAAATCTAACTACTAAAATAATAAAACGCTATTTTCAACCATTTTCCCCAGCGAGTAAGATGGAAGGGATGCCGGAAGATGTTTGTGACGCTCTCAAATACGCTTAGGGGATTTCGGAAATAGTTATTTTGTAGATGATATTAATCTATTTATACTTGGATTTCTTCGATTTTATGCATCCATGAGATGTAACGCATTTTAGCTTACACATAATATCGAGAAGGTGTTCACGTTCTCGTTTAAAACAGTAGCCTTCAAAATGCATGGGTGCGCTACCATCAACCACATACATTAACTCTTGGTTTCGTGAAAGGTGACATTTTTCTAATGCATTTGGCGCACCTTCGTAATTGCCTCGTCGTCTGTAATCCTTTACTAGCAAGTAAGAATAAAAATGATAGTTTAAGGCAGATGTCTCCAAACTTTCTAGCTTATGGACCACAATGACTCCTTCATAAGTTCCAAACGCCAAGGCCTTTCCTAGCTTATCTCAACGTATTTAAGTCTGAAAATTCTCCTAAACTTATTTCCTTGATCAGCAAGTGGTAGTATTTTTACCTTTACGTACGTTCGACATCAATTAGCATTTTCCAACCAAAAAACTCTGACATCCAAATGTGCGACCCACCACTAACAGTTCAACTACTGCGAAACTCAATCGATCCAGCAGAGGCGCAAACTCACAGATTTGGAGTCTTCACGTGTTGGCACATATTTGGAATCGGCATTGCTGGCAGAACTCAGCAGCTTTATTAATAAGGATTGAGAATTTACTTTATTTCATTACAATTTTGACGCATTGGTGCACTATTTCTTCGCAAGTAATCGAAAAGCTGTCCCTTTAAGATCGCGTGAAATAACATTGGAAGTTTTAAATAATAGCGTAATTGAGTTAATCAAATTCCAGTCCGTCTACGTTACAATAATAATAATTTCTATAATCCACGATAATGTTAGCGAAAAATATTTTTGGCAGGACGACCAATGGAGGCGGAATCCTAATGCAGCGCCTTTTGTCGAATGCTTAAAAAAAGATTCATAATGAACTAACTAAATGCTTTAAGTCACGTATTAGTCTCATAGCTTTGTGTAAACTTATGTAGTTAAATGTAGGTTTACTTTTGGCTTGGGTGTATTTTTAACAAAAAATTAAAAGAACGTTAAAAGAGAAAAGTTAGAAAACAATTTAATCTCATCTATGGATTTAATCTATATCTCATTTATATGTACAGTTTGTGTATGTAAAGTGTCGCTTAGTAATGATTAACGCGTGTACTAAAACGTGATGCTTTTATTAATGAATAAATTTCTTTAGAAGTGTTTTTATTTTCCTCTAAAGTGAATGAAAACATATAAATATTGCATTTGATAAGAATAGGCATAGAAAATTTAATGTAACAATATCTAGAAATACCTATTCTATAACTAGATACCTTAATTTTAAAGGGGAATTAAAATTTTAATTATTAATGTAACCTTGTGCATCGCAACAAGTAAATTAGCAGCCGCATTGATTCGTTATTTCTACCAGATCCGTTCATCTTTTCAGTGATTGAAGGTTTTTATGTTAAATATTAATAACCATAGATTGCGACCGTTTGATCTGGAGTTCTAGAGGTAAGTTTAAAGAGGTATTCGTTATTAAACAAACTACCTGTGAATTAGTACCAAGTTGCTAATTCAAATAATTTTTAACTGAAATATCAGAAGGGAAGCTGAAAAGGTAGTCGAAAATGAACAAAACAAACATAATTTGAGAAAAGTAGTTTCTGGCAACCCATATGCATTACGTCTATCTCAACGTGTGGTATCTTGCATTCTTGTCTAAATTCATTGAGTATTGCAAATCAAGAAGGTACAAGGTGTTAAAAAAATATAAATACGTGATAACTGTAATAAAATGATTAAAAAATCGAACTAATTCGAAACATTATTTACAATTTAAATTGTTATATTAATTTATTATTCAAATTGAAAAATTACAGTTTTATTAGCTATTAAGTTGGGACTATTACAAAATTACGGTAATTTCGTGGCTAGAACACGATTTTTCTGTATTAGATTACTAACTACTAAATTAAATAAATGTACAGTTAGTCAATGTGAAAATTTGTTCACCTAGTAGCAGACGCACATTTCTTTGCTATTCTTTATTACACAACCAATGGTGCAAAATATGTTTGCTAATTTTGTAGCATAGCATATACACTACACAAATACGTAAAAACATTATGTTTTAAGTTCATACTAAGTTAGCAAGAAACACGTATTCAAGGAAAGTACCGTATAACCGCTCACAGTCAAAGTTGTCCAACTGCAAAAATAGCTAGTTTCCCGAGGAAAACTTCCGTGTCTCACATCACTTGTTTTTGGTCCATGGTTCCCTTTACAAAATACAGTAACCCTGGAAGTTGTGTTGTAATGTGCAACCAAATCATTGTAGAAGGTGGAGGTTTTTATAACGTTCACTTGTAATATACTATACGTTCTGTTACCACCTCAATTTTTGATTCGTCACACAATAAGCAGAATTTTGTTACTAATTTAGTTAATTAAGTTTACGAAATAGTAGATCTTATTCTTTACTTTTCTCTAAGCACCAACAGTGAAATTCTTGTGTTGCTTAGCCTAACGTTTCTGCATTCCGTTAATTCGGTTTTTTGCGAGCGCCTACAAGTTAATTCGGATGTTCTGGCCCCATTCCTTCACAATTTGGCGAATAGCTATGGAGGATAACATCTAATCTTGTGTTACTATTTTTATACTATACTGAATAGTTGTTTTTTATTGCCACAATGCTATAATATCGTATATTTTTCTCGTCATTAAGTAACTCTGTACGTTATCTACTATCTGCAAGGATTCGACTGACACTAGTGAAGATCTGTATTACGCTGTGATGGCGTCCGTTATTATTTGGCGATTATTGAGGATAGTTTGTAAATTCATTTCAATTTGTGGCCTTGAAATTTCAATTGTCTTACTTTGGTGCTGGCACCGCCTTGTGTAGCAAGTTGTAACATTAGGGACCGCAGTGGAAAGAAATGTTGAAAATAATAAAAAAGTACTGCTTTAGTCTGTGCTATTGTCATTACATCTGGATAACAGTGGCGAATAGTATCGGCTGCGAGATGTAACGTATACAGAATACACATTGCTTATAACAAATTAGGGAAAGTTGGTTTAAGCTAGCGACCAGCAGGAAATAACTGATTCACTATCAATCACAAACATTAGCACTTGAGTTACCAACATTTTGGATTTTTGTAAAATGGCTCTCATAGTACGTTTCTTATGGTTTCACTAGTACACTATTGAGTTGATTACTGGCTATTAACTATGGGGATTACCATTCATTTGGTTTTAATGTTTGAAATATAATATACACCAAGAAGTTTTTCGTTAAATCCGTTGTTTCATCCACAATCAGTAACAATCTTTTACTGTGCGTTTCATGTCGAATTATATTCTTTAATGCGCACATGGTAACTAATTTTGATTTACTTGGTAATTTTCAGTCGGAGTTGTACTTGTCCCAAAACTTACGAAATGGAGTTTATAAACACTCGTCGCAGATACTAAATCCATTGCAAATTCATCATAGTGTTTTTGTTCGCATTTTTTCATTTGTTATTTGCGCTATTGACGTGTTTTTTTTTGCATTGTGATCGTTTCCAAATTAGTAAATGGCTACTACGCGCCAAAAACTTCACACCATGCCCATCGTATTTGAAATCGGATATTTTGAAATGAACTTTTAATCATTGATCACAATACAGTAATTTTTTTACTCATATTTGTTACTAAAACGGTAACGTCGAGCAATCTGAAATGTGAAAAAGTGCTTCGTCTTTCTGGGGGAATATTTCAATTAAAAAAAATTGCAAAGTCATATAATATTTACTTGTCTTATTATAATATACACTATGACTCGAAATTTTGATTGATGAATTCTTTCCTCTACTTAAAAAAGTATATATTAAATGCAACATTTTAAATCCAAGGATCCAACCTTAAAAAGATATTATAAACCCCCAGAAATTCTCCCTATAATATTTACTGTCTCAAAAGTCTTTCAATTTATTTTGTTCACTGCGCAAGCACAATCGTTGATTGGGGTATGCCAACCGCTGGCCCCATCCTTGGAGTGCTTTACCGGAGCGGAGCGTACGTGCTATATGCGCGAGTTTTACAAAAGATTCTCAGATGAGGCGCATTTTCACCTTACTGGTCATGTGAACAGGCAGAACTGCCATTATTTAAGTTCACCAAATTCAAACCAAAAGCATGAGGGGTCACACTCGTCAAAAGTTACTTTGTTTTTTGTTTGTTTTGTTTGGGCTTGATCGTACAGTTACCATAAATTGTGAATGATGTGTGGAGATGATTAACAACTTTTTTTACGCCAGCCTTGAAAGACACCTTACTCGTCTAACATGTCCTTACCACTTGTTCGTGAAATGGATATTCAGACACGGTGACAAAAACTGGCCGGCACATAGCCCCGACTTGAGACCAATGGATTTTTTCCTATAGGGCTAGCTTAAATCAAAGGTATACATCAACACTCTTCACTACCGGGCAATTTTGGAAAATTTCGCCCGACGTTTAAAAGAGTGCCGACGAAATAACACATTTAAGATACATAATTTTTAAGAAATAAATTCCCGAAGCCTGTATTTTAGTAAAAAATAAACATTTATTCATTGAACCTGACCATTATTTTATTATATTCCTTTTACTTCGAAAAGGACTTTCTGAACTCCTTTTATATTTTAAATAAAATCATGTGCATAGAAAAGGAAGCATCGTTTCGGACGTCGTAATTGGCGGCAGTGCTAATTGTTATTCGCCAAAGGCTAAGTTCACAGCAGTAACAAATTGAATCGAACAGCCCAGCGTTATTATTACTATAGTTCATACAAATATTCCAAAGAATTGTGTTAACAGCAAATATTCTTTTTTTAAGACAGCATGATGATAATAGTATATATTTACTTGTAAATACGTGGAAATTTGTAGATATGTATAATTTACTTAAGCCAGATAAATTAATTTCCGGTCTATGTACAACATAGTGCAAACTAACCAACTACACTAATTACTTGAATTTAAAATCGAGCAGTTAGAAACGGTAAAAATTGAATTTCAAATTAACAATTTATACTGAAAGCAGCTATGAAATATATTCGAAAGGAAATCACGTTCTTCGACGTAAAACCATAGAGTTAAAATAAGCAAAATACGTAACTGAAGTATTATTTAAATTGATGCAGATCTTATCGAATATTATCGATATTATCGAAATCAGTTATTGTAGGAAAGACAGTTGCTTTAAATAACTGATTATATAGTCAGAGACTGTATAATACGATACGTTAAGTATGCATATGTGGTAATAGCTACATGTTATTTAACAGTTTTTTATATCAAGTAACTGTTCCATAATTATTTCAATACAAATGTGTTTTAATCAACGGTATTACTCTTACCATATAAAGGTCATATTATTTTCTGAATATGCTTAATATATTTTCTTTAGTATTAATATAACATACTAGATGAAGATTGATTGGTTAAACAATAAGATATACTAATCGTAAATTTTACTTGAGTAAAATTTAAATTAACTTCACAAGGACGCCTATATCAAAGCGACATACAGGTATATAAAAATCAGTGTATTACGTAAAAAGCATGACATTTTATTAGCTGTTCTAGTTCAATAAGCTATTAGTATAGATTAATCACTTGTACAGCTACTATACAGAATTAGTCCTTCAGTAAACATAAGTTATCTAGATTCTAAAGCTTCGCAGTTAAAAAATATTATGGGAGTATATTATTCCTGTGTGGAAAATTCTATTCATTGAGCACTAATAGCATATAGTATAATGCTTTTGCAGTTATGTTGGAATGTTGGTATTTCTCTTTGAACTATCTAAGAAAGTGTATTTACTACGATATGAGGTAGTTATCAATGTAATCATGAAATCACAGTTTTAAACTCATGCAACCGAAAATTCGCGAAAGTATAAGGATCCAGATGAATACGAATGAAATGTGAAAATATCATATAATAATAAAATTAGTTTTGGAAAGTAAAATCGATTGATGTGACATATCTGCCAATAAGTTGGTAAAAACTAGACATCTGATTGATATTGATTAACTAACTGATATATATAATATTAGCAGTCATAAACTGTTCCAACATTTTAAAAATTCCGTGTACCTCAGCACTTAACAAAAATAGATCAAATTTCTTTTTTTTTTCTGTAATACCTCTTTTAACGCAATCGATATATCAATTGTAAATGCATTTTCTTGTATATAGAACTTTAGTATTTAAAATACACAATACTATTTTTGATATCACATTTCGGTAATTATTGACAGACAAAATTTGTCGTATTATTTAATATAAAACATAAGTAAATTATAGACTTAAGTTAGAACATACTTAATTCTGGATTTTTCTGAACACCTGATATATACAATATATCTTTAAAAATAACAGAAAATATTGTGTCTTGCACAAGCTTTTAAAAATAATTAAAGAAATTAATATTATAAAAAAATATTAAACATATAGATATATACTGAGCAAGCAAGTGTCCATGAAACAAAATAAAAAAGTATGAAAAATGGAAAGATCCAATTTTATTAGACTTCCAAAATATTTTGCGAAAGTTTCTTCGCAAACGCGAGAAAGAAATGATAGAGATATTGAAAGTAAAAATGTCTCTATTAGTCACTGCCAAAATAGTCGTACGTCAGCACGTTATTGAACTCTTAGGATGCCGTTTGAAAGGTAGACAGTCTTACCTTGTAGTTTTTATAACATCCACAACTGTGTTATTGCAATGTAATGCAGTCTGCATGTATGTACGCGAATTTGGTTGGATGGATCTATTGTATATACGCATTCTGCATCCGTAGGGGGCACATATTACAATTTCCTAGTGTTTTTAATTTAGACGTTCGCGTCATAATTGACTCAATTTTTTTTGGATTCATTTCTATATAACTATTTATTTTCATTTTCCCTGCTTTTTATTTTATTTCAAAGTCACCCTATATATGTATATACGTATGTATATATATATATATATATATATATATATATATATTCATTTGCGTACTTCGCAAATATACAAGATAATTTTCAGTGGATAATACTATTTCGCCTAACAAAATAATGTTTTGCTATGTGTCATCAGTTGATTTTTATTTGTAGAAACTTATATTTGCTTAATTTACTATATATAAAGTGGAAATAGCAGCCGCATTGGAAAAAAGAATACGGGTATTTGATTTGCCAAAATAGCTCCCATTTGTGTGATATTTTCTACAAGGTAATGTTGCTACTTTAAACTTTTAATCGTTTTACAAGTTGATCACGATCACGATGTTATCGTAAACATTTTAATTCAAGAAAGCAAAAATAGTGATAAAGACCTTCTCGAGATAGGCAGACACCAGCACAAGCTTCCGACAATCTTTGGGATCCTTTGATAGCGTGATTATGCTAATTGGACACGTCACAATATTTCCAGTGAGGCTTCTTAGACCCTCGTGAGAAAGTACGTTCAAACGAACAGTTTTACCTAAACAAAAACAAATCACTATTTCCTGCATAAAACTTAATTCTTGCGCCCTTTTATTACTGTCTTTCTTGCTGTTGAACGTTTTACTGGTTGAGTGTTTTACTGTATTTACTTGTTACTATTGTAGTATTAATTAATTATTATTAATATTTATTTTACGACAAAAATGAAAGTAATAAGCGCACTCATCAATAATAGGATGAACGGTTGTGATGATTGTGAAGAATCGACAGATCTATTCACTCAGCGAGAGTGTGCGAGCAATACTTCCTTACATTATTTTATCCGTTGGTTGGTTTGAATGTCGGTCAGTTAGTATCAGTGGTTCTAAAACTTTGCGATAGGTGAATAAATACAATTTGTTGGTTAGCACAAATTTTTATATTTTTTCTTCAGTATAAAGTTCTGTTTAGCGTGTGTGTTTACCAGTTATAGAATAGTTTAGTAGTTATAAAAAATTTTGCGTGAAACGTACATGTATTCATCAGGAATTCCGATTACAACCCTTCCACAATTATAAAATAATTTGTATAATTCAACCAAACTATATTTATAGTCTACGGTGATAGTTATTGTTACTTGAAAATTAAATAGTCCTAAAGACTTTAGTATTAATGACAAACGTGTACAATCCTTTAATATACGTATTTCTTTTGCAATGTTTTATTAATAAAGATGACCCAAGACGTTAAAACTAGTGACTAAGTCTGTATTTTCTCATTATGTCTGAAATAAATATATTTCTACCTTACTATTCAGTAAAGACAAGAACAATAGTAATATTTTAATTGTGTAATTTTATATTATAGAACATTTATATATCTCTAAAATAACACGCCAATACTAAAAGAAGAACGATATTAGAAAACAGCTTGTTGCCGATCCATTACGTAAATTCATGAGTTAAACAAGTAGCGATGGTATTGACTCACGTCAGATACAGTCCCTCGTAATTGAATTAACGTCAGCACCCACTTTTTAGAATAAATACTTATAGATTGAATTCTTCCATTGTTTGCTATCTTGTATATAAAATTGTAACTTTACATATGTACACACAACTTACGGGATAAACTTTAAAGGAAATCGTGTTTATTAGGTTAACTAAACAAGCTATCAATTCGTCAGACCTTTTATTAGATTCAAAACGATTTATTAAGCATAGCAAGACTATTCCAATATCCACTCGAGTACTATAACTTCGATTTTATAACAAAAACACAGAAGAACACCATCGCCATAAACAATAACTAAGATTATGATTAAGTATGTCTGGAATTCGTTAAATTGGGAGATGTTATGAAGTTAATTCACTTACCAGGGACTGTATTTCTACACTACTCGCTTCCAGCGGTTTTCATTAATGGCATCGCGGTAACTGGTTATTCGCATCTGAATCATACGTATACTTGTGGATCCTCTATGTGTAATATAGCGGTTCCGAAGATATTGAATAATATGCGTTTATAAACTGGTACAGGTAGGTAGACAGAAGTTTGATAATGTTAGTCGAAGGTAACATCAATCAGGTACAAATAAATTGTAGGCTATACAAGAATAACGCTAAAATGGGATATTGAAACGTAATTATAAATTATATTATACCATTTCACTATGAATGTATACATTGTAAATATATGGATAAAATAGTGTCGTATTGCACACCGTATGCCGTAATCTTATAGCCACAATCAGAAAACTTCAAAAAGAACACCAATGAAAGCTGTACAAGTTACACTTTTCATAATTATATAGATACGAACAAATATATATTAAAAATTTGCCATATAATTAATTAATATTTAATTAAACTTGCTTTGGATTGAATAATTGTTTTTATTCCTTCTGGCATGCTCCCAATATGCAATTCTTACCACTTGCTTCAGTAATCTCTCTATATAAGTGTGGCAATAAACGATGTAATAATAACAGCATTACGCGACTTTAATTCCCCATTTTTTTTTATTCTTAAAGTGTTGATTCCGCATGTAATTCCTCGCGTAGCGTCAATTTTTAATATACAAATAATAACTTGCACAATAGTTTAGTCGTATCCAGTACGTTTATAATTTGCAGATATTGCTTTTTTTTTAATAAACCGCTATTGTTATTGTTTTAAATTTTCTGTTGATTAAATACCCATTTGCACGTAACATACTGATAAAATTTTGTATATATATATTTTTGGTATCTGGTATAGTTACTAAAAACTAAAATTATTTAGGTCACTGTTATTAATTGAATCTTTTCTTTCTACAGACTGAATTAACGGAACGGTTAAGGCTCAGGCGCGGTCGTGGTGACACCAGCGAAGATGACGAAGGCCTGCCCAGAAGCCCGTGCAATTCACCCACCGTTACCGACAAGACTGCTATTAAAGTAAGAGAACATGTTTGGTATACAAGTACGAAAAGATGTTTTCAGTCTGTGAAGTGTTTACAAAAAATGTTATATAAATTATATGTATACTTTAAAATGTAACTTACTGCAATTTTTCGTAATTGCAAATTCAATAGATAAAAACCGGAGACTAAAAACGTACAAAAGTCGCTGAAAAAATGGAAAAGATTTTAGTTCACTAAAATTATATACACATGCGGTACAATGTTAGATCTAACGCCATCTTAACTCCATCTGGTATTTTCTTTATCCCCATTTGTACAAGTAGTTAAAATCGTTGCAGGTAAAATATTATGACGTGTTGCAACTCTGACGTACGTTATATATATATGTATATGTAACATTAATATAGACATAAGCTTTTCAATGCCAAAAGCAATGCTATAGAAATGCAATCCAAAATATAAATTCAACAATATTTCATTTCATTTTCTTATATAACAGGCTATAGTTAATCTCAAACTTTTAGTTAGATTTCCACGTTGCTGTTGCTTAATATATACCGTAGACGCTCGATTATGTGAACGATATCAGCCAAGCACTGTTCTCATTACTGAAAGTTACATTAGCGAGCCTTATTTTAATTATAAAAAAATTCCATAAACGATATATGATGTATGTTTATTAAAAAATAAATTATGAACAATGAATAACATAAAAATAAAAAATAAATTTTATATTATTTTGAAAAATAATGTCCTATTTTTGTTTGCGTAAATTAACGCTTGGTATTTTCTTACCATCTTCTTCTTAGTAGTTTACAGGGCACTAAAATATCGGAATATATCTCTTTTTCTTCAGTCTAATCGAACGCTTGATTAAAAATTCGTACAGCTTGCACGTTATCTCTTTATCGTCATTCCATAAACTAATATCGGTAATTGTGCAAACAATATCGGGATTTATTGCCTCTAATAATTTCAGAACGTCCGATGATGCCCTGTCAATAACTTCAGCATCAGATAGTAACTGTTTTCTAATGATGGTTAGCGGTACATTGTCTTCATCGTCATAATCATCATTGGAGTAAAGGAAATTTTTCCAACACTTTCTGATTGTTTGCTGGTTAAGGGCATTTCACGCCATATCTTTTAAAATATCATTTAAAATTGTTTCATGTAAAGTTACTTGCTTTAAGGATTCAGAAATGTTTTTAAGGATTTTTTGATAACGCAAACGAATGTAGAAATTTTTTTTCGATAATACAATTTAGTAATTTTTATTACATTTTGATCTATCGGTTGAATAAGTGGAGTTACGTTGGGCGGCATGAATATAACAAAAATTGAGCCATCGTTGCTTCTTAATTGTTCCTCTGGAGGATGATTTGATGCGGTATTCAAGATTAATACCGCCTTTATTAGAAGATTTTACTTTCTTAAGAAATCTTTCACGTACAAATTCAATATGTATCATTAAATTACATTACGTATTATTACAGTTTTATTGCCGTACCTGAGTGGCAAAGTGCTTCTGGAACCATTCCGGTGATATGCCTTTGGTCATCCAAGCGGATTTTGAACAGTTGTAATCAGTGAGACTCTTAACATTGCTAAATGAACGTGGATTTTTTGCCTTTCTCATTACTAGGTGCCTTATTTTGTTTGTACCACTAGCATTAGTGCACACTAGAAAAGTTGTGCGTTGTCTTTCCGCCTTTCCACTCGAAGCAGATTTTTCATGTGACGCAACATGGGCTTTCGTAGCTAATAATTTCCAATACATACTTACATCTGCATTGTATATTTGCTCCTTAAATGTCGCTCTTTGATTTTGTTCATTAAGTTTTCCTTAAACGGTTACACTAGTTGTGAGTTGAGATGGCGCCGCTAATTTTTCACCAAATATCGACAGCAGTCGAATTCCATACCTTCTTTTAAATCTTTTTAGCCAGCCATCATTGGATACAAAATTTTCGGTCTCTTTCAGGTTTTCATTCCATAATTTTGCTCACTCTTTAATTAATTCACCGCTAATTGGAATATGATTATTCCTTTGAAAACCATTTATACAGACATTTATACATGTATACATATTCTGATAAAAAATAAAGGTGAAATAGAAATTATTTACCCGAAAACAGTCGCACATCACAATAAACACGCAAACAGTTTTAGGTAAATATAATATATGCTTACTAATTGTATGGACGCAGAAATTAGTAAGACACATAATTGATCCCGTGACCAACATACCAGGTGTATGTGCAAATTTTTTCTCGTTTAACTAAGAGATAGCGCTAGCGAAAAGTATTCAGGGTATAAATTTGACACATACGTCATTTTGTTCGTCTGACATTTAAACGCACAAGTTGACTCCACCAGAAACTAGCGTCTTTGCTTTATCGTTCAGTGACCATATCGAATTTTCTGCCTGAAAAAGAACATTTGCGGCACCCATTACTTTTCTTATTTAATCAAAGGAAAAAGGCTGTTGATAATCATCGTTTGCTGGTATAAACATATGGTGAACACGCAGCATCGATCAGAACATGTGAGACATGGTTTCGACAATTTGAAAGTGGTGATTTCAATGTGAAAGACAGTGATTGGTTTGGTAGACCACAAAAATTTATTTATTTATTTATTAAAAACTCAAAGCGGAAAAAATTGCGGCTTTCACCTGGCGAAGCCGGTCCTTCAACAGCAAGGCTAAATCGCCAAGAAAGACCATGCTCTCTGTCTGGTGTGACGAGAGCATTATTGGGAAGCCCGGCGAAACCCTTAATACACAATGCTATCGCCAACAAATGATTAATGTAAACTACGAAAATCGAAATCGAAAGACGATCGGAATGGGCCAGAAGACATGGCAAAATGATTTTGTTGCA
Source organism: Trypoxylus dichotomus (assembly GCA_023509865.1). NCBI lineage: Eukaryota > Metazoa > Arthropoda > Insecta > Coleoptera > Scarabaeidae > Trypoxylus > Trypoxylus dichotomus. The sequence continues at coordinate 34,635,810 of CM042077.1, read as the reverse complement.
TGACAATGCGCCGTCTCACACAGCAAAATTAGTGAAAGACACCTTGAAATCGCGTGGATGGGACATCCTTCCACACCCGCCGTACTCCCCAGTCCTAGCGCCTTCTATAACTATCACGTCTTCGAATTAATAGAGCATGCGCTCGCAGTCTAGAAACTTGGAAGATGGCTCGACGAATGGTTTGCCGCAAAAGGCAAGCAGTTTATCTGGCATGGTATACATAAATTACCTGAAAGATGGGTGAAATGTGTAGAAGTCGATGGTCAATATTTTGAATAAAAAATAATTTCCGTTGAAAATTACTTTCTTTAGCAAAAAAAAAAACGGAAAAACTTATGCATACGCGCAATATATGCATGATGCAAATTAACACTGATAGATAGAATTACACTAAGAACTCCCGTGTAATTACTCGTTCTAATTTCTTCGAGTTATGGATTATAAATACATTATTATATTTTTAATTCTATTTGCATTTTTTTTTTCTGAATGTGTAAGACGTTGGAAGTAAAACCCTTTGTTTTCCTAAGTTTTATACGTAGTTGTAGTGTGTTTTTTAATACTATGGTTGTACTATTTATCAAGAAAAGAAACACATTCAATTATTTTTTATTCTTTAAATCTATTTCGAACGTACATTAGCGTTTTAATATCTTTGAAAATTCTCCTGGCAGCAATGACATACGAGGCTGTAGGATCGTCGAGACTATAGGATCGTTGAGACTGTAGCATCGTCGAATTTAATTTGCTTCATGCTCTGTTTGTAATATTTGTAATTTCTGTAGTTCTTGATATCAGCCTGTATCGGGTGTCCATATTTGTTATGAATTTCCCAAAATCTTACGCCTTCTGTTTTCGTATTGCTCGCGCTAACGGTTCGTTTTTTTTTGCAGAGTTTAATGCACATATCATTTGAATATTATAATTTTTAAGATTCATATTCAACGAATAGTTGTAGAACTCAAATTTTGTCTAAGACGGCAAGTGAAATAAGAACTAAAAGTAATATGAAAACGTCATATTTGACTATTGTAATTTTGACATGAACATTTTATCTGATTGTTATATCAGTTGATACGCAAGTTGCATGTTACGTTGATAATTTTAGAATAATAGTGTTACAACAGCTAGAGCAGCACTTGGAGGAATTTTATTCGCTCCTGCGATAGAAGTAAGGATCGGGTAGAGAAATGGACGTCTTTTTGTTGCTCTAACTACTCGAGTATTCAAATATCTATTAGAATGAATTTAAAACTATTCGAATTCCTTAAAAAATCACTTCGAGTAATTTGTTCGAACAATAAAAACACCTAATATCTGAAGAAATGAAAACAATTGGTGGTTCGAAACGGACAATAGTAGTATTCTCTTGAAGATTGTTTAGAAATGAGTGTGCCAGTTTCGTCTTTGATTGCGATAGTTTTCGACACACATTTAAATATTGCATTAAGGTTTTTATGGCAACAATGAGTGTTAAACAGAGAGGAGACAGTGGTCGGCCGAAAAACAACACAATATAAGAGAAATTATAAATGATACACCAGGAACTTTCATACGAGTATTATCACAACGAGGGGGTGTATCAATTGGCACCTGCCATACAATTTGAAAAAGGACTTACATTTATTTTCATATCGTATGACCTGTTATCAAAGAATCAAACAAATCGATTATTCTAGAAGAACGAAGTTTAGTTTAAAATGATTTTGATAATGACCTTGACAAAACCTTTTTTTTCTGACGAAACGTTGTTTTATCTGAATGGATAAGTTAACTAACAAAATCTAAGGATGTGAACTACTAAGAAACCACATGATTCTTTTGTTGGAACTTCACTTCAACCACAGAAAATTGGTGTTTGGTGTGAGATTAATCGAAGGAGAATTATAGGCACTATTTTTTAAAGGTTCAGTAACAGGAACAACAAGAAAATTATTATGCCATTTATCGAACAGCTTAATGAAGAAGAAATAACGCAGAATTACTTTCAGCAAGACGGCGGTAGAGCACACGCAACAGGTAAAACAATGAATATGCTACATCATTTACAACCACCAGAGTCTTAACTATGCAAAATTGCGCGGTTTCTTTTATTAAATACATCATTTTGGGTTTCAACATTGTTCAAATCAGGCACACTTTGTAATTAGCTCTATGATTTGTAGGCATTGGAGAAAGAAACATCAGTAGCTCAAAATTTCTTCGAAACTGCCTTCAAGAATAGCTTCGAGTTGCAGAAATCTTCAAAAAAAACGAAACATTACACAACTAAGCGTCAAAGTGCGGAATGGAGTAGAAAAATTCACCACAATCTACAAAAAAGAAAACAGGGAAAATTCCATCAAAAGTCAAAACAATACTTCGATGGCAAACAAATGTTCTAGAGACTTGGTGTCTGCTGCACGGTAATCCACCGAACCACATCTCACTCATTGTTCATCAATTTTTGCCCCGAAATCAAGTCTGTGTGTTGAATAATGCGCCGTATTTATCTTCTCTATTCCCTAAATTAAAATTGATGTTACAATTCCACAAAATGAGCTAGACTTCACTTTTGCACTTTAATCTTAAAAAAAGAAGCACTTATTAAAGAAATTTCAAGATACAAGTATGCATTTATCAAGAGAATATATTGTAATGTTATGAAATATTGTCTATTACATTTTTTTCTAAACTTTACTAGTTTACCTATTCCAGAAATTTTTTCGCCAGTGTTTGCTGCACGCCGTTATTTTTTATTATGGTTGATGTTAGAAATTAGAGGCAAAGTATCGTTAGTACTCCCTTTTTATGAATTTTAAGCACAGATATTCAATCTGTACAGGTTTTTTTCTAAAGTTTTACAGATATCTACTTTGGGTACTCTTTAATAACTTATTATTCACAATTTTCTAGTTAAAAAAAAAGAGTCCCTTTAACAACACTTGCAGAGGAGACGTAAACTTTACTATCGTTTATCATACATATCCCTTTTCGTAAACATATTTATTTACATTACATTGTATATGCATTATTCCAAAATTGTACTTATAATCTTCAAAATTTCTTGTACAACAGAAGGATAGCACGACTGGCAGCATTTTCCTTTATAATCTCACACGTATCAAGTATGTGCGTACTGTGTAGCCTACCATATAGGCGAACAAATGCGTTGCTATGGAGATAAAACACAACAATAAAGAAATATCGAGTCAAGTCAGACATGTTGGCATCGTTTCTCTGAGAATGCTTACTTATTTTCTCATATAACTTCATAATTTTTTACAAAGATCTTCCGTTATATCCAGTCATAAAGTGTATCAGCTGATACTACAAATAAATTGTAGAAGTTCCGGACACATATTGTGGAAGCCGAAGACCAATCCGTCTTAAACACGAGAAATCACGTGCGAGTGAGTACGATTTCAAAGATTAAAGTCGTCGAACCTTCTTAAGTTCTTCAAAATTATTTGTATCTTTCGATCTCATTTTTGTTTCGTAAACTAATGTAGAATATTTAAAGATTAGTTAGACAGGGACTGCCTTAGGTTTTCTGTAAAAAAACATATTTTTTGTAAGAAAGCGATATATATTTATTAATTTGTCAATATATTTATCTTTTTCAACCTTACATTTGGTTATTTTAATTACAAAACATTGTCATTTAATTTAAAAAACAATTAGAACAAAATTTAAATCAAAGAACCCATTAAAAAAAAAATAAAGAGCCTGAGATTTTCCACCAGAGTATGTAGATAAATATATTCATAACACAAACGTAAACATGTTTAGCTAGACAGAGATTGCCTTAGGTTTTCTGTAAAAAACATATTTTTTTTGTAAAAAGGGGTATATATTTATTAATTTATCAATATATTTATCTTTTCAACTTTATATTTGGTATTTTAATTAGAAAACATCATCTCTTAATTTAAAAACAATTTGATTAAAATTTTAAATTAAAGAACCCGTTTAAAAAATTTAACGAGCCTGAGATTTTCCACCACACGTTCTTAATTTATTTGGTTTATTGGAAGGTAACTAATTTAATGATTTCTTTACATCTAGGACATGAATAAATTTAGATAAGAAGTATGCATTTGTCAGGGGAATATATGGACCAAAAATACGGGTTACTCCTAAAATAAAAAAATACTAGACGTCTTTCTGGTTATCAAAGATATGCTGCATTGTAGGTCTTTTATCTAAAAAGGTTTTCGAAAAATTCGTTATATGCAAGATGTTGCATTTCATGTTAGAAAGTTCATTATAGCTTCGTTAAATTTATCATGAAATTAAAATTTCAAAATACGGTGTTGATATTGTAAATAATATTACCTGCCAATTTTTTAAAACAGCAATTTTTTACCGCATATTCAATATTTCATATTCATAATATTACGTAACGAAGTAGTAGTAAGATTTCACTTAGACACACGAAATGGGTGCTGCTGTGTACGAGGTTTCTATTTAACTTCGCATTTACGTCGGCATTAAAAAGTAATTGGGTTATTCAGAAGCGAAGGAGTACAAAATGTCAGGTGGACATATAATAGTGTATCATTTTATATCTACCGTCAACAAGTAGGTTATCTGTATTAAAAGGTTAAATTCAAGGCACAAAATGGGACGCATGGGGAAAAATTAATAAGTGTGAAGTCTGAAAAAATGAAAAAAAAGAAACAAAAGAAACGCGTAAAGCAAGCATAAAAAGTACGTAGTAGAACAGTATTTCCCATTTTTATGTTATTTTTTCTTAGCATTCATCGCTCCTTTTGTTCTACAAATTCTTATTGTAACTAAGTTGATCTATTTTTACACGCAATGTTATAATTGTAATCGGTGAAGTTAACTGCTAAATAAACTGTTTATGTAAATAGTATTAAGTATACATTGAGTTAGCTATCAATTTTGTGTATTTTGAACAATTAAAAAGTTGCTAAAATGTCGTACATTTGCCTTGCACTTGTACTTGTTTGGTTCTAGGCTGATTTCCAAATTATTTATTGTACATACCCGCATGTAGCATGGCAATGAATTTATTCCATGGCCCTAATTGCTTATTTGTTTCTGAAGCTTTGACTTGGTGATTAAATGATGTTTTTCGATTTACTACGTAGCAATTAGATACGCACACTTTTATTCGATTTATAAGTTTATAGATGAGTCATGTTTAACATAAACTTACAAGGAAAGGTTCTCGGGTGTCAAATTCAAATCTTAATGAAACTTGGTAAGTAAGTAAGTAGATTTTGTTGAGATTTGAAAATAATTTTCTTTTGTTTATGCTGAAATTCACTCTGAGAGGGTAAAACGCCCCTTCAATGTAGCTAGAACAAAAATTTAAATGCAAATGTTGCACCTCATTGAAAGATGTTTCAGGACACGTGAATATGGTATATACAGGGTGTTGCATTTAAGCGCACCCTCTTATGATTATAGTAATATGGAAAAGAAATGAATGCAAATTTTTCATCTTTAACATTATTGGTTTTAAAGCATTTTCAATTATACAGGGTGCTTCAACAGTGATAACAACATAAAAACTTATATCTTATGCTACGCACGTACTACATATACCAGAAAAGGGAAACAGTTACTCTATATAATCCCACTTCATACAATTTAGGTAGTTCAATTTGTTTCACACTAATTAAATTAAATTTATAAATAAAATTTTATTGAAGTACATAACAGCAATCGCCAATTGATATGGTACCAGATGCAACTATTGTTAGTGTAAGTGGATATAAATAAATCCCAAGAAAACTCACACATTACCGTGTGTGGTTGTTTGTTATCGTAAATGTTCAAAAATATCACATTTGTAAAATTTATTATTTGTTAAGCTACAGAAAAATATATATATAATAGAGATACTTAACGAATTCAGAAACAAGCAAAACTCGTACATAGAGGCTATGTTACAAGTGTATCTAACATATTCCTATGATCGAGTCAAAATTGCAAAAGGTGATTATAAACGATAACAATGTTATTAAATAAAATTAATGGAGTCGTTTAATATTGCTGAAGGCAGACAAACACCTATAAATCGACACGAAATAGAACTTGATGATATACTAAAAGAATTAATCACAATACTACTTTTGAAGTAGATATGAATACGACTTCGGAGTTTCTTCAACCCTTTAAACCGCACTCTATCGAATTGATCGACAGCGAATATCCAATTTCTTGAGAAGATCTAGAAGAGTATTTGCAGAAAGAATCGCGACCTTGCACATCAAAAGAAGGCGGCATTTTACATATATAATTTAAAGAAGACTGTGTCAATTATTGGAAGTGTGGTAAAAAGAAGCCACTCTCCCTAGAGTTGGTGCAAAGGGGATTTAGAAAGGTAAACTCCGCACGACAACTGTCAGGCGGCAAGTCTAGAAAAAGGCGGAACGCAGAAAGAAATTAACAGCAATATCTCAATATGTGTTAGAAAAAATTGAGGAAATAAATGGACTGAATACCATTATACACAATATAGATATACAAAAATGGGCATTAGAAGCTAACGGAGATATTAAATTAGAAAACTTAAAAGCTTCAAAGAAGTGGATACTGAGTTTCAAAAGAACATATAGAATTTTCCCCGCAATTTTTTTTCTGACCTGGTTCTTATCTCAAGTTATGATGTTAATCTCCATTTGCGAAACAATGTCATAAAATTGCAATTATTAATTCACAATCAATTGTCGTCCTCTCAATATATCAATTTGTTGACATTTGCCTGGTACAAGTCTGGTTACATAGAGAATTGACATGGACCATTCGGCCATCCCACCAATTTTGCATTTTCAAACCAAGACCTTCCATTTCCTCCCCGATGCTCTTGTATTCATTCGTTGTTCTTGGTGCGAAAACTTATGCTTTAAGCATTTTCTGACGACTTTCATTACCATACCAAATCATAAATACGTAATTTAAATACGCTTTACAATAAATACTTTATTCATTATTATTAATGCTAAGGATTTGTTATCTTGTGTAATCCCGTGTTTACATTTGTATGAATTATGAACATTAAAACATACTAACTGATGCAAGTTTACTAATTAATGATAGTGTTTCTTAGTAGAAGACATATGTATGCAATATATAGATGGTTATAAAATTGACCAACAAAAAAATCACCGACATTTAATGGATGAAATCTAGAAAAGAGTTCATATATTAAATAATGCAGAAATAATAAGTACTAATAAGAAATTTAGATATTATTATCACAACCATTTATAAGGCCCACAAATAGTTGGACCCTTAGAGGGATTTGCAATGTAAGCAATAACCGCATTTGCTAAGTTCTTGTAGCTATCGTACCGGAACAATAGAGGAAAAGAAGCCGCAAAGGAATATACAAAAGACGGAATATATCTATGATTAACACGTTTAAATATAAAATTTTCAGTTCTCAATTACCGTTTTCACCAGCTTGGCAATTTGGTTGGCCAATTCTTAAAGTATTTAAATACCAAAATTATCCTAAGTTAACCCATTAATATATTTCTTAGGTAACAGATTTAATACACATTTCTGTATTTTAACGAAATTTTATTTTTTCCTTTGTTACCCTGCTTGTGCCTAAATTTTTTACAAATAAAAATATAAATTTTATTTTATACCTTAAAAAATTTGAAAACAATTAAAAGTAAATAGTATTGAAATGTACCCTCTTTTCGGATAAAAAGGTAGGAGCCGATATTTGACTTTTTCCCTTGTAACGTACATATCGTTCGCTTTTTTTTTATTTCATCTGAGTGTAACGCAGATTTTATCTGATTTAATCAACTCTCTATTTGTCAGTTGAAGAGATCCTAACAGTCAGCACGTTATCTGTACCAGCTCCTATATACACTACCGCTCAAAAGTGTTTACGCACTTTCACTGACAAAATATATAAAAACTCAGCAAAAATGTTAATAATATTTATTTTTTATGTACAGATACACGTACATGAATAAAAATATATTAAATAAATGTGAAAGTTAAAACGTTTAATTTAAATTTTGTTTTCATCTATGTGACCTCCTCTTGATTTAATAATAGCGGCACACAATCGAGGCATTCTCGCAATAAGTTTTGCCAGAGTTTCTTGTGTTAGTGAGGCTCAACTCGATTGCAATTTGTTCTACACGTCAGTAGCTGATGTCGGAGCCGATTTCCGTACTTCTCGATCTAGTTCTTTCCATAGTAACTCGATTGGATTCAAGTCGGGGCTCTGGGGAGGCCATTCCATAATTTTGAGAGTTCCTTCTTCTTCTAAATGGCGTAAATAGTCTTTACATAATTTAGAGGAATGTTTTGGGTCATTATCTTGCTGGAAGATAAAATTTTGACCCAAAAGTCGAATTCCGGAAGGTATTGCGTGGTTCTCGAAAATTTCGCGGTAGCCTTCTTTTTTTAATATACCGTCAATTTTGACAATGTCCCCTACACTAGTGCCAGCAAAACAGCCCCAAATGATGATAGAACCTCCACCGTGCTTCACGGTAGCAGCAGTACACTCTTCTCTGGCATGTTTACCCACAGATCTTCTTACGAATACGTCTTCGGGTTCCGAACAGCTCAAATTTGGACTCATTCGTCCATAGGACGTTGTTCCACTCTTCTATGGTCCAGTGTTGGTGTTCACGAGCCCATTTAAGTCGCTTTTGCTTGTTTTGTTTGCGTAGTAATGGCTTTTTCATCGCAATACGTCCATGGAGCCCGGCTTTCTGTAGGCGACGTTTGACTGTAGAAACACTGACTAGTTTTTGTCGACCAACATTTAATTCTGCGGTGATTTCCGGGGCTGTTTTGCATCTATTTAACTTGCTGGTAACCACTATCCTGCGATCATCTGCAGATGTTGTCGCTTTTGGCCTTCCACTCCGTCTTTTATTAAGAAAACTGCCAGTTTCCCGATATTTTTTTAAGTTATAGTCAACCGTAACGTGGTGTATTTTCATTTTTTTGGCAATTTGTCGATTACTGATGCCGCTTTTATGGTACGATATTATAAGCGCACGTGTTTCCGTACTAATTTCTCTTCGCGGAGGCATTTTAAAAAATTGTCACACGATATTTCGCTCACGACGTGAATAGAGTAAATACCACACTGGAATCTTCTAGGAAGGTAATTTAAACATTATTACCTACAATCTAACAGATGACTAAATTTACCCAGTAAATTCAGAGGGATTGTTATTGTAATTGCACCGTAATAAGCAGTTTATGGTAATCCGACCAAGTGCAGGTAAATGATAGTAAAGCTTATGCGATATAATGGGTGTTTGTCTTACTGAACTACATTTTAAATACGTATTTCATTTTATTATAATGTTTTATTGGTAAACATAATACTATATGAATAATCCATGAAAACAGGGGTGCCTAACCACTTTTGAGCGGTAGTGTATGTAGGTATATTGAAACATTAATATGTAACATACAGCTACAGAAAAAGACACACCACTGACTAAAATTAAGCCTGGGAGCTACACAGTAGATTATAATCTTTAAGATTTTAATTGAAGGAAATGAAATTGCCTTGAATGCCGTAAAACCATCCGTATTATTATTAACTATCGTTTGCAATAGCGATTTATTACGTAACTCCTATGTAATAAATTAAATAACTGTGTCAGTGGTGTATACCTCAAAAAAAAAAGAAATCTTTTCTTCTTTTTTCCTTCTTCTATTCAATTACTTCGCGCTTTTCTGGTCGAAAAACCGTTGCAGCTTGACGATCACAGCCAGTATATTGTTTCATGTTATTAAAAGTTAGAAAGTTTACGTTTTCGCGTCATTTCTTCATCATAGTCGAGGCAACTCTAGTATTGTGTTAATAATCGTTATTTTAAATAATTCATAATCATTTTAAATATAAGAATGTAGACAATTTATTTTTTTAATGTCTGTGGTGCGTGATTGGTGATTTTTTTATTAATTTCATTAGATTTATTGTTTTTTATTTGGTGATATTAATAACAATAGAAGATACAATGTTTTGCGGTACAGGCGGATATATTAGCGACTTCGTTTGCTTTAAAACCATTAAAATTTTCTTGCCAGACACATTGACTACAGAACAGGTAAAAAAAAATGTCAAATAGCTTTATACTATGCATGAAAAGAATCCACTACTATTTCCACTATAAAAGCTTTTAAATGCTTCATTAACTTGTTTTACTACATCGAAACTCTTTGTACGGTTCTATTTTTACTACTTTTAGTTTTAAACATTTAATTGCATTTTTTATCACTTTCGTAGGTTTACGTTCGTTATTTTTAATTCGTAATAATACATTTACTGTCAAATATTCAGCGACGATTACCAATTGAATAATCTAAGTATGGTGTCTCACGGTTTGATTGTGTAGCACGATTATTTTGAAACTGTCATGTTTTTTGCTATTTTACAATAATTTGCAATAGCTTTTACGAAATAAAGTCACCAGACCATTTAATTTCTTGAGATATAGTAACAGTGATAGTACCAACGAATTACACTACGAGCATATTTTTTTAATGCAGTGAAGATTATGGTCTAAAAGGATACCAAACTTAATTGTAATTTTGTGAAATTAGAGGATATTTACTCGTTTCATTGTTTCAAGTAATGCAACATGTAGATTGATAGAAGAAACCGAATTTATGTACATGCTTACTAAATTTTATTACAGACCAAACACAGAGTATGCGATATGTCATGCATTTGTAAAATATGAAGCGATAATTCCATTTGATTATATTAAAATTATTCACTTAAACTTTTTCCTATTCTACTTCTTTTTTTCTTTCTTTTTTTCTAATTATTATAATATTATTAACACATGGGCTGAAAAGTCCCGGGCCTAACAAAGAAAACACGGTTTTTTTGGTTCAAAATTAGCTTCATTCATCAACGTAATCTCCATCAAGAGCAACGCAATCATTCCAGCGCCGCTCTAACATTTTAATACCACTTTTGTAGAACGATTTATCTTTTGCCTCAAAATAGGCCTCAGTTTCAGCGATAACCTCTTCATTCGTGCGAAATTTCTTACCGGCGAGCATTTTTTTGTGGTCTACGAACAGCCAGTAGTCGCTGGGAGCCAAATCTGGCGAATACGGTGGATGTGGAAGCAATTCGAAGTTCAATTCATGTAGTTTTGCCATTGTTTTGATTGACTTGTGACATGGTGCGTTGTCTTGATGAAACAAAATTTTTTTTCTTTGCCATATGCGGTCGTTTCTTTGCAATTTCGGCCTTCAAACGCTCCAATAACGCTATATAATATTCACTGTTGATGGTATTTCCTTTCTCAAGATAGTCGATGAATATTACACCACGCACATCCCAAAATACCGAGGCCATAACCTTTCCAGCCGATTGTTGTGCTTTCAGGCGCTTTGGACGAGGTTCGCCAGTTGCTGCCCTCTCAGATGACGATCGTTTTGATTCCGGAGTGAAGTAATGGATCCATGTTTCATCCATTGTCACATATCGACGCAAAAATTCCGGTTTGTTACGTTTAAACATGGCCAAACACTGCTCAGAATCATCAACGCGTTCTCGTTTTTGGTCAACAGTGAGCAAACGCGGCACCCACTTTGAACAGAGCTTTCTCATAGTCAAATGCTCGTGCAATATAAAGCCAATACGATCTTTTGATATCTTTACGATGTCAGCTAACTCACGCAACTTCACTTTTAGATCATTCAAAACGATTTTGTGGATTTTTTTGATGTTTTCTGGTGTTACCGCATCATTTAGACGTCCACTGCGTTCTGCATCATCGGTGTCTCTACGACCACGTTTGAAGTCAGCAAACCAACGTTTTATTGTTGTTTCTGATGGAGCGGAGTCCCCATAACACTTTTCAAGCCATTGCTTCGCTTGAACGGTTTTTTTTCCCATCAAGAAGCAGTGTAAAATTAAAACACGAAATTGTTTTTGATCCATTGTTTTAAAAATAACAAAAGTAGCGTGACTCTTAGCACAATAACTCACAAACTAATGAATAGAATACCATGAAATTTTAACAGCTGTCTTTTGAAGGTTAGTACTAACTGAGAGAAAGGTGACTGCAATAAGATTAGCGCCATCTATGTGTTAGGCCCGGGACTTTCAGCCCATGTGTTATGTCCAAGCTAAAATTACTTTAGTTTTTAATAAACGAGCCTACGTATTCATTGCTTTAGTTTTCTTTTTTGGCCCAACATACTAAAGTGCATAGTGTTCATGCAATGAATTATTTTATGTTAATTATATCGTGATGTTTAGCCTCATAAAACAAATACTTAATGAATTATGCAGTATATAAACAAATTCCTAGATTATTTCCGATGCACCTATTTTTTGTCCACCACCATATATATCACAACTTCTGAAAGTATTACTTACAATTATAAGAATTTTTGCTACAATTTATGAAACAACTTGTAGGAATATTTTAACAAAGATATGTTTGAATTTACTATAATTAGAGCTTAGCTGCTGTGAAAATATTAAGATGCTGTATAAATTTGTAAAGCTATATACTATACATGCTGAACTCTAATCACCACTAGCAAAATTCTAAAGAATTATGACACCGCTTTTTTCATACGAAGATTGTCGAAAGGTTTTATGACAATGCTACATATGTGTGTAATATTTTCAGAATAGCTAATTATAGTAAATTCAAAACAATAACTTTGTCAATAATACATTCCTACAAGTAGTTGCACGAATTGCAGCAAAAATTCTTACGTTGTAAATAATGATTTGAGAAGTTGTGTTAGACAGGGCAATGTCAGTAAAACTTGACTATAACTGCTTCATAGTTCTATACTAAAAATAACAGTTTTTAATCAAAAACTAGCGATTTTATTTTTAGGGATAAAATGTCTATAAAATATTGCTAGCTGTAACAATTAAGTTTTTTAGCAATACCAAGAATTGAAAATATTTGCTTTGCTAAGAGTCATTACTATTAGTATAATATTTCTATTCGTACAAATACGTAAAGACAAATAAAGGAAATTAATAAAATTTCGTACTAAAATATCGTATGTAGTCAGTAAAGCAATATCTTAATGTGTAACGTTATCTAAGACGTCCGGTTTTGATTGTTTTGTTTACACAATAATCATATATGAATCATTGAGAATTACGTAGTTATGTAAATTTTACGTGCTATTTCGGTATCACATAACAGTTATAATCGAATTTTGAATAAGTTATCTGGGAGCCAAAAAAATCATAGCTACAAAGACGATACTGTTTTTCCTAACTGACTTTAAGGGAAATATGCTGCAATTTATCGTGTTATAGCACTCGTATTCTCCGAGGCATTAAAAAAATACAAACAGTTTTAAGTACCAAACTCGACCCTAACTCACAAATGTGAGTATTAAGCACACAGTCTAATGAGAAACAAATGAAGGAAATATTGTAATGACAATAAACAAATATATTGGTTGTAAATTAAAGTACTCTGCACGAAAGTCGTAAAATTTACGAAGTTTCCTGAGAATAAGTTCTCAAGCTCTACGAACAGTTATTGTTTGCAGGGAATGCCAAGTGTTAGTTAATTTTTCATCTTCTAATCTGTTTCTTGTTACAATACATCCTTAATAGAATTGTTAAGATCATAATTAAAGTAAACTCGAACGGGGACTTTATTTTATTTGTCATTTCCAAATCGAAGGTACATTTAATAAGCTCGTGATTATGCCATAGCATGTGGTCAAAACGCAGTAGCTTTTGTAAAAATTAGAATTAGAATATTATTCCAACATAAGATTCTGATGTTCGGGCACCGTAGGTAAACTATGTAATGATACACATAAATTGTGTTAAGAAAGATACTTAGAATTTCTATAAATTCTGTACAAAGTGAATATAAGACCTGGCTTTGTGAAAATTCAAATCATCTTGTTATATGAAAAAGTAAGGTGTAAAACGAATGCCTAAATATGAAATATAACTATGTATGTCTATGTCTCTAGGTTTACTATGATGTAGCATTGTAACTGCTTTAATTCGAAAATGTAAGCAATTCAAATATTTATGAACCTAGTAGTTCAAGTATGCAGACATAATTTCAGCAAAGTCAACGACGGGGTGTATCTTCTATCCTATGTTCCCCTACAATATCTATAACCATGATGTAGTAGGGCAACAGCGAAGTACTGCTTACGACGAATGACAGATAGACTGATCGTAGGGGAATACTGCAGTGACAGAGAATAAGGGTAGACGCATGTGTGTATTATAAGCGGCGGCTTTGCCCAGATTGTATCTGTATATTTTCTTCTGCAATTTTTATGGGTAAACCGCCATGTAATTGTCAAAAATATACAAAAATAAAGTCCACAACACTTTCTATATCGCGCAAATATATCGCATGAAATTTAAAATAAAACATGGTTTTCCTATATATCTGTATATCAAATACTATACATCTATTCTATCTATGTTTTTTAATTTCAGGATAATCCTAAATCTCATAGCACATGTAGTGAAGGATCACTTCTTAGCGTGGGAAGTTCTGAAATGGATGAAGTAAGTTTGTGTTTTACCACTATTACTTTGTAAGCATACAATTACTCCACAAATATTTTAAAATACCAACACACTTTCTAAAGTATACGAAATTTAATGAAAAATGCATTCTTTGCTTAAATATACTTCAATTTATGTATTGGGTGTACAACTTTGCGTCCGCCATTTTTTTCTGACATTCATTATAAAAAACTGGCTATATATTTACGATTCAAAATATTGTCCACTACTTTCTCCCACCTTCCGGATCACGTTCTAATCCCGTGTCGAAAAAATGCTCATCCTTTCGTAAGAACGTAAGTACTGATCAACCAGGCCGTGTGCCATCAAACAAGTGATAGGGAGCAATATTTGGAGAATACGACAAGTAGGGTAAGACCTTCCATTTTAGCGTTCCCAAGCAATATGAGGTCGAGTATTGTCAAATTCACTTTTTCGTGTTTCTCTTCATATTATGGCCGTTTTTCCTTCAATGCTCGACTCAAACGCATTGATTACTTTCGATACAGAGCATCTATGATTGTTTCAGTCAGTTTTAGTAGCTCATAATGCACTACGCCGAGTTGGTCCCGCCATATACGGAGCATGACCTTGAAGCCGTAAATATTTTGTTTGGCCGTCGATGTAAAAGTGTAGCCTAGAAGTCCCCATGATTTCCTGCGATTGGGGTTATCGTAATGAAGCCATTTTTCGTCCCCAGTTACCATGCGATGCATAAATCCCTTCCGGCTTTGCCTTTCAAGCAGCTGCCCACAGCCCATTCAACATCTCTCGGCAGCCAATTGCCTTAGTTCTGAATCATTCCCATGGCTTCGAGGCGTTTTAAAATTTTGTTGAGTCACTTCTAGTGATGTTGCAATTTCATTTGGCACGAGTCTTCCTGAAGTAATACCTCCAATTCTGTATCTGTGAAAACCTTCTGTCTTCCACTGCCATGGCGGTCTTCGATGTTAAAATCATTATTCTTGAAGCGTTGAAATCAGTCGCGACACGTTGTTTCACTAATAGTGGTCCCCCCATGAGTATTTGAGAGCAGATTTCTTTATATTGAAACAGAAAATTAAAACCTTCCGCAAACGACGAAAATTTGGTGCGTAATCTGACATTTTCAATCGGGAATAACTTTACAAAGCGGACGCAAATCGACTAATGTTTCGATTGGGTTATGTTGACAAATGCCCAAACTTATTGCAATGACGTCTACATTTATTTATTTAAACCACCTCTTACCGCTAAAGCCATCTATTGCAAAATGGCAGAAACAAAGTTGTACACCAATATTAAAATATTTTTACTTATTGTGTTGCGATTGGTTATACAAAATATATCAAATTTGATTTGCGACATTTTTTGTTATCCTAACATCAAATAGTTAAGTTAAAACAACAAGGTTAAAAAACGGAATAAATTGGTGTTATTTTGTTTCTATTATATCTTTAGTAGCACATTAATTGCATATTATTTATTAAAAATAATACCATCTAATCAGTTACTTAAAATGAAACCGAAACGGAGATATAAGTTCTTCTCAAGAAAACCTGGAATCAATTCAGGATTATCACGAGCAAGGGTAAATTAAAATTGACGTTTAAATCAGTTGTGGATTGTAATCGGTATAAGAATAATTCTGACTGATCACGAATTAATACGAAAACTAATGTAGGAACGATGAAATCCATTCTTAATTCATGTCTATAGCTGGTAGGACTAACACATGCAAAAAAACATGTAAGCATTATGTACAGATAGATCCATCTCCAGTGAAAGCAATACGACCTATATTTTTAAGTTGGCAACATTGGATAGGTGGACCGCCATCGCAATAGAAGCTGCGTACTACATACAGCTTTCACCGATTTTATGCAGGTTAAGTTGGATTAAGTACTGTTTGTTCATACTGTGTATTAATCATATGTACACCTGTGGTCTTAATTAATGCCTCCCTCTACGACGCTGAGAATATCAAAACTGCGGTCCATTTGACGCCGCAGATAGTTCGACTTCTATCGGTTATTGCAGATATAAATCTGAGAGAAGATATATAAAGGCTTATTATCGTTTGTATACACTACTGGTCAAAGTAATATATGGAAAAGAAACTGTAGTGTTGTATTCGATTCTCTTAAAACAATTAAATTGATAATATTTATTCGATAATATAATTTATTTGAGACAAAAATATTAAATCTTTGTTTCGTGAACGTTCTTCTGCTGGTGTCGTCACTTTCCGTCATCCTTTTCGTATGCTATTTAATAATGAATCATTATCTGGACATTTTTAACGTTATAGTCGACAGTTCGGCGACTAAATTCTAATTGCTTTCCAATATCTCACAAAGCAACAATTATTGTGCGGATTTGTTAATTTTAGATAATTTTATTAAAGATATTCATTGTTTACAAGAATAATAACTACTAGTTATCGAATGAAGGATATGGAATTGATAACTACGTATTAGAAGAGTCCCTCGCAGAATTATTTAACTATAAACTGACATCATTTACAAATGAAAATTAATAGTTATTCCTAATTAGTGAAAGAACTAGAAATGAATATACTACACATATTCCCTTCGATTTTCAATTTCTTTTTATTCATTTCATAAAATCATTAAATTTACATGTACAAGTGTTTCGGGAACTATATTTAAAAACGGTCTAAACATAAAATAATATACTTTGCGCACAATATAAATACTTATAATAATCTCCTAATCGCCAATACATTTTTTAATGCTGATGAACATAGTTTCGAAAACTACAATAGCTATTGTAATTGCTTCACCTTCAATTCTAAAAAGCAACTTTAGTAGGAAAGAAAATGAAATAAATGCAAAGCGTGATACGATGACGAATATTTTCCTAATTTTTGGTAAAGAGAAAATGAATAATGACATTTACAGTACAATTGCAGGTATAAAATTTATACCCACCGATAGAAGCCGAACTGTCTGCGGTATCACAGGGACCATAGTTTTGATATCCTCTTTGTGATAGGGGTAGACATTAATTAAGACCACCACAGATTGCGTTTATATAAGAGATGAAACAAATAAGATTTCTAGTGTTGCAATGTTACAAAGTGTAGGTATTTGAAATTAATAGAAATAATTTTCTGTAGTAACAAAAAAAGAAAACAGTAAGCCAAATTTCCAAAAAGGAGCAACCTCACAGCACAATATATTAAAAATAACTTCGTGCTAAATGCAAAACCTCATCATATTATTGAAATATTTTATAAGCTTTAACTACTCTAAAATTATCGGCTTTGTGGTGTGATGTATAATTTTGTGATTACTGAAATTTGTGCTATCTATTATAAAATGCTATTTTGTATCCAAAAAAGAAACAGTAATGGTCGTAAATTTAAAAAGCAAACTCCTGCTAATGAGCCTTTCGTTAAAACTTCAAATGAAATAGTCTAATAATTTGTACTGGATGTAATGTTCAAAATAGTGATTGTCGGTTTCCATCAATCTCTATTTAAAATTCCTCTGCAATATTTCTCAAAAATGTTAACTGCTTGATCGGACAAATCTGATAACTATGTGTGTTCAAATATTTAGAATCAATTTTAGCACCTCAGCATGTGGCATACTAGCCTCTGGAATGGATCCTGTCAATGTGAGAACTAAACGCACCCGAAAAACTTGGAAACGATTCCAGAGGCACAAAATCGATTCCTTCAATGTGAGAATCGGATGTATTCAAATACTTGGAGCTGATTTTAAAATCTGGTATTCGAACACTGCCATTACTAGTATATGTGTATATTACAGAGCTAGCAGCACTTATAAAAGTATACACACTAGGTTCATAAAAGATATACTTTCATAAAAAGTTGAGTGATAAATACAGTAAAGAACTATGTTGAAATAGATTGAGGTTTTAAAGAATCTGAGTATCACGAACATGTTGATATGTTTGAAATGTACTAACAATTGCACACAATGTTTACAAAATTAAGTAATATCTACTGGAAAACAAAACTTACAATAATTGCTATCGTGCATACCATACACACTATAAATGGCACAAATATGAAAGAAAAAGCTTTTGCTTTCATCTGCTACTATTACAGTTCACCTTTTTTTGCAGGATTCGTTTGGACAACAGTCCGTACATTCTTCTAAATTATCTTTAGAAGAAAGAAACATTACAGATGGCGGTAAGTAATTTATTACTTCTTTTATCATTATTCTTCCTATATATCTATTTTTTACACAAATCTGAATTATATTATTTAATTTTATTAATTATATTAATGACATTAATCTCCGATAGATTTCGATCTGGACCTTGGCCTTAAAAACTCATCAGCACCCTTGAACCACAGCGGCGCCCGTCACAAAGCATCAGTTAAACCTCAAAGAAGATATGGAGCACCAAGGAAAAAGAGGGTACGTCATCTGTAAATGTAATATTAGGATATTTACTTGATTTTTTACGTGCTTCATTAGTTATCGGGATCCGTTTTACCGACAACTCCAGAAGTAAATGAAGAGGCTACCGTTAGGAGTATAACACCGGAAGTTAGCTCTACGAAAGGTATATATTTTCTTAAAACATATATACTGAAAGATATTTCTACTCAAAATCTCTTTAATCCTACATCAGCTGTATGTGTGCCCCACTGCAGTGTTAGCTTTTGTAATGTTCATGCGCAAAAGCTTATACGCTTATCTTAATGATATGTTATAATACAGTGGACCCCGACTTACGACATGCTCGACTTACGAAATTTCGACGTAGGAACGAGGTGAATACTAAACTTCAAGTAGGCGCATGAGAATACACAATTAACGAAACAACTACATTGCTATTTTCTTTTTTACTAAACTTCGTTCTTTACAACCATTTAAAACACCGCAGTATACAGGATTTTACACAAATCCGTATATACTTAGATCTAAAAATAATGCGCCCGCGAAGTAGAAACTCATTCTGAAGCCAAAAATTACCTAAGTTTCATACTAGGCGAGAAATTACGTGTGTTCATTTCATCGCAAAGTTTTAGCAGGACTGAAACTGGCTGACCTACATGAAAATTAAAAAAGGAATAAATTAATGCAAAGTTGGATGTTTACGCACGAAAGGTGTCGAATGATATCGTTCACTTTGTTTTCTATCTGTGGCAGCTGCTAATCCATTGCTCTATTGGAATTCTTACGTATTATTAATTTCATTTTCATCATAAAACCACTTAATTTAAAACTGGTAATTACATAAAATAAACAAAACAAATAAAGAACCCAGAAAACACAAACTAGGAAATAAATATTGGAATTGTAAATCATTAAATACTAGTAACAGTCGTATAATAGGAAAAACAATAATCTCAGATTTCAAATACTTTTTGACGGAAGATTGTTCACAACGACTTTTTTGTAGGTGAAGTTTATGCGAGTCTAAAGAAACTTCATTGTATGTTTTGTGAATATATGATAGTTATTTTACATCATTTGACTAAAAGAAAAGAATATTTCTTACAATAATATCATAATATCTCACAAGACAATTGAGATATTAATGCAGGAATGTTAACTAACGTACTAAATATCACATTTGGAATAACATGACATTTTAGTTAGTTAAACATCCAATCAATATCTCCGCTACGGCTACTGCTTTAATGCTGTGCACTAAAAAAGTAGTAACTACGGACGCTTGATTTCTCCTTCCTACCAGAGTCCCCGAATATATGCGAGCTCTTCTCCCAGTCTTTATGCACAGTAGTTGTTAAACATCTGTTAGTGATGCACTGTGCTGTTAGATACCAATGTTTAACCGTTACTAATTTCCTCGATCTTAAGCCGTTTTTTTATATTGATACTGTGCACCGTATACAAGTCTCCTGCAGTCTGTTGTATTTTATGTCTATAAATTTCCCAATAAACTTATGTATTTGATGAACAAGTGGTCGTCTTTTAATCCTATGTATGTTCATCATAATTAATTGGCAACAACTTAACATTGGTATTTAACAGAGCACCACTAACAGATGCTTGGCAACTACTGTGGGCGAAGACTCTGATAAATCCGCATGTACTCGCATATCTCATATTCCACCGGCGAAAACCTCAAAGAATATATATATATATATATATATATATTTGCGACAAACTATTCATCGAACCATTTTTTAACTTCCTCAAAATTGCTGAAGTGCTGCTCTGCTAGAGTGTGCCTTATTAATGCGAAGAGGTGATAGTCAGGTAGCGCCAGGTCTGGGGAGTACGGTCAATACGGAAGGATGTCCCATCCCAGCGATTTCAAGGTGCCTTTCACTGGTTTTGCTGTGCGATACGGCGCATTGCCGTATAACAAAATCACTTTGCCATGTCTTCTGGCCCATTCTAGTCGTATTTCGATTAATGCGTGGTTTAAATTTGTTGCAATAGCGGTGTGTATTAACGGTTTCGCCGGGCTTCAAGAGTTCATAATATGCAATACAGCTCTGGTCCCATCAGACACAGAAGATGGTCTTCTCGGTGAAGCGATTTGGCCTTGGTGTTGAAGGACCGGCTTCGCTAGATGAAAGCCACAATTTTTTCCCGCTTCGCGTTTTCAAAATAAATCCATTTTTCGTAAGCCGTCACAACTCGATACAAAAATGATTTCTTTTCGTACCGTTGAAGTAGCATTTCACAGGTGACTTTGGGATTTTCTATTTGACCTTCATTCAAATCGTGTGGGACCCATTTACCGAGTTGCTCTTCCCCATTGCTCGTAATCGCCTGCCAATTGCTTCTTGTGACACATGTAATGGTTCTGCTAATTGCCGCGGAGTTTGAGTTGGGTCATCTTTCAATAACTCCTGCAATTGCTCGTCTTCACATTTTTGTGGTCTACCAAAGAAAATTTCAAGTTAAGAGCATAATTACGAAAAGGATAGTTTTCGTAAGTCGGGTGTTCACTGGATATATAATTAATATTTACTAATATTTAATTCATAAGTTTTGTTTCTTATATATTTTGTTTAAAAAGATATAAAAAGAAAAACAGTGCTATTTAATCACCTAATTTCGTAAAGATGGTTTGCTTTCTTGCTAAGCATGGCTTGTCATGTTTTGTTCGCAGAAATCGTTGCAGAGCTTTATACTTCCTCTACAAACATTAGCAGCACCCCTTCGTCATCTTATAAAAGCATGAGTAAATCGAATCGCGCCACGTTAACCGAAAAGCAATTAAAATGTTCTTCTTTACCTCCCGGATTAGCTGCTCCCGGATCAGACTCTAGCAAACTAAATCGCAGCAGATCAAACGCTGGTACGAAATATCAAGAAGAGTTTGGAGCTTTGGGTGAAGAAGATGAGGCTAAAGATAATAAGAAGACTGATTCCTTTTTGGGGAGGATCTTTCCAAGAAGAAGTGGTAAAAAGAGGAAAAGTAAAGAAGAAAAAATCATTAGTACGTCTTCCACGACTTTATCTACTTCCACTAGCGTAATTGCGACAACTACGAACATATCCAAACATGCTGAAATAGTCGAATCGACCGTTAAAGAATTCAGCCATTCTGAAAGAAAATCAGAAGCGTTTATTGTAAAGCCTATTCCTGTACTCTAGAAGCGGGCCGGCATCAAGGCAAAGAATACAACCTAGCGATATTCCAGCATCACCTGAATTAGGAATACATTTAAATGATAACGTTCGTAAATCATCGCCAGAGAAAAGTCATCCAGCATCTCCTTTGCAAGTAGAACTAGAAAATCATTTCCAGCAACGCCTAGCTTCGCTTTCTGCAAGCCCTAAATCTCTTCCAATTAAAACTCCACCTGTTTCGCCGAAATTACAAAGAAGTCCTTTGGTATCACCGCCAAAAAGTCCTTTATCGTATCCTAAACTTCCTCCAAAATCACATCTATTAGAGAAAATTAGTCCTGAACACAAAGTCACCATTACGGGCTTATCAGCTTTTCAACAAAGGATTAATGCCAATAATATAGATGAAAATGATTCGGAAGGATTTAAATCTCTAAGTGATCTTCCAAATGAACCAATCAGATTATCAAAATTAGTTGCCAAATCGCAAAGTTTCAAAACCAACAATAACGAATACGCTAAGGGATTGGTTGAAAACAAAACCACTTTTGCTGCTTTAGCAAGCACCAAAAACACACAAGAAGTCCAAATAACATCATCTAAATCAATAGCAAAGGAATCGAAAGTGACTAAAAGTGAAATAAGAAAAAACGATAGCTTAGACAACATAAAAAATACGCATGCCTTAGAAATTAACGATCAGCCACACGAAATGTTTGACAAAAGTGTCAAAACAACAGAATTAGAGACAAGAAAGCCGGAAATTATCGAGGCATTATCTAATTCAAATTCAGACGAATTGTTAGAAAAAGTAACGTTATCAAATCTAGAAGCCAAAGAACTAGAAAATGTTTCTGCTGATTCAGAGGTCAATATAGATAAAAAATTGTATGCCGAATCTGAGATTTCTGAAAGCAACATTGTACATCCTGAATCTAAAGAACTAACTAGCAATTCTTATTCTGACGCATCTGATTTTATGAATACCGGTATAACGATATCTGGACCTAGGCATAAAGCTATTGTTAGTGTTACAAGTGAGTCCTCAATGCAGTCATCGGCGTTTGAAACGTGCACTAGAAGTGAAACAGATGAAACGAAACAAGAAATTCATCAAGAAGTTCGAGAACAACAAATATCTGTGACTAAAATTCAAGTTAAACAGGAATCAACGGTTAGTACAGCAGTGACAAAGAATACAATCCCTGAGTTTATGAACATACAACTACATAAAGTTGAAAAGCCACTCAATAATATCATATTAACTACAGGATTCCAAAGCCCTAAGCCGGAAGAAGAAAAAACTTTTGTCACAGATTTACCAGATGTTGTTACGTGTAACAATCCACCTACTAGTGTTCCAGCCATAACAGGAATTGAAAAACCTGCTGATGATGAATTGCAAATTGGCGACAATGTTCGCAAATTCAGCAAGGAAGAAATAGAAATTATAGAAAGTAATGAAAACGATGACGGTAAGAAACATGTAGCAACTGCTATAGTAACAATAACGACAATGACGCCGCCCTTACCAAGCAGAATATTTAAGAAAAATGATGTTCAAATCAGAAAATCTCTTATAACTGTTAATAACACAGAGAAACCCGCTCTAAAAACCAAATCGAGCAGTCTGGACATCGTGGAGTCAATAAAAAGTAACGACTATACACCACTTGAAGAAAAAAGTGAAATAAATGTGAAAACCCAATCTGCAAATGATCTCACTTCAGATGCAATAAATGCGGAACCTACTGTACCATTAAGAAGGAAGTCAATGGCAAATAAACAAAAGCAGGATGATGAACCAGAACTGATGAAAGTATTTGCCAGGAGGTCGTTAAAATTGAAAGATAACGAAAGCGAATCCTTAAGTCAGCAGGTGGTCAAGATGATGGAAGAATCTAATACAATTGATACAAAATCTAGAGACAGTGATAAAGAGAATCAGCTGGATTCTCCATCTGAAGAACGTAAGAAATTAATCCAGAAGGATTTGCCCAAATCTAAGGAACTTCCTCTGGAGACAAAATTTGTTGAAACGTCTACAGAGGTAATGCTTCGCAAGACAAATGTTTCTAATAACAATAAATTTTACAATTACCAAAGAACTGTTAGCTTGAACAACTCAAGAACGAACGATTTTAATAATTACGAAAAATTACAAAAGCAAAATGCCTGCCTAGATAGACCTAAGACTGATCACTGGATAAATTATAAGGGAAATGATAGCGATTCTTGCCCCAAAATTTGCCAGGAGGATATATTAACAAGCATCACTGAAAAGAATTTAATAGAAGAAGAATTTTGCATAAAATCGAAAAATTTTAATCAAAGGAAAGCGGAATGGGAAAAGAGAGCACAGGAGGCTTCCAAAAAAACGGCTCCCTAATGTAAGTAGCTTGTTTTCTTCTTATATTCACTCTATTAAAAAATTTTATATTCCAAATGATCCTACTACAAATATAGTTTGAATATTAATTTATTTTTATTAAATAAATCCCAACATTTAGAATGAAGTATAACAACAAAGAAGGAAGAGCTACAAACATTCATTACTTGGTTCGCCCACAATTCAGTTAGATACACACGAGAGTTATTTTTGAGGTCTATTTTGCAATAACCCCGAATCAAGTAAATTTCTTAAGAATTTATCGTAAGAAACGAGTTCTTTGATGCCCTCCTCATAGAATTCTGAGCTTCAAACTGTAAGAAAACAACGCCAAGCCATCAAGAACAAACAGCGTGGACTGCTGTCAGCAGGATCGTGCTGCTTCATGACTGTGCAAGACCACTTTACGGGGACACGAACTTGAGATCGGACCATCTCTTATGGCTGGGAAAAATTCCTCCACTATACACTACAGATCTTCCATCAACTGACTACCACCTCTCCCGAAAACGACCCTAAATAACCCACTATCATCACAGTAGACGAAATTCTACGAAGAGAGTATCAAGAATTCGTATTTCCTTACGATAAATGTCCATATCGGCAAATTGGGTAGAAAAATAGATAATTGCCAAAAAATAAATGTGCTTTTGTTTTACTTGTTCCATTTTGTTTATTACAAAACGGACCTTACTTATATATGATAATCCTCGTATGTTTCAGAAACGAGCTAAAACGGCTGGCGCATATTTGAATCTGATTCAAAGCATTGTAACCATATATTCTCAAACTGCTGACCACGAAATGAATGCGACTCTGTTATCTGTCTTCCACTTCTTGTATACTGAGAAGTATGGTATTGAGCACTGTCTTGCTATAATTGCCAACTTTCAAGATACAAAGTATTCACAGTGCAGACGAAATATTGGTTTGAAATTATGTAAATCGAGATTTTCATAAGAAATTTTGATTTCTGCACTGCAGGCCTATCTTTTCTTAATATTCGCAAATAAATATCACACATTCCATCCATATTCAACGTTTTTTAAATTCATTTTAAAATGGGCGTCCCGTAAGTCTTCGCTAAATCCAAGTCTTCTCTAAATGGCTCTTCAAATCCCTAAATAGACGGTACGTTTGGATTTTCTTGCTATGTAGCTACCACATGCAAATGCTCGACGAATGGTTCCGCAACAGGTACTGCTATCTAGTAAACAGTTTTTCTAACTTTATAAAAGCCAGTTCTGAGATCATGATCTTCCTTCCCGCAATTGCTATACGACATGCAGTAGCCCAGAACAAGCTCCATACAACTGAGAGCGAATCATCTGCAGCTCATGCAATTACAACGTCATTTCAACCAGGACACCTAACTTCTTTAAGAGATCATAATCCCTTGTTGCCGTTTCCGTGTAGGAAAGATCTACAGTTATGTTTGAAAAGATTAGTAATTGTTGTTTTTATTATCAGATAAAGATAAGAGAACAAATCAATAAGGCATAGTGATTTATATGTAGAAAATGAAAAAAAAATAGTAATACCTTAATAAAATAAATTTGAAAATTGTATGTATAGTTGGTTCCATCTGTGAACAAAAGGTTTGGCAGCCTCATTAAAAAATTTGTGTGTGCATAAAAGATGTTCAGTTAACAAATATTAATTCTTTTCGTACTTTAACAAAAACGTATTGGATATATATTTTTTCTCACAAACTGACGTTTTTGCATATCTGATTCATTTTAGTATGTACTCTACGCTTTGTATGCGCATGTCTACTGGTTAATCAATTAATAATATGACGGACAAATTAGAAGTGAAGTATATAGCTATTTCTAGCTAATCTCTGAAAAGCATTTGCTTTGGGAGCGTCGTATTTCCCATCATCATTCTTCCTTACTTATGCCTGAGTATCGGTATCGTTTTTCCCCCTTCTACCAATCACAGGGAGACACCTGTCGTAAAAATACCTGAAATATGCTCATTTCTAGTTCATTTGTGTCCGCTTTGTGATTTTATGTTTTACTCCCATAAAACAGTTTACATTTAATATTTAATTAAACCTGCTTTGGATTGAATAATTGTTTTTATTCCTTCTGTCAAGCTCCTAATATGCAATTCTTACCACTTGCTTCAGTATTCTCTCCATAAAATACTGAGATCCAGTGGCCGCTGCTTTTATGCGCAGTGTATCATGGTATTGGCTGATGTTTAATTCTTTTATGTATAACTAGAGACAGAATTATATGCAAAGTGCATATATTTGATTTTATTTATTTATTATATTTTATGTCTATTTGTAGATGTCTTACACTGATTAAAGTTAATTCACGCTAATTAACTTTAATCAGTGTAATACATCTACATACAGACGTAAAATATAATAAATAAATAAAATCAAATATATGCACTTTGCATATAATCCGGTCTCTATGTACAACTCTGTCAGTAACAGTTCTTCGATCTTCGTCTGACAAAGCAGATACTTTCTAGCATCGCTTCAGATCAGGATTCATCGCTAAAAAGCATATATCGTAAAGAGAACGAAACTATCAAAATCGAAAATTTAGGGATTGATATATTCAAGAAATGATTAATAGCAAGGTTTTATGTATTTATTTTTCAATCGTCGATTGCAAATTTCATAAGCATTATTAATTGTCGCAAGCATTTTTTCTTTATTTTTATTGTCTGTATTATGCAGTTATATTTTCTTTCTTTGGCGGAGACATAGATTTTCGACTGATATTTTTATATCGAATACTGCCGGCGGTAAGTGTGAGTAGTCGATCGTGACTATCAATTTTCTTTGGTTAATTCGTTAATCTAATCAACTGCGTGCCATAAGACTTTTGCACTATTGCATTTCTTTTAATAATCTTTACCCTAAGTAATTTTTTTTCTCAAAAAAGAAGAGCCCTACGTCATCAACAAATCAATGTACGAATTAAATCAGTAGTTCAGCACCATATTAAATATCATACTTCCGGTAGTATTTCAAAGATCTTATGACGCACATATAAAGTTCTTTCACGAACAGACATATTGTTAAAGATATTGATACTAGTTTAACAAAACTCATTTTATAAATTACTTATAAAGTATTATAAATAAACACAATCAAAAATCCAAACGTCGTAAGTGGTGGCTACAAATAACGTATAAAATTCAAGTAACCTGTTTATATAACATTCGACAACCTGTAAACAACGTTAATCAAGTTATGTCTCTCATTGTCAGTACGGCTGCTTGCGGTCTACGTATTGCATGGAGATCTCATTTTTCTTGAATCTATCTTTGTTCTGTACATTATTGAACACGGGTTTAGTAGAACGTCTGTCTTACCGATATGTGACAAACGAATACGTGTATATTTCTTTCTTTATCTTTTAAAGTATCTTGACTAATAACTTTACAAGTGTCTGTCGTTATTAGATGCGACAATGATTCTGACTTTATGTTGTTTCGAAATCCTCTCGTTTAAATTTTAGCGTAAAAAAATAAGGTATAATTCACCACTCAACCAGACTCAGACGAAATGGTCCTAAACAAACACCTACAATGTCTATGCCAAACATATGTTTTCAAAGAATCTGCATTTAAGTTAACTTCGTGTAACAGCCCCTGGAAAACTGGTTGCGTGAATCTCTCTGACCGTCGATGATGAATCTGTTGTAGGTGATAAGGATCAAATCTTTAAGAATTTTCCTAAATAGATACATGATATACGCTTAAACTTCTGCTTATTCGCCTGGTACTAACATGATTATTATCTACAACTTGCAAAATAGGCTCTTTAAAGTTTTATATACAAACTGTACGACGTCTGCCACTGTCTGATTTTCTAAGCCTATGGGCAGTTTCTTGAAACGTTGGATGTGGAGTACGTCCAAAAGGATATATTTGCTGATAAATTCGTCTAGCTTTTCGCGAATTTTGACGAGCTTTGCTATAGCAAGTGCATGTTGGCGTATTCTGCTCAAGTAAATGCAACCATAGCGAAACTAAACTCTACCCACTCGGTAATAATAAGAATAACTGAACTATTAATATTTGACACACGTATGTATTTTACGAGATTGTATTTTTTTAGATTCGGTTTTGTTGACTTTAATACCGCCTTAATTAATAATGTAACTAACTATGAATCAAATGTTTGGACGTCTATTTTGTAATCTTTTCTTAGGAAAACACTACAAAGTAACGGTAGATAATATTTGAAAAATTGTTCTTTACCGTCCCGCGAAAAAATCCATACAAAATTTGGGCCTTCTGTTCTTTTCTATCGTAAGTCTCCATCTTTGCCCCTACCCACAGCTGATCATGATGATCAGAGAGAAACACCATTTACACTTCTGAGGTGTAAGGAAATCTATCACAGTTAGCGAATATACTGCTAATACAATTAATCGTTTGCGATCTAAATATCAAGTAAAGGTATGAAAATCAAGAACATTGTAGATTGATAGCTTAATTAAAATATTGATATTCAAATCACCGCCTATAACAGTTTTATCCTCTGTGCAGAATTTATAGTGTTCTGGCATAAGAAGTTGATACTCTATAAATAACCGCTACTAGTGTATTTTTATTAGCAATTCTAATACTACAACATTCAACTACAGTACTGATGCTAAATCTAGGCAAAGTACTAAGGATTGCATTCTGTTTGTAATAATATCTCTATGATGTATTCCCCGTCACTAATATCTTAAGTTTTCCCATATCAAATCAATTTTTAAACTCATAACGTTATTTATAAATTTAAACTAGAGTAAAATTTGAAACTAATATTAAAACACACAACACTTAATTTCATAATATAAAGAAGTACAAATTTAAATCAAAACTGGAATTATTTACATTGACTCAGTTTATGAAGGCGTGCAACAAGTCAATCTTGTAGTAATAAAGTGTAATAATTTTTGTAATATAAAAATTGCCATTTTTATTAATTTTGAACTAATTTTGAAAGTGAAGTAATGTTCTGTAAAATAAATCTTAGTAAGGGTTGTACTCTGAAACTACGTAAATTTCTGTGCATTTTTTCACAAGGGAGTAAACGAAAAAAATTAGAATGACCTAATTAAGTTGTTGAACAATTATAAAGTAGTAAAGTGAAACATTGTCTTTAATTAACGTGTTTTATATAAACCACATAAAAGGGATTACTTTGATAAAAAATAAAATAGAATGTTGTGAATTGATATGAGATTTTACGTTTTTGTACCAGTATATGTATACAGTCGTCCATTAAAATCCACTACGAAATTATGGTAATTTCATATATAAATATGTAAAACAAGTAGAAATCGATTTTTGTGTACTACATTATTAATCATTATTAAAATGAGTAGACATATATGTAGATTGCTTAGTATTTATTAGTATGACCTTATATTGATTTAATTACAGCCGCCAATATAGCGGAGATGCTTTCTGCTGATTTCCGTGTTACCAATTTTATTTTACCATCGTTGCTTTCCCATGCTTATTTAATATTTTTCCTTAATCCTTCTTTACTGGTACATTTTCTCAGTACTGCTAGGAATTCAGATTTAAAGAATTTCCGGCCCAATATAATCAATGGGCATTTTTTTTTATTTAGATAATTTTTAATAGAATGCGCCCTATGACACAGATACCGTTTAGTTTTTATATGTATATTTTCCAAACTATTGAATCTCCCCCCTCAAATCTAGGAAAACGGTTTATTGGATAATGAGAGTTAAATGAGGAGATCTCAGTTTATAATTCCGTAAGTAAATCTATTCCCTCGGCATTGAATGCCTATGAAATTATGCAGCAACTTAAAGAAAACGATAATCGGAATACGTTTGATCAACATTGTCACACATTATCAAAGTAATCTCATTTGATAGTTATGTCTCAAACAAATTGTATATTTTTTTGAAACCTTGATACTCAAATTTTTACTCCTGATGTAGCAAATAATGTAAAAATTGCACTACTATAATCTGCCCCATTCTTTCAACGAAACCAAATTCCTTGATAACAATTATAATTAGGAATTAATTGTCTGAAACCATTGTCTTATATTATGTTCGATATACCACATCCTTTGTTATATTTTTTCTAGATTTTTTTAGTATTACCATTTGTTTATTTTTTTAAATTCTTTCTAGGAGCGGTATTTTTTGTAGATATTGTTGGTTAGTTTTCTACCATTACTTACAGAAAATGATTATTGACTACACATTAGGAATTACGTGTACAACATAATCATACTAAATATGCAGCAGAAATATAGTGAATATAACATATAGATGTGCTTGAAAATGTTACTAGATGCAACATTTATAGTAAATCATCTCACTTAATCTGTAGGACACTTCTAAGTGATTATGTCGTATCACCTGTACATTAGCAACAAATATATGTTACGCACTACATCTGCTTAAAATTTTGTAAAGCTGTAAGTCTAACATGGATCCAACCTGAAATATGTAAAATAATGGTATGAATACGTAGGCTTCCAAACACTTCGTTTATTACTAAAATAATGGTATTTTATTTAGAGCAGAGTTGAAGCATTATAAATCTCGTATTTTATACGTTTCCTCTTCTTACCATTTAAGTACAGTCGGCAGATACACCCTGCAATTAGCGAAAATTGTTGGGGGATGTGAAAGCATGTATTATTATTATCATAGCATATTTGATATAATAGAGAAAATGTTGGCATTAATAAAATGTCATTTTCCGATATTTTTAATCCATAATTCTTTATATTTATACATTCGTTAACTTGAATATGTACACATAACTAGTCTCAGGTTCTGCCTTGCGTTTGCAAGCAGCTTCTTTAGAACCTTCCTGTAAAAACTCCTGACAAACGGCAGAACCTGAAAGAAGTTGTACGTAGTGATGCCATGAGATTCTATTGTATTTACAAAAAGAAAATGCACCTAATAATGTATAATGCAAAACATAGCTTCTACTAATCATATTTGTATTCTATGTTACGCAAAATAATAAATATATCTCCATTTTTTTTCAGGACCATCTAATACTTGGAGAAAGAATTTTAAGAACCATTTACTAATCAATGTTTTTGGACAAAAGAAAACTTATTATACTAATCGTTTATGAAGGTTGCGTCATTGTTGTAAATATTTATAAATACTATAGTAAGCAACAAAACAAAACGTTTATCTTGTGTACAAGAAAACTGCATCACAGTAACGTAGTGTATATAAAACAAAAATATAGTGATTATAATTATATACAGAACAAACTTGTTTTATAAATATTGTGCGAAGGGTGCCATTCGTTGTATCAACAGTACGCCCATTTTATGTTTGTATATTTTATATTATATATTAAAAACCTATACATATAAATATTATACATAGATACAATAATTTTAAGTGCCTTTTAAAATATATACCTAATTCATACAAAATACATAAATTAATTTTCGTCTTACAATTAGTAATGTATCATAGCGATCTATAGTTATGTTGATTAAAAGAAATTCGTATATGTGATGATAACTATTAGAAAATATTCAAATTTAGTTTTATTTTCATTCTTTTTTTTCTGATCAAAACTTCGCCTTGAAAGATGTGGTGCTTTTCAAAGAGAACAAATTTTATATAACACAAATAATTGTATGAAAGTATCTATGTGCTGATAAGGTAAAGAAAAAGAAGAGTTAAATACCCCTGATCTATTATACATATAAATATTACATATTTATATAAATTGCATATAGCATGGGAAATATGTATAATGATATTAATGTTGATTTATTGCAATAAAATATTTATACAATTAATGTTGTTAATTATTTATTTACATATGTACAACAAAAGTTTGTGGTCTTTGTTAAGAAAGGTGTAACTTAACAGTCCAATTATAAAGTCTTTACGTTTTTCATAAATTAATAAAAAATGTTTCTACGTTTTCTATTAAAATTACTACATACATGTTTCATGGTAGTTTAAAGAACTTCTGAAACCAACGACCATGAATTTTTAACACCCTCCACCTATTCACTTATAAACGCTAGACCTCTTATGTGTAGTGTAGTTTTATTTGGAAATAAGGTTCTCACAAACCTTTGCATGATCTACATGCATTGCGAGACCTGACACTGCTTATATTTAACCATAATGATATTGTGCTCAATTCCACGTTCTAAGTTTACGCGTTTTTTGTTTTGTTTAGATTAGGAGTTTGTTTACGCTTTATAGCAGCGCTACAATAATGCGTATCTGATAACTTACCCTGTGGAAAAAATGGCGACCGCTTCATGTAAGTGGTGTAAAGTGTCGCATCATTTTAGTACGTTTAGACTATTCTATTTTGCAGCGCGGCGCTTCTCTCAATGCAGCCAAAGATATTACTTGGACGGTCATTGACTAACATAAAGCGCGAATAGATTCAAATTAGAATGCGCTAAGTTGTTTAATGTTTTATTTTAAGTTTATCGCGGCAGTAACAATCTGGGCTCTTTACCAATGACTATCCAAAGTAAACTGGTAAAAGTACATATAAAGGTGATAAATTGTGTAAGTTAATAAAAGATCTAAAAAATAGTAGGGTCTTAATCACCAAAAACATCTGTAAATCCAATTCCTGTTTGAAAACTAATTACTGAAGTATTTATGCAATGGCATAACTCGCAGTAATGACAATGACACAGACGTTAGCTGATCGACGGAAGTGGAATAATTAATATAAAGTAAGTAGTGGACAGAATATAAAGCCAGTAGTCTTACCGTTGATATTTTTTTCTTTCATAAAAATTGCATAGCTCATATGAAGGAACATATTGTAGGTTGCAAATGGAAATGCCTTTCTAAAACACTAATTTATTAGGCAAAAAGATTTTTTTACTTAAAATAAATTTAATGTTATAACAACAATAACGTACATTCGTAATAGTTCTTGTAACATAATCTGGTTCGTTCAATCAGTGAGAATACAGGATCATATTGAGTACAAAATTGCTGAGTAAAATAAGTTTGTTATAATAATTGCACTCCTAAGTTTATGAGTAATATTATCTAGAATAGAGATTCATATAGGAATCTGTTATTAGTCTCGGCAAGGTGGGGCAAGTTACAGTGCAATGCAGAGAACGTGGAGAGGCTGAGCGGCCGTATCAAGGCGAGTGTTCAGTAACATTTACCTATTCGCATCATTTATGATTATGACCATCATGAATGAGCATAGGCAATATGGGCGCAGGAATGTTTACACATAAAATAATGATAAAAAGTACATTGTATAACGTGTTGAAATACTTACTGTTTTAAGAAGGTTCCACGAAATCACAAACTGGGTGGCACTTGACTGACATCTCTAGCTTCATAATTCTTTTCAATTTTCAGTGACGGCTGTACCACATCAAATTGTGATTTGGACCGAAATATGAAAATAAAATGCGCTCCTATGCTCTCAGATTATCTTTATTTCATGCAGTATTCTCTCTTAATTTTGAATTATTAATTATTTTATCTGGATATCCTCTACAATGTATTTTATTAATGTACGGTTCTCCAAATTATACCAGCTTTGGGAGGGCTGCATCCACCTGTTTTCGTCATTTCTTGTCATTCTCAACTACGTCCCTGTTGCTATAAAGTGACTTTTGGAATACGTAATTTTTTAAAGTATCACGATCACAAACTCCAGGTTTTAACTTTTTGTTTTGTTTTGTTTAAATTAGGAGATTGTTTACGCTTTATTGCAGTGCGGCGCTAACTTGAATCCAATCAATCAAAGTATCGGGCGGTATGTTTCATTTAATATAGAAATTTGAATATTGGGGCGCTTGATGTGAAGATGTCTAGTGGAGAATAAATACAAATGCATAGAAAGAAGCACGTGCTACTTCTGTAAAACACGAATCGCTGTTAGAAATGTAGCTAAATATACAGTCCATTATTTTTCACAGGTGTCACAGAAAACTCAATACCACATAAATGAATAATTTATTCGGCACTCAGCGGAATTTGTGTGATGTGGAAGTTACTGCGATATCTGTGAATTATACAAACACTCAGTCCTTATCGCTCTGAAGTTTATTTTTGAATAAGGGAACCACTCGATCCCTCAGATTTACCTTTGTCCTACATATTTCTTTTCAAATCATGCGACTGTTTTCTCATTGCAGTACCAACATAAGTGTAACAAATTATTACACCGTTTTGTAAATTTTATATAACATGACACCATTAATCTTAGTATATATTTGTACGAAACATAATAAATTATATTTTTAGCATTGTAGAATGTAATTGAATTTGTAATATAAAAAATATTAATAAAGCATCATTATACGAATATGACGAACTTTAGTGTACCTATGTTTTTATCACTTAAAAGCCATAATAAGCTTCCCGTATTTTGACTAGCATATAAGTACATTCCAAAATTATTACTAAACAGCGACCCAAAATTCTTTAAATTATCCCACAAGCTGGTTGTAATTCCTTGACAAATTCAATTCAAAAACGCTACTTGATAATTTAGAAAACAAAGGTGGGTGCTTAATTTAAATCAATCTGCAGAGTTGAGGGGTGTAAAGACATGAATTAGAATTATTATTATGTTCATATGTTGTATATATTAACATTATCATTTTTATTAGTCATATTTTGAATGTTTTCGGTGGACAATAATTTACAAGAACATGCATGTTATGTATTAAACAATAAATTCAAGAATAGCCCACATAATATCAAAGACAGTAGTATACATAATTTTATCACAATGTTGAATAGAATTACTATTGTGCATCATCTCATAATTCAATTCATTAAGCATTAAAATTTCCCTGGCATTTTTGTGAATTTCAATTTTTCCAGGAAAAAAAATAAATCATAGAAAAGAGTGTAATGATGTTATGAAGCTATGATTCAAGAAAGAAAAGGTAAACAGTTTTCTGTATATTGAAATTAAATAATATTTTCATTAGAAATAGATAATGAATTTATCGATACTTTCACACGGATATAAACTAGAATACTACCAACACATTCAAATAAAAATAACTAATATTTCGCAATTGTCATTTCTCATTTATTAAATATTATATAGGTGTTGCTTGCTCTTGGTACTAATAAAAAATAAATTCAGTGGAAGGAGTTGAGTTTGTTTTAAATTTGTCTTTCATTTCCATCGAAATTGTCGACAAACTGCAAGTCAAGCAAAATTGTGCACATTACTTGTCACCGCGCCCAAGAAGTATGTGCGATGAATGACTGTGCTCGATTACCGGAAGTTTAAAAAAGTATTAGAATTAGCCGCTAAAAAGTTTCTGACGCGTCGGAAAAGAGTGAAATCATGTAACATGTATATACTATTTAACGAATGTGTTAAATTCCGTTTATAATACTAATGTTATCTAATCGGTTACGCCAACGATATACTTGTCTTTGTGTCTAAATCTAATCACGATTGTGCAGGTGTATAATGTCTGACGTTACGTAGCGCACTTGCTATTAAACATGGATGAAGGAACTTTAAACGACTTACTTGAGTGTTCAGTATGTTTAGAGCGTTTAGATACTTCTAGTAAAGTTTTACCTTGCCAACACACATTCTGTAGAAAGTGCCTTGAGGAAATTGTTGAAAAACATAAAGAATTGCGGTGTCCTGAATGCCGCATTCTAATTCACGCAAAGATAGATGAGCTTCCCCCAAATGTACTCCTAATGCGTATATTAGAGGGTATGCGAAATGCAGCCCCAAAGAAACAGTCACGTAACATCAGAGAAAATCATGTACAGCAACCAATTTTGCAACATAATACTGCAATTCATCACATATCGCAAGGAACTCCAGATCATAGACATAAGTTGAATAGACCAATACAACAGCACTATTTATTGCCACATCAACCTTATGCCAAAGCACTTTATGATTATACATCCAAAGAACAAGGGTAAGCTATAATCATGTGTGTGTTCCAAAATTTTTTGAAAGTATATTTTTTAGTGATTTGAATTTTAAACGTGGTGATATAATAATATTACGTAAAAGAGTTGATAACAATTGGTATCAAGGTGAATGCAGTGGGAAAGAGGGCGTTTTTCCCTTAAGCTATGTTCAGGT
The DNA here is from genome assembly GCA_023509865.1 of Trypoxylus dichotomus. Taxonomy (NCBI): domain Eukaryota; kingdom Metazoa; phylum Arthropoda; class Insecta; order Coleoptera; family Scarabaeidae; genus Trypoxylus; species Trypoxylus dichotomus. The sequence continues at coordinate 34,599,287 of CM042077.1, read as the reverse complement.
AAGAATTTTATAGTTTTCTGAGAGTCTTTGCAAAATAAAATAGTTCTATAGTAGTAAGTAATCGCATTATTATTAAAACAATAGTTCCATAATTTCAGTTAACTGCAAAAAGTATGACTAATCATCTTTTCTTTTTAAAGATTATTACACCAGTTCCTAGTAACATACCACAATGTAAAGCACTCTACGATTTTCGTATGACAAATGATGAAGAAGAAGGTTGCCTAGCATTCAATAAAGGGGATATAATAAATGTTATACGAAGGGTTGATGAAAATTGGGCAGAAGGAAAATTGGATGGACGTATTGGTATATTTCCTCTTGCTTTTGTGGAGTTAAATAGCTTAGCAAGATCATTGATGAAATTATCAACAAAGTAAGTATAATATCCATAATATACATAATCACAATTAAATTGGTACTGTTACATAAATATTTACACGTTTACTCATTACTGAGGAAGAAAATATATTGCTTGGTGGTTTTTATTCAAGTACATGAGTATCAATCAATTGCTAAGTTTTTTGTGTGTTGGTTTTTATAATTTTAACAAACCACTATTTATTACATTATATATTGCAATTTTGAATTATAGACATTAGACTTGTTCCCAGCTTGGTCTCATTTTGAAAGGATTAAAACTAAACTTATATAAATATAAACTATAATAATATCGTTTTTGAATGTTAGAACTAAGGCTTTTATAAATAACTAAGCTATATATATAAGTATATTAATTCGTCACTATTTCTTTTCTCGATTCCAAAAATTTGGTATTTCTAGTATATAAGAAATATGGCCTTGTAGAGAAATAAAAATTTACTCTCTCACGCTTGTAATAGTTGCCCTGCTATTTAGCAATGTCAAACTTATATCTAAAGCTTGTGTATCGTATATATGATGTAATATATATCACTCAATTTTTAGATATTTATGTGTATCAATTTTTTTTTTGAGAATCTAGTTGTTAATATTTCTAAATTGCATTGTGCTCTATCATCTAATTAAAGCTTGCAGCAAAATTAATACACTACTTTTGAATATATTAATTAATGTAAGTTATTGCTTTAATTTCCCCTAGTTCTCAACCAGGACCTTCAAAAGTTGCTCCACCAACGCCCACAGCAGAAGATACTTCCCCGCTTATAATGAGTGATCATACTCGTACGGTTGGCAACATTCATATATCCCATACCACAAATCAACATTTACAAACTCATACTACGCAGCAACAGCACCAACAACAGATACAACAAAATGCTGGAATACCAGCATCGGACTCGAGTTCTACTGTTAGTTCTGGAAGTTCTGCAACTACTACTCCAAATACTACTTCTAGTAATAATTCATCAAGCCCCAGCACAGCACCTTCCTCGCCTGCTTCGCCTCCTCCACGCAATCAACAACCAGTTCCTCCACGAAGCCAGTAAGTTAACAATGTTGCTTTGATGGAAAATATTTAATCCTAGACTTATTTAAAGCGTTATTTGGTTTATTTTCCTTATTTTGCATATAAATACACTTCATCTGTTGAATCCTGTCAATCCTGTGATTCATTTTTATTCATACAAATTAAATTAATACTTCATAGTAGATTGACCTATTGAATAATAATTGATAGAAAATTGCGCGACTAAATGTGAATGTAGGTGAATAACAAATCACATCATCATAAATAGAAACATTGAAATAACTCTTATAACAAAAAAAATCTCAAATTGTAATTGTAATTATAAGCAAAGTGACCTAAAATATAGGCAACGTATATTTATGCATGCTATTTTATAATATTGTAATGGAAATTGGTAATCATAGGTTGGATATTGTGGTTATTCAAAATTGTCAAGGTTTCTTCAGGATACTCTCTATTTTAAATCAAAAAGGAGACGATCCTTGGGATTACATATATGTTACCTTATCGTTACCATTTATACATAAGGGGAAATAACGGATGCTTGTAACTCTCAACCCTTGCTCAAAATTGGACCGCACCAACCAGAAAACTGGACAGGCAAATGGATAAAGCGCTGCCTAACTTTAATTCTTTATGCTAAATTTTCAATAAAGCCTTTATTAAGGCGTCTATACATCAAAACTATTGTAAATTGTTGAACACGGACAGTAACAAAATGGAAGTGAGACCAAAAACTGCAATTGCATATACTACAAGAAGCAACAATATACAATCTTAATAATAAATGGAAAAATTATAGTTATTGAGAGAGTAAATTTGAATAAATATTGCTTCTTGTCAGTGTCTTTTCTGTAATTAACGTGGTCCATATTCTTAGACGTATTGCACATTTCAATAAAATTTAGTTTAAATTGATAACTATCAACGTCCAATTATTAAAATCATTACGTGTACAAAAAAAGCTATGTAAAGAAATCCTATTTTTGTAGTTTTTGCCTCGTTTGTCCAATTTGTGTTAATAGCATTGCCTTTATCACTGTATGCGTTTTATCTGTGAGTTTGGAGAAAAATTATTGATTTGTTTTATAGGATAGTTGAGCAGAATAATCGCATTGTCGTAATATTTTATCGACGTCATTAATCTTTTTTGATTTCTTTTTCCACTAACGGAAGTAACTTATAGTCGTAACGGTTGTCGAGTTCCGCCGTGTCACTAGGTTTTTTGTCCTTGACATTTCAGTACTGAAGTATCTTTGAAAATGCGAACCACAGTTGTTCGCGATACGTCAGGGACAATAAAACCTATACTTCATTCACGTTAAGAATGCAGTAGGTAGCGGGTTCAACAGGACTGTATTTATGTCCATCCAGTGGCTTCAGAGTACATGCCAACACACAATATCCTTAACTCTTGCATAGAATTTGGCTATTTCAATAATGAAATTAGAGGAGCTGCTCGGTGAAAAAGAAGACAGCACTCCAAGTATACTTATCTACTATACCCCAGCTGCAGTAAAACCAATGTACATTTTCAATGATAATACAGTCAATAAATAATTGCATGCATATCAATGAGTACAATAAAAAAGCAAATATACTAATGAATCATAACAATCTCTTAACTGCACATATTACAAATTTATATAGTTTTTTCTCTTCATATCTAGAATAAAGTTAGTAAAAAATATTTCTTTACTGCTAACATTTTATTTATACAATAGCAAATGAAATAAACATATGAATTTGATTTATAAATCAAAGGGAAGACTGAAAAAGGTGAATAAGTAATAAAATAATAAAAATGATATTAAGATATTTGAATCAGATTCTGATAATGGTGGTCTGACGAAGATCATGTATTTGCTAATATTATCCAGTTAATACATCATACTCTCTTCTTCGATAACATGTTTGATACAATAAATTTGTATTCATGTCCTTTTAAAATTACTACATTGTATAAAATACCTTAACTAAATGTATGGAATATACACACTTTCTTAACTTATTAGGCAAAATCAGAATCTAATGTATCTGTCGTTGAATCTGCATCTGTAGTTATAATAAATTCTTCAACCATATCTTCAATTTAGCTTCTGTTTACTGCCAATATGCTTGCTTGAGGGTTCTTCGATGGTCCTGCAACGGCATCTACTACTGCTTCTTCAGCCATACCAAGCCAAAGCTGTAATTGTAATAGTAAAGTAGAAATCATTTTGTTTATATAATCGATTGTGTAGTACCTTGAATTATGAAATTATGTGACAAAAGAACTCGGAAAAGAATTATTTTTGTCACAACTTGTTTATAGATAAAAAGTACAATGAAAAACTGCAGGAAACAATGACACGGAAATTGTAAACAAATTTGACAACTGGCAGAAATTTCATATGAAGAAATTACATCAATTTCTCCTGTTTGAATATGCCTCGCCTATTAGCCAATGGCAAACCCGTATTTTAAGGCCTATCTATTCCAAGTCTGCATTCTTAACGTGAATGGAGTATAGTGACACGGCGGAACCCGACAACCGTTACGACTATGACAAATGGCCGTGAAAGTCTGAGATACTATTTTAATCGTTTGTGTTACGGACTTTAAAATTTTTGCTTGTAACCAAAATATTTCCATTTTTAGTAGATATTGTATTTATCACAATGTTATGATAGATATGGTGCATTATCCATAATGATTAGAGAATGTTCTTTTTCGCAAATGTTCACTTTAATTACCAGTTACGTTAAAGAACCCAAATTTTCTTTTTCTGCATGGGAATACGGTACCATATTTAGCATAAACAACTAATCCTTCAATGCCACATATTTGCTACTAAATTTCTGTAAGATTTTTAACGTGTATTTGGGTTGTACTGTAATATATACCGCAATCGAATTAATTTTGCTAGGACATATGAGCGATCCTAATGCACGCAGTTGTCATATCTAAGCAGAGACACATATTGGACAGTGGTTTACAAGATGTGATTGCTTGTGGTTTTTTTGATACACTGTACAACTGGCATAGGAGCAATATATTCATATTCATTTGACGTAGTTCGATTTGTGGCATCTATTCTTTCTCCGGCACCATAATTAAAATCTTTCAATTATTGTATATATAAGTGCTCAACAGCGTACAGCTTCATCGTTTTATGTAGACGAGAAGAATTGAGGCGCAGCAGATAATATTTCCCGCGTTGGTTAAATTATAGTTCGGCTATACTACGCCAAAAGGGCATCGAAAGTGATAACATAGTAACATACCATACCGATTATATGCAAAATCGACAAATAAGCCTACCTTATTAATTATATATTTACTCTCTTGTTACTCTTTATTTTAGCTGGAACCATTATAAAGGGATTAATGCATGCGAGAATGCATTTTTATAAATATTAATAAATGGATTAGGATTACCTAATTCTGAAAAGAAAAGAATGAAAATTGAGATTGTTTGCGTTATGATCCATAGTATAGTAATAACCTATTTAGTTACATAATCCATTCTTGAACCGGGTTTTATCAATAACATAAATAACAAATCATTTAGTCCTGTATTACTTAAAAAGATGTTAAGTTTGTGTTATACAGTAGTTACAGTATAATCTTCATGTTCAATTGTAATCATTACAGGCGTTGTATGATACTCAAAACGTTTGGGTCATTTTATTTTCACATTTTTTTTCATGTTTAACCTGATACTAAAAAACAGTAAATCAAAGGAATAGTATCCAAAGCAATCTGTGTATCAGTAAGAAGTGTTGAATGAATTGTGGAATAAGAAAAGAAATCTTTAGAAGACAATAAATTATTGTTTGTGAGTCCACCAAAACGAGCGCACCTACGGTTATGAATATTTCTACAGCTATTCTTTACTTCCCTGTATACGTACGGATTTGGAGCGTACGAAGATATCTTAAAGCTACTAATGAGTTTCAAAGAAATATAGCTTCAATTTAAACGTTATTTATTTTCAAATGACCAGTATAAAAAATGGTTACTTCCTGATGGAACGTAACATCGGGTTCCCTGTTTTTATTAGTTTTTGAAGTACCACATTGCCTGTCTATTTAACCACTAACCAACAAGCAAAGCCTTAAACCCAAAAATTAAAAAAACACATTTGCACTTCAGTTAATAATATTTATGCGATATGTAGATGTCACTAAAATGTTGGAAATAGCGGTCATATAAAATTTTTATGACTTATTTTGATGATAATTATTTGTATTTTAAATACTGTGTTTGCAAATAATTGAATAACATGTCAAATGCAATGTGTCGTTCACGGCCTGTGTTGAGGCAGTTTTCGTTTGGCTTGTACACAGTAGATTGCACATGCTTTCATGTTTCCTCTTATTAATACATTGATTATGATAAATATCCTACTACGGATATCTTCTTTTTATCTATCCTATCTATCCAGCTTTGAAGACGTACATCTTTCAACCAAATTACAAATGTGTAATTTTCTGTGTTTTTCTTTTTCTTTTTCTAGAGAATGCGTTAGTTACAGAGTAAACAAAAGTTTGTTGTGTGACCTTGTACATCATTGGTAAAGATAGAATAGACAAAATATACATGTACATAGTCTTGTGAATCGTCAAGAACTTAAATTGTTTATTCACTTTAGAAAATCTGAAGGATTTGGAACACCACAACGTCAACCTGCGACGACAAATAACGCTCCACCAAGACCCGAACCTCATTCACAACAACAAATGCGGGAAAAGCGTCATAGTTTCACATCCTTAACGCCTCATCATCACTCCTCCAATACACATCGACATTCGGCCGAAATTTTACCACCTGAAAGTAACGTTCAGGCCCAGTCTAGCAATGCGGGTTACAATAATGACAGACATAGACGCGGTACCGAACTAACGCCGAGTGAGCCTGCGACATATATTGCTCTCTATCCATACAAACCCCAAAAGTCGGACGAGTTAGAGTTGAAGAAAGGAGGAATATACATGGTAACAGAGAGATGTCAAGACGGATGGTTTAAAGGAACCTCGAATCGCACACAGAAGTGCGGGGTATTTCCCGGGAATTACGTTACGTTGGCTAGAGGAACTCCAAGATCTCCGCAGCCCAGCACAACACGCTCTGGTGAAAATGGCGACGGGAAGAACTCTGTCTGTTATACTAGAAGCGGAAAATCATCTAATTCACCTAAACAATTGTCTAATCTACCGCCGGAACTTCCACCAAGGTCAGCTAGTCCCGCATGCGGTACAAACACAATCTCATCAAGCTGGCACGGTCAGCAAGATAACGCGGCAATTGCTTTGGGTCGGAGCAGCAGTGCTATTATGTCTAGCGTTACTGCACAATCTTTGTCGTCTGCTAACAATGTTGGGAAACCGGCGGATAAGGTTTGTTTCATTTTGGCTCACCCCTTTTGGGTGGTTTATGTGTAGTAGTGGCACTGTTTAACAATACAAACAAATTTTATTGCAAGTTGTATATTTTGTTTTGAAAGTAGTTTATTTCACATTGCTGTAAGGTTCAGTATTAATTGAATAAGAAATGTAAAACAATTTCAATTAGTATTTAAGCTATTTAGTATGTATAGTTACGACTTTTACAAGTTACAAGCAACATTTTTGAAACTACTATTCTTTCAATGGTTCTTTATCCGTATTTGTCATTTATTTTTATGTCTGAATCAAATCGATTCTTGATTGTTACTTCGTACAAAGCGACAAGTGTAGAAATTTCGCAAATGTCAAAATAGAACATAACCTTATTTTTTTTTTGAATTCACGCTAAACATACAATAGTGGACGAAAAAATAGATATACCGAAAATATGTCTTGTTGAAATTGCCAAATTAAAGACATATTATGATCTGCACATAACGACACAACGGATACATAAAGTTGGATATATTGTTTCTATAAATCTTCCTGGTCATAATTTCTTCAATCAAATGTATCGGGCCTGTACACTGCGAAGAAAAACATGCCCATACCATAATAGTGCCCCCTCCATGTTTAACTTTGTGTATCTAGAGTCAAATTCTTTATTCGGTGGTCGGCAAACCAAACAGATTAACTTAGATTAGATTATCAATGTTGGTTCATAATAATATTTTTTTATGACGGGCTACACTAAAAATGAATACCGTTTAAAGGCTTTTCACTCACATTACTCGGCAAATCCCCTCCATTCCTTATAACATAATAATGTGTAATATATAACATAATGTACTAAAAATTACTTCACACTTATTTTTTCGTCCACCACTGTACTTATAATGAGTAACTAAATTAATTAAAATTCGTAAATGTTGGGATTACACGACATATTACTTTGATAATAAAATAAATAAATTTTACCTCAAAGTCGGCTTTAAATCAATTTTAAATTACAATACAATTTTAACAAGCTCCTGTCAACTGTGCATATGAAGGAATGCTCTGTCAAATTGACCACCAATACATCTGAAAGTAGTACAAGTTAGGGCAAAAGTTTTTATTGGAATGGACTACTAGAGGTAAACTTTATTTGAATGCTTTTTATTTATGTATTTATGTAGTATATAAAAATGCTAATACAGTAAATACTTTGGCGTTATATTAAAGCAAGAAATTAATTTCCTCAATTTTCGATTTTTATCCAATAAAATGGAATGTCATTATTTTTTTTTATTGGAAACTTCACCGAACAGAAGCTATTGTTTTCATTAACTGTTTTTCAAGTAGATGCTTTACACATTTTATTCAAAATTATATGCACGTGTGTAAACAAGATACAACCATGTAAAGTAAACGTATGTAAGGTGTAATATACATATGTTAATAGAAAGACATATTACATACATAACAAACTATAGTTATTTTTAAAATATCAGTTAATTAATCTCTTCCGACTCAGAGTTAAATATTGCTTCGTTTCACACCAACTTTCAGTTAGTTACTACGTATCGCGTATATAGTGTACCATGCTTTTTCGTCACGTGCGGTCAGCGCTTCTTTCCAATATGCGCATTACAGTAAGATTCCGTTATTGCACAAATCATCTCAACAGCATTAAATCCACAATGATAAGGAGGTAAGCGCAATACTTCATAACCATGTTCCCTTAATAAATTATCAACCATGTACACTTTCCTTTCTTATTTATTTTTACTAAATATAGTAATTCGATTTTGGATATAGCTCCCATGTACCGTATATTATTTTCTTCCAATCATTATCAGATTTTAGCATTTCTAGAAGTAGTTGTTGGAGCACTTGTTTTCTTGTACACTGTATATGCATTATCCAGTATTATGAGCGGTGGCGCCTGTGGATGTGGTACAAGTCGAATTTTTTACCAATCAAAGTACATCACTGTTCATTTCGACATTGTAATCCATTTTTTGGGATTTCACCTTCAATAAAACCCCAATGATGACCTTTTGCCAGTATGTCACTCAGCCTTCCGCTTACTTTTAGCAGATCTGTCTTGCCATTGACTTTACTTGGAATACACCAATGTTTCATCAAGGAGAACTAGTTGTCTAAGGCAAAATAATTTTTCCTTTTCCATATATTTTCTTAAGAAAAATACACTTTACATGCATTCAACCCAGGTTTCTTAAAAGAGTTGCTTAAAAGGACCTATCAAAAATATAGTTATATCTAAAGGTTATTCAAGTGTGTCATTTTCTTACAGCACGTATACATAATTATAAAGAGTATTTTGTACTTATATTTTAACATGTTATGGCAAATCATGAATATGTAATTAGTACATACACTGCGTCAACAGAAAATAATGATTCCCCGTTTTCCTTTTCGCGTCTAAAATAGTTCAGATCATTCCCCAGTATTTGATACGATTGCGAATTCAAGCGCTTTTTCGGCAGTTTCTACAAAAATGATTAAAGTAGTGTAACAGAAGTAAGAGAAATAGTAAAAGCAATTTATCTAAATGCACTTAAAAAAACGGATATTTCAAGAAATAAAATTCAATAACGTCGTCAAAACAAGCTAAGATACAAAATGTAACGGATCACAGCAGTACATATATTCAACACTGTTTCTACATGTTTTATCGGTTTTCAACATAAACATGGTGTAATCTTCGCATACCTTGGCATATATCAGATGCCTAGCCAAATATTTGTACTTTTAAATATGTTTTCTTCTATTGTCATATAGAAACTATTCGTGACAAGTTATATGACGTAATATGACCTTTGAGTGTTATTGTATTGCAAATCAGCGACATATGAGTAAAGATCCATTGAATCGATATTATCATTATATCACCAATGGTTTGAAGCGTTTTATCCTCCACAATAAGTTAAATATTGGACTTGTGTAATATTAAATTTCCCTATTGCACCACCATACACTGCAACTTTTGTATTTAAAACAAGTTTGTTAGTACACGTTAATATTTTTACAAACTTCTTTGTGACGCTTTTTTAATGAACATATAGTTAAGCAACTAAGAAGTTGTATAATTTATTTCAAGCAATAATGTTGAGTAGTATGGAATAATTAATGCCATGAATTTTCATTTCTTTCATATTTTTATTGGAATATCTAATACACATATAGTTTTAAATTATAGCAGTGTATAGTTAATGGTGATTTACATATTTAAAACTTGCAATAAAATACTGACATTTTTCACTAATTACGTATAATTAAAATGTTATGTCCTGTTACCTAGTACATTACGGGCTAGTGTTCTGTAATTTATATCTGTTAATGTTTCGCCTTCTGTACATAAGTGTTTTATCGTTTTGCACCTTTTCTCCTAACTTTCCACGTGCTTTTTGCTTTTTGACAGTCCAAGGAACGCAAAGAGAAGGGCACGGTTAGTCTTATGCGTCGTCTGACCAGCATCAAGAGATCCAAATCGCCTCCTCCTGCTTCTTATTCTATGGACAATCCAGTTTTTGAAGATAGCTCTGTTACTGTACCTATTAGTACCACCACACATCCTGTACATGTCAGGTATTGTCGCATCTTGTCTACAGCATTTGAAGAAGCCTTTTCTTTAAGCTTTTGTGTCTATGTTTTTATTTTTATGTGCATTTTCTGCTATTTGCCAGCCTGCTTACAGTTAGGTTACATGAGTTTAAGATGCTTGCTTTAGTTGCGCAAGACATTTGGTATTTAAAATAAAATGATAATCAGATGGGAATGAATGAATACATTTATGTTCGATTGTCACAAAAAAAGCAAAGATTAAGAAAAACATTTTTACGGTGCCATTAGGCTGGGAAGATGGTGTTATTTTACATACTACATAGTTTTTCGATCTCAATCGGAAAATTATGTAAACGACTTTGAAATTTATCTAGCGAAATAAGATGTCTTGTAGAGCTAACTAATTTGTACTAGATTAACAAAACGAAACTTGTTGCTATAGCACGAGATATTAGACCAATAATTGCTTTTTCCTGCTACCTTTTGTTAATATGTTATGGACCTAATAGCATTTGACCAACCTATATTGATTATTTTAATTCTAGAATTATTTTAAAAGATGCTTTGAAATAATATGTGCTCGGGGTACAGCAGTTTGAATTTTGTTACAGCTGCATTCTTCTCTAGCTTCTTGATTGCATTAAATGAGCCCCAATTGTGTGTTTACGTTGAATAGGTAGGTGGAATTTTGTCGATTTAGAGTGTGATATTTGTAATTTTTAGCATCAAAAAAGGCACAACCAACAATTTCTATTAAAAATAGAATAGCAAGCGTTTCGAGTGAAATGATACAATTCTCCATTATGTATAAAATAGGGAATCCTATAATTTTAATTTTTTAAATACCCTAGATTTGAGATACTGAAGTCTCCTTGAATAAAATTCTTTGCTTTATGCATATTATTTGAAGTAGAGTATAATTACTTTTTATAAAATCTAATGTACAGCTAGCACAAAAGATGTATTATATCTTAAAGTAGTAGTTGAAAATCTCGTATTGTACGAGAGGAGCATTCGAATGTATTTACATCCAATCGGTTTATTTCTCAGCATCGTACATAAAGGAATTAGATTTGCATTACATTAGCAACTATCATTTGTCTAAGACTTTTGAGGTCCAAAAACGTTTGAGAAATCGCTTATTTCTTTCGCAAAAGGAATTCGATTCTGCCATCACTTATTATTGTAACGTATAATTTGTCTAACCTAGGTAATCAATTTCTGTCATGCAGTATACTCGCGTTATGAATCTTATAAAACATTTTTAAAAACATATTAGGTAAAGGAAAATATAATCTAATAATTTCTCTGTATGGAAAACGAAAAATGTTTTGTTACTATTTTTAATCTATAATTGAATTTCATGCACAATAAGCGCTTGTTGAGAATTTCATGAATTCATTGCTGTAAATGTAATAATAAAATGTAAACGAATTTTTAATAGGGCCTCTGTTCTCTTCAAGAATATGTCCAAATTTATTCTTTTAGCGATAATTTAATTTTTAATTATCAACATAAAAATTTTAATTTAATTGTGAATAAAAATTCTCGGTTCCCGGTGGAATCATGAATTTCAAATGACTACTTTAAATATCTAGATGTAATAGAGGCTGTAGATATACCCCTGATATCTTATACATACACGATATATTCATTCGATTATTTTGAAATTTAGCGATTCAAACAGCGATTTGTTCATAAGGTCTCCGTGGTATAAGTGGGTACATACCGGTCTTGCGAAGAGAAGCTGTATGTTCAAATCCTACCGGGAACTGTGAATTTTTATTCACAAACTAATTAAAATGAAAAAATTAACATTGGTAATTCCAAGGAAAGGAAATTATCATTTAAAAACCAACAAATATCCTAGAATTGAAGAGAAAACTGGAGTCTATGATTGACGTCCTTTTTAGGATTTGAATAACTAACAGTAGCAGATCTAGAATTTTACAAAGATTGCGCGTGTGAGTAAAAAAAGTTGTTAAAGTCATATTTATTTACAAATTGCAAAATTTATCTAGCGTAGAGATTACATTAGATATTTATCAAATTTTTTTTCTAATGTAAGTAATATAACCTTTATTTTTATTTGTATTAATATAATATTTTAATTCGAAAAGAAAATCATTTCTTTTTCTTTTATAAATATAGCTACTACAAGCAAAAGAAAATTAAAGAATCGACACCACAGAGAAAAAATTTGTTAACAAACTCTGAGAAATGTCAGTATGAAGGGTAGAAAATGATAAAATAATCTTTTTGTGGTAGCTGTACTCAATATATAGATGAATAAAATTATACATATACATATCTGTTTACAAAATGTTTTATTCTTCACGCTTTGTAGATATTCCAGAAGCAAAATATTGTTAATAAAGTGCTAATATCTCTACGTGCTAAGTAATCTGTGATGTGGTATATATGAAAGGAATTAGAGAGATTGTTTGAAGTGTTTTAAGTAATGCTTTGTGCAGTTTGCTCGTTGTTGTTGCGCTTAACCAATAATGTTGTTATATTATGTTCGCACCTTTAAGCATAAATTATGTGTCCCGATTTATATTTAATTTCTTGAAACCCATCCTTCTCAATATTTAAAATATAGCAGTGCGAACTATACAAAATTGATTTTAAAATTTAATTCGTTACCAAAATTGGTAGGAACCGAATTTGAAAATATTGTGGTTTGGTGTGGTTTTGCACTTGTCTTCTCAACAGTTGTACTTTATTGTGTTTCAGAAGATGTTTTGGTTATATTTTCTTTCCAATCATTTATTAAAACTAGAAAAACAATTAAGCATCAAATGTTTATTACAGATTCTAAATTGTATAATGAAATACCTTTTGCAGCGATATGCAGGCTTGAAAGAGTTGCGCCTTTATGAATGGAGGTTTTCCAAAACAGTTTCTTTTTTTATGACAAAAGGTGACCATATTTTAAAATTGTATTGAACTGCAGGTTGTTTCACAAGATCTCGACTGTCCAAAATTCTTTCGATTCTGGCAATATTATTGGGTTTTTGGAAACCATGTTAAATTCTGAGGCAAAAACTGATAAGGCACCAGTAGAGGTCCTACATCGAGTCGGGTATGGGCTGCCCTATATCAATAATCGTGAGATGTAATAGATCAATAATGTAGCAATTTCCCAATGTTTTATTGTGAATACTAAACTTTCCTTTTCTTTATTCTTTCAAGATATACAAGTGCAGAAAATTTTATTTCATTACAAAAGAGGCAATTAAAAAAATATGTACCTTGAACAATGGTCGGAGAAGTAAAAGTCAAATATTTTACAAAAATTTCCAATATATTTATCACAATGTTACTATAACATGTTTCGCTATCACTGTAGCTTCATCAAATATTCTATTCCTACTGAACAACAACCTTATTTATACTCAAACTTAAGGTAACCTTATCTTATGCTAATTAAGGATAATGTGTTTACCTAATTTGTTATAATAAATGTTAATAATAATTAGTCCATTATGTAAACAAAATAGGTAAAGACATTGTACACATTATCCTTAATTAGCATAAGATAATATATTGGAAACTTTTGTAAAATATTTGGATTTTACTTCTCCGACTACGAGTTCCAACAAGTATCGGCCGACTCAATCGATAATATGTACCTTCTTATTTTTTATGGATTAATATTATTACAAACAGTTGCGTAAATACAGAAAGCGCGCGAATATTCTCGTTAGAAATTTCCAGAAAATTTTCTATTGTTGATTATTATACCAAAAGTGCCGTGAAATATAATCACAGGTTGAAGATACATATTCCGTGTAGATAAGTATTCATTTAGTTTTAGCGTTTCTGTTTATAGTTTGTTATGATTCTTAAATTACTTTAATTTGTACATAATTTGTTCTGTTTAAGCGATCTGGCTTATTTCAATTAAGACCCGCTTTATGTATAAAACACTTTGTTTAATTATGATCTATTTATTGGCAATCGAAATTGTACCAGCATTGGATTCGAAAGAAATTTTGAGTTTTAAAACATGCGCATAACAAAATGAAATTAACGATACCAATTTATCATTATGCAGTGCACTACCTACTCTTTCTATATAATATTAGTTTCAATCTGGTTGCATTTTCTTTCAACCTGCGTATTTGTTTTCCTGCACCGGTAAATTATTTGCCTTTCCGACACCCTCTTTGTTGACTTTGAAAGAATACACTTTTTCACTCCCAAATCGTTAACGAGATGAGCGCAATACTATATCAAGTTTGTAAGGCATAGTTTTGTTAAGAACATTTTTTAATACAATACTATGTATTTTTTACATTTTAACAAAACATTCCTAACATGTTAGTCTAAAATCAATTATTTTCTGGAAATAGCGATTTTTCAAATTGAAGATCAACATTTATTTTGTCAGTTGACCATGACACAATTAATTACGTTATATCAATTAATTAGCTGTAGTTACGTCATTGAATAAGAGATTTGATATTAATGTTAAAACTTATGTACTGTGTTTTGTGACGTAGTTTTTTGAAACATTCAAGTCAGTAGTGAAGCAGTAATGAAATTATTGATCAAAGAATTGAAATATGTTGTATACTTCCGCGGTCGCTGTTTTCTTTTAAAGAATTTAGGTTTTCGAGTTGAAGCGATACACCGCCATCGAACTCCCAAACAGTCTACCGCTTTTAGTCAAGATCGCACCGTCAGCACTGCTTTCTACCATGCATTCCAGGTCTTACCAATATAGTATGTAAAGTACTACAGAGACAAAAAACAACAATTTTTAAACTCCTGCCAAAAATCTCCGATTTATTACCATCAGTCAAAGGCAAAACTACTCCCTTACGTACCCAAGGTATTTACCGGATCCCTGGTTCCTGTAGTAGTGTATACATCGAGGAAAGAAAGCGGTTAGTTGGCACACGTTTGGCGGAACACTAACGTTGCACCAGATTGCTGCGAATTTCCAATTCTGCATTAGCCGAACACAAGCTGGAAACCAGCCACTAGATTTTATTTAACGGAACTAAACTTCTGCTCTACTATTACTATGGAAAAATTCAAGAAACTATCGAAATCCACAAACATTCCAACAATTTCAACAGAGGCGATGATTACGCGTTACATTTTTAATGAAATCTCCGGACGCCAAACGAATACGATCATTCTTCTCACAGCAGCGAAACGACATGCAGCAGCCCAAAAGAAGCTCCATGCTACTGACAGCGAAAGGTCGGCAGACACATACCATTACTCTGTTTCAACTCGGAAACCTAAATTCTTTAAAATTGAAATATTATTTCCCTCAAACTACCGTTTCCATATATTTCTATCTTAGTCTATCCATTCTGATTCGCTTTTCTTATGTATCATAACTCGTATCCATGTGCAGTATATGTATATGGTCCATACAAAGTTAAAATATATACATATTAGCAATGTTACGCTCATTTTGTCAGCAATTTAAAAATGCACAAATACGTGCTCAGTTTTCTAGCGTCTAATTGAAGTACCAAATTTAATTGTGTATCGCGTATTTCCAGAGAAACGAAGGTCTGTAAATTTCAATTGTTTCAAAGGAACTAATATTCCCAAATCGAATATCGAACACATTCGGTTAATATTTGATAATTTGCGTAGGAATATAACGTATTTTATGTACTTATGCGTGTTCATGTAACCGCGGCTTGTAAAAAAGCGGTGGTTACCTTGGCAAAAAAAATAAATGTGTCTTTCTTTATGTAGTCAAATCGTATATAGATCTATGGAAATCACATCTTTATTTTTGTCTTTTCTACCAGTTTGCATTATTTTCGTTTAGTTCTGATAAAAGGCGGACATTTCAGTTCTAACCCATCTTCAAAATTCAATTAATTAAAATTTTTTTCTACCTCCGACATTATTTACAATGTGCGCGTGCACAAAGTAAAAATTAACAACTACTTTATGTAAAATTCAACATTTAAAAAAGCCAGTAAAACGGAACTGAAACCCAACCAAGTTACTGAAGTTGTTTGTAATCGTGCAAATTTAGAAAATCTTCAGATCCATTTAAGACAACAGGTCATTGAACAATGGTCGAAGAAGTAAAACTCAAATATTTTCAATATATTTATCACAATGTTATTATAACGTGTTTCGCTTCATCAGATATATGATATAAGCTACAGTGATAGCGAAACATGTTATAATAACATTGTGATAAATATATTGGAAACTTTTGTAAAATATTTGAGTTTTACTTCTTCGACCATTGTTCAATATGGATTTCCAACAAGTATCGGCCGACTCAATCGATACAACAGCTCATTCCGGGAAACCAGCGGCGTTTAGCGCATATACCACTACATGTATATACATTTACGATACGATGGCCATATATGTAAGATGTATCGTGCTATTTCTTCTTAACCCTCAATCTATTAGAAAAATTCTTTTTTGCAAAAATTGCCTCTACCGTAAGTTACAAAAAAGCAAATCTTGAAAATCGTTTTGGGTTCAATGCACCTGGCGGGTAGACGTAAGGTTAATCAAGATATAAATACCTTACATTCGTATACGACCGCAAATATATATGTGAGGAAGGCATAAATTATAACTTAACTTAACTTAAAATATTTTGTCAATTGTTTGGAAATGTTTTGGTCAATGGAGAAGCCGCCTCTGCACATAACTATAATACAAATCTATACTACGTGTGCTACATACAAACAATCCACATAATCAATTTTAAAACATACGGGTTACATGCATTCAAAGTATCTCATTTGTAACCTACATTTTCAAATCTGCCTGCTCTATAGCTATATAACAAGACGCAGACATATATATATATCGCTCTAAAGAGAACTTCATATATTTTTAGGGTACCTAATAAAAGATATTCATTCCATATAATAGTGAACTTACTCGCCACAACTAAAATATTTGATGATTAAATGTTGCAATTGATTGAAAATAAAGTGTCTAACAATTTCTATACATGACATTGTCCATGTATATTTATTTGGAATACATAGAAATTTGTACATAATAAACTTTAATATTTATCTTTATAACACTTGACAAAACCACGTTTTACAAAGTATGTTAATCAGTGAAAATATTTTCACTGAATTTTTTTAAAGAAGTAACTTAAGCAGCATACGTGTTTCTTTCAAGAATATATACTATTGCATAGTACCTATTAAATCGGAACAGTTTATGCACTACCTTAGACTATACCAATTTAGTTTTACCACATTCCGCTTCCTCTAGCTGTGAACATAAATTTTTCGCTATATCGCATGTAAGTTATTTGCTTGTGCATGTTTGTGTGTGTCTCCAGGTCCGGATCGTGTCCTAGTCAGCTACTACAGCAACTGCAACCATCTTCCGATCACCGAATTTATGCTTCAACATCACAACGTTTAAAACATAAAGAGCGTCCCAGCGTGCTCGCACAAACCACAAGGTGTGTTTGCACATATCTGTCACTACTATTACCTTCTACATGTTCTTCTTTTTTCCATGTAAAACCTACTATTTTCAGTATGTTAAATCAAAAAATTCATTTCACTTTTCATTTGGAAAAGAATTTTACAGTGAGAAAATTGATTTATTTAGTTCAATTTATAAAGTTCTTCGTTAATAATTATTTTGACCACTATTTATAATAAGTGTAGATATTTTTCAGTTCTGTATTATCTGTTATGCTGAAATTAACTGCGCCATATATTTTGTCGAAATCCACAAATAAATTGCTACTTAAAATGCTTGTATGTAAGCACCTACAAGACACGCTATATAGATAAGGCTTAAAAATACTAAGCTGTCATTAAAATTGATTTACTTGTAGTAATAGATGATGCTACTCATTGTAACTATTTTTAAAAAAACTACGTATGTAATTCCAAGATTATTAAACTCGTTTTTGGATACAGCAAAACAATCATGGTGTAAATGTATCCATGATGCGACATTATTACTATGCTAAATGATTATTCAGGTACCATCGAATATAAATTGGACTGATATACGTTCATTTTATGCGATGATTATTCTTACTATCAAAAACGCAAAAATTATATATAACGATGGAATTAATTACTCAAGCTATGGTAATGTAATCTCAATTTAAGAAATACATAGAAATGCATACTACATCATAGCCGCTATACGGGTTATTTTACTAACGTGAGCTTTTAAGGGTGTATGGGCGGTAAACATAATCTGTCAAAATAGCGTTTGCAACTGAATCTATGCGAGTTGGACGATTTTTTGCCTTGTGTGTTATTTCTTATTACTATTGTACGTAAAATGACTAAAAATTAATTAGTAATATCTAATCTTTATCAGCTGATATATTATATCTTTATTAATATAAATCACGTCCAGCACTAATATTAGTTCGCGTACTTTACGTTGGTATTACGAAGACGTAACATGTATTTGTTGACTAATGCGCATATGGTTTTATTGTATTCAGTCTTGCCAAATTTGTTCATAACTTGAAATTTTTGTTTTTTTCTCCTTTAAATTGGAACTGTTATTATTTCTCACTTCTATTCTTAATTTTTGTATGTGACCTAAGAGTACGATTTACTAGTTAATGTGTTCCTTACTTGTTTAACTTCATCTCATGAATGGACCTAGAACAAACTAACAAATTTACGATTTAACTCCTCACATGCTTTTATTTTAATTATTTACTGAAGATTTGTTTCGCTATGCATTCTCTGCCATACACCAATATAAAACAGAATATATAAATATGCCTGTTAGATTTTACATATATACCATAAACGCTAATGATTTATGTTACAATTTAGTGTTTTTATTGCAGTGAGTTGTTTTGCTGTTTGATATTTGTTGCTTCTTGCTTTTATTGTCGTTATGTGTATGCCTTTTTAAAGAATAGATATTACATTTGAAAACTAAATTTCAGATTAATTGATTTATGTGAGATGCACAAAATCTAAAAGGGGGTCTTTTTTTGATTAAAATTTGACATACGCACTCCCAATTTTTTCAATTATCTTTAAGATAAATAATGAACAAATAAAATAAATATTATAAAAGCTAATATTTATTACTGAAAACTCGAAATTCAATATTTGGTTGGCCCCCCGCGGGCTTTTGTGACAGCTTCAATCCTTTTAGGTAAACTGGCCACTAACATATGGCCGGTTGAAGTTGGAATGCTCTCCCATACTCTTTCAAGTATTGTGCTTTTAATTCTTGTTTGGATTTGCATTAGTGTTCGCATACTTTTCGCTTAATAATAGCCCACAAATATTCGATCGGATTTAGATCCGGGCTTTGGGGGGCCATTCCAAGATGTCAATGTTCACTTCCCGGAACCACGCTAAACTTGCAGCCACAGTCTAGCATGGTGCATTACCTTGGTGAAACAAAACTTCATCAGTATTCATTCCGAATAATTTTTGAATTGAGGACAGTGCCTCTCTCTGTCTTATTAATTTTAATTTCCTTAATCACTTCTTCACAAATGCCATACTAAACAAATTCATGCTGTTTGGAGAAACAAAGTGATAACAATTATCTGATATATTTTGTAACTAATGGAATGGAATTGATCTATTTTCATTTGATTTTTTGTCTTGCAAACATCATCAGAAGAAGTCTTGAATAGATTTGTTAAAGAATCGCACTATCGTGTATAATCGCGCTATGGGAAACTAATGTATACGTATATATTTTGTTTTAAGCATTTTAAAACAAAAATTATAAAATAGACTGTTTCTGAGTTGAATAAATAATAAAAACAATAAAATTGATCATTTGTTGCAAACAAGCAATAATGTTATTTTATAGTATATAGAAACTTCAACTTCAGTTAAATCTTTGAATATTAATATCTCGTTATAAATGTTGAACGAAATATTCCTATGTTCAGAACTGGAGAGAATCCCACTGGCAGTTCAGGATCTAGTCCAGACATTCATCATCACAGAAAGTCCAACTCTTTAGATGCAGGTTCTAAAAGTAAAACAGGCACGCAGACAGTAAGAGAGCGTTTTCGTTGTATTGCGCCATATCCACCAAATAGTGAATATGAACTGGAATTACAAGTTAATGATGTAATCTACGTACATAAGAAACGCGACGATGGTTGGTATAAAGGAACACAACAACGCACCGGACGAACTGGTTTGTTCCCAGCTAGTTTTGTAGAAAATTTTTGAGTGTAAATATAAATATAGTTAGAAAAAATAATCAACATATGACATGGTTTTGTTAGTACTATTATAATTGGAAGTATATGTACTTCAACCAAAAATAAAGGCTGTTTCAATAAGAGCGCAAGATGTTAAGGTTCAAGAAAACGTGTTTTTTTTTGTAGCAAAATATTGAAATATTTATTGATTTGTAATGTATACATTTGGGCATTATGTTTGAAATAAAATATTTTCTAAATGACCGCCATGGCTTTGTTGGGACATGCATTCTCTTTTGACAAAATTTGCAATAACACTGTATTTCACTGACAGAGCGTCTAATTTCGGCTTTCAATGTTTCGGTCGTTGACTGGCTTGTTGACATATGTGTGTCACATCCAAACTCGTGCAAAACAATCACGGGCGGTGTGACATGCGGCACCGTCTTGCTGAATACATGTTGTCAAATGCAATATTTTCTAATTGAGGTACAAAAAACTGCGTTATCATAGCACGGTAACATTCACCATTCACGGTTATTGCATTACCTACCTCGTCTTCAAAGAAATACGGCCCTATTATTCCTCCAAACCACAATGCACACCGGACAGTGACTCTTTTTGGATGCATTGCTTTCCGATGAATCATTCGTGGATTTTCTGAGCCCCAAATGCGGCAATTCTGCCGATTAACGAAGACATTGAAGTGCAAAAGATCCTCATCACTGAAAACAATTTTGTCCGTAAAATCGACATTGTTGCTCAAGTATCCAATTGGTGAACTCTCTTCGCTGTGCATGGTCTGTTGACAGAAGTTGTACAATTGTACTTCGTAGGCGTGGAGATGCAAATGTTTAGTTGGAATACGTTGAAGAGCGGCTGATGTAATGTCAAATTTTTGTGCACAATGATGAACGTCTCTGGACTTTCGGCCACGCTCTCGCGAACTGCCGTGACGCTTTGTTCTGAACGACCTCTACGAGCTCGTGTCGTGTGTTTCATATCACTAACCGAACCAGTACTTCCGAATTGTTCTTATTACTCTTTTCACAGTAAATTTTGATAATAATGTTTAACAATTAGGACCGTTCTATCGTGTACTCCATGTTTGCTAGCGCCCATCTGTCAACTTTCGATTTGTCATGTCATAATCATGTACCAGTATGACTGTCAAACAGGACGGACACTTTAAATTTTGTGCTCTTATTGAAACCCCCTGTATATTAATCAGTTATAGTTTTTAAATTAATACTACTAATGTATTTTCTCTCTCTTTAATTGTGTACTTTTCTGTTACCTTCGTAGTATTTATTTTTGGGTATAATATGGTGGTGGAGGCTTCTTCCGATTATGTGCATATCAAAACATTTTTAACCTACAAGGATTTTTTTAATGCCGTGTATATATACGTATATATAACTTAGTTAAAAAATAAAGTCGTATTTAAAGATGTGATTCTGTATTTTATATAGGAACAACATAGTATAAAATATAATCGTTAGTATTAAAATGAATATTTATAATTTATAAATTATTCGTATTATCCTTTTTGTTACAAATATAACAAAAATTTCAAAAAAAAGATGTGTTCAGTAGGTAGTTTGGATAACATTGTATTTTATCTTTAAAATGAACTTAATTTACATGTATAATTTGGAATATAATTTTGCAGTTAATGACATAGGATCAATAAGACCAGAAAATATATTTTACTAATATGCAAACTATAATTTATTAAGAAATTTAAGGTATATCCAATCGAGACGGTTTAATATAAGTACGTATAGGAAATTTTTACCTCACAAAAAGCAAATTGAATTGTAGCTACTGTGCTGACTTATAAATTACATGATTCAACCAAATTACATTGATGCAGTGTTGAGATTAAACCTATGTCTTTATGCGGTTTAAAGAAATTAGAATAATAGAAATATGAAAACTTTTTGCTACTCACGTATAGTAATGAACAGATTATTTACGCAATAAATATATTAATAAACTGGTAAGACTGATACCAACATGGTATGTTCCGTTTTCGATAATTTTTGTAAAAAGTTTTCATGTTTCATTTAATCTCTGTTTTTAGTATTAGTAATTTTGATAAAATGATTCTTAGCAATTTAGCTAAACGTCTTATTTGTAAATTATACATATATTTTACCATAAATAAAACTATGCATATGTATTACATTATAGCTTTTACGTAAATCTAATATGCAATAAAACCTTAATACAGAGTCAAATTATATTCGTGCAATCTAATTCATTTACATTTACACTCAAAATATATGTGTTATTATTTATTTTAGTATATATTTTCAAATAAAACGCTTAGTTCACTAATAGGGTTGCTCAGTCGAGCGACGCAGCCAAACGCATGCGATATCTTAGTATATAGTAGGTGACAAGTTATGCGAAGTAGTATATAAAATATTCTGAAACACCCTTATGCGAAACATTATAACTTGGACTGAACTTGACTGTACACTTGTAAATTTACTTCGTTTTCAATAACGTTTCACTTCACAGCAAAGTTCGCGTCGACAATAAAATTTTATTTTTGTGTCACGTAAAGTCTAGATATTCTTTTAGACACTTGCGCGTGTCCTTAGCAACCTGACATTTTTTTATACTTAACATATAATGACACTATGTACGATAATTCTTACAATATAAAGATTACCCACTCTCTCAAAACGATTGTGTTATATCGATACAGCTGAGGCATCGACTGTGTCCTTCTGTACTGTCGATAAACTACTGCTGCGTAGTTCTTCACATTGTTTCACAGAAGATTAAGTGCTTCACAATATGTTACTTCGTACAATTTTCTGCCTAGTGTATACTACGGCACCACGCGCCTATGACTGAGCCAGTCACAACTCTTTATTAATCAAATATATGAAATAATATGTAAGTAATTGAATGTCACAATTGTTATAATAGTGTTTACAACCAGGAAGCGGAAAAAAGTTAATTTGCTGCCTGTTTCTTTGCAACTTTCGAATCCTTTTCTTGCAAAAAACACCACTTTAACTGTTTTTTATTTTTGTTAATTCAATACATATAACGTTTGTAAACCTTGACAAAAATGTAGCAGATAATACAAAGATAATAATGAATAACAAGTAATAAAATTTACTACTTCAATAGTGAACTACGTACCATTAGAATTATAGCAAATGTTGTTACCACTGGCTGCCTAGTATAATAGTATACAAATAAAGAATAACTTTCACTTTCGATCGATAAAGTTAAAATCTAATCACATTTAAATGTCTAAAGATGGGTTTATAAACACATTCTGTATTATACAGCAACTATTGCTTGCATTTAATACGATTACCAAAATTTACGTTAATTTATACTGTTTTAAATAAATATTGTATCACTTATCGCTATTAATTCTGTTCCTAAATCTATTTTTACAAAATTTAATTCATTATCTTCATACATTTTGTTACTTACCCGAAACAATAAAACTATTTTAATTTTAGCAAATATAACTTGTTTTTTGCACCGTGGTTTAAACTATTCTTTAAATAACCCTTTCGTTGCAATACGTAATCTGCAGTCTTTAAAAATAAAAAGAGCAAAAGTACAAAATTAGACTATACCACGCAATGTATGTATATCTACTCTGGAAATTATTAATTGCTGTAATTTATATTTTCTATTTACTCATAAACTTGCTGCAGATTTAGAAATGCGTTTAAAAGCGAAAGTGTATATTTTACCAACGTTTTTTTTGAATGACTTTCTTTGTCTATATACATTGTATCTAGCAAATATTTGCAAAAAAATACATTACAATCTATATATTAATAAGTTAAAATTGTGAAAGATATTTCCCATATCTATAATGCTATAGGAATTGAAGTGCATATTATCTATTTGAAAAATTGATATCACTAATTAGTTATTATTAGTGTTACCTACCTATCATAACAAGTAGCAAATAAAATAACCAACAAAAGATGAGTGTTTTATTTAGTAGTTTTTCTATTTTGATGTGTAACAATAAAAATACGGATTAGACAATGTTCAATAATATATATATATATGCACATATATATATATATATATATATATATATATATATATATATATATATATATATATTGTATATGCATTCTTTAATTATGTTCCCGATGAAATAATCTGTAATAAGCAGTGATAGTAAGCCTCCAAATAAGTAGTAAATTAGAGCCTTTCTTTACATCTCTTGTATCTATTCGACGCAGTACGTCATTTGTTCGTATTTTCATTGTAAATCCTGTATGAAAAACGTCTTGATAATATCCAATCAATGTTTTCACTACTTAACAGTGTCCAACCGTCAAATGCTAGCAAACCATATCAATCGGTGAACAGGAGGAGGAGATTTTGTGATAACCCTGCATACTTAGACAATTGAAGAAATGGTTCAGTCATTCACTATGAGCTTTCTTTTTCTGAGCCTTAGTGGACAAATTTGTCAATAAGAAAACTGTCGATTTGGTACTTTATAAACGCAACGTTTCAGATGTCTTTGATTTGTCAGTACTATGAGTCGACGGTTACACCTTTATTGTGCTTTTTGTACCTTGCCTTTTAATATTCGTAATGTTTTGATTCTTGAGGCTTACGGTAGTGATTGCATAGATACCTCGTTTTTTTACAATTCCATCGACTGTCGGAGCTCCTCAATCCACCCTTCTTGAGAAACTTAACGGAGCTTTTCCACTGTCTTGCGCTGTCTATTCTTCAACTTCGCTTTCTACTGCTCAGCACTTCGTTTAGTGTGTGCAAATTGATTTCACTGGCTATCTTTCATTATCTCAGAGACCATCAAGAAATCTGCCTATTGCTACACTTTCACATAATCAAATGTATGTCAAAACCTGTAGATTTCTACTTATTTCTGATAACAGTTCTGCCATCGTAAGCGATAGACTTGTTCCATATGTTTATTATGTACGCGCATCTCTAATTGCCTAATAAGCTTTTGATAATTTTTCGTTCCGCGTGAGGATTGAAGCGCCCTCAAAGCATGACTCTGAGCAGCCAAAGACAGTGCCAATGTTGTAATCACTTCTGTCCATCTGATTAGCAGAGTAGCTATTTCAAACAGTCTTAAATAATTTTTCAATGGCGTTATACCATTGACTGCGGGCAGTTTTATTCTTGATCCGTAATTAATGCAGCTCTATTTATTTCCCGATCTTCGTTAGTGCACCTTCCGCTTCTGCTATGTTCACACGTGGTACCTTTCCATTATTTTTGGTTGCTCCTCCAAATATCTTGAATTTTCCATGAGCTCTCCATATTTATAGAATTTTCCATAAGTTTCTCTTCTACCGTTCGGAAATTCTCTATAAATATCCCTTCGACACATCCAAAATTTTGCGTTCTAATTTTTTTTTAAGCTTTTCGAACTCCACCAATTTTTCTTCTATAATTTTAGAAATTTACAACGGCGACATTTTGACGTATTGGATTGCCTTAAGAAGCCTATTCACCGACATATTGTCCAACATGTGTGTAAAATCAAAATTTCCTGATATTGTTAGCACAATAAACTGGCGGCGCAACGATTTTTTACTTTGAATGGCATTTTTCCATAAATTTTGTCAGTCGAGTCTGATCACCGCTGTGTGTGTGTGTGCCACGCTACTTGTTTAGCATACGTATTGTATGCACCATATACGGTTAAGAGCAATGCATAAATAAACATGGTCTTATTTGCCGAAAAGAAGCAGTTTTAGCAGGAATTTATCGAAGCGTATCGCGAGTTAACAGTACTGTAAAATGTGTAAACAAAAACTATAATAGGAAAAAAATGTGAGTAAGTGACACTGATCACTGAGGTTTTCAAACAAAACAAAAACACGTGATAAAGCTACTCTATTCCGCTTCTTTCTATGCTATTTTGCGACCATGGGCAGCATTGTGTTGTTTCGTTAAGTAAAATTTTGAAATTCATTACAATTATTATTAAAATCTCTGTCCAAACATCTAGAATGGACTGCAGTAAATGTACCTAATAAATACTAATGAAAAGAAGCTTCAGTTGAATTTGCATCATGGAGATTTGGCTTATATCTATCCTACCATCTAATTTTTTAAGTAACCAACTTCTAGGAAAAATAGAACTTGTATACTAACATGTATTGCACATTTTCAAATAGTCGTATTACATTAGAGGTCAAATTTGAAAAGCCTGTTTTGTTTGATTAGCAAAAATTAACATACATTGCATATAAATACATGAATACATCTAAGGGCTGTAACTGTAAATGGTGTAGTAATATATATACTAACCGCTTATACTCTGCTTCCACATCGGATAAGACGAAGATTGTGGTGTTTTGAAAAATACGCTGCTTAATGACTCAATATTAGCTAATAAAAGACTAAATTAAAGACTTAAAACCTGAATATTAACAATAACAAGGACTCGAATACATGTTGAGAGAGTGATCAAACGATAAAATGTTATTCAATTTTAATCTACTCCACATCTTTTACGCTGCTATGGTGTAATATTTCAAATTTGCCAAGCATTAATCAATATGTAATTTCCTTAAATGTCAGCTGTTAAAGATTTATTTAATTTAAAATAGAATTTTATACTTGAAATATTTTTGAAAATACACATTAATAAAAGAATAATTTGATCTATTATTTAAAATCTGTTATAAGGCTATAATCATAAGAAAAGTAGAGCTACCCTTAATTTATATGTACAGTCCATGTTAAGTAAATTTATAGCTTTCATATTTAAAAAAGTAGACTGACAAATATAAACAATTGCAATAATAACATTGACTACGATAAAAGCAAATTATAGGTTATTCGTTTTGTTTAGAAATCTAAGTAGTGGTGTTAATAGGATGAATTGTGGTATACTGACGTCATCACTTTTCTTCCCTATTTGTTTTCTTAGGAAACGGGCAGTGATGCCAATAGCATAGATCGTGATAAGGTGACGTCATCACTTTCTGGTGAAAACTTTTGAAAGTATTCTAACAGAAGCAAATAGAAAAATTGTGAAAAAGAAAATAAATCTTGGTTGCAGCTCCGATTAAGGGGTAATGAATTGCAATTTAAATGAATTATTTTTTCAGATTAGTTTAAGGTACCTAAAAATCAATTTAAAAAGTGCTATTTCTAGGTTAGCATTGTAGGTTAATTTGCGCATGTCAAACAAAATTTATGTTGATAGTTACAGTATCTGGACTAAAAGTTATCATAATTTCCAACTGTTAGCCACTCAAAAAATTGATCATAAACTATTTGGCAATGTGGACGATAAAAAGGAGCTACGCTAAATAGCAGGACATTTAAAATGAAAGAAACTAATATTAAGATACGAACCAAACGTTAATGTTATATGTTGTACATTCTAAGCATGTGGATATATCTACAAGGTAATAAACTGTTGCAGATATATTCCAAAATATGGAATGTACAAAATATAACATTAACATTTCAGCGTGTTCGTAATTAAAATGTAACATATAGAATGTAAATGAAAAAGTATAATTATAATACTAAATACTGTTTCAATTGGAATTTTATCTAAGATTATAATAATCATAATAAATTATATGAGTAACGTTTATTATAACTATACAAATGCAAGTAATACACTGGGCTATACAAATATAGTGCACAAAGACGATTTATGGGAACCTATAATCTGAAAGCTTATATATGATATAAAAGACATTCTATGCTTTAGTATATATTTTGAAGGCTACAAGTTATCTTTACATTTACTCACTGTAAGGCATGTATCTTGCCCAGATAAAATGGCATTGATGTGTTTTATCCATGGGTAAGTTGTCAAATTCATACATATCTTCCATATTATTCCTCTATTATTTACAGATACAAGTGTATATAAATCATTGAAAGGCAAATTTCCCGCTTTCTATTTTTTTTTTGCTTTAACTTGGTGCTAAGTACTAGTCAACGCCTCTGAACCAGTAAACACTATATATCATTGGTATTATATAAAAATATGAGGAAGGAACCAATTTTAGTGATATAAATACATATACTTGTAATCGTAAGAGAAGAGCTCTACGTCATCAGCAAATCAATGTATGAATTAAATCAGTACTTCAGCATCATATTATATATCCGGTAGTATTTTCAAAATGTTATGGCGCGCACATAAAGTTCTTGTACAAACAGATATGATGTCAATAACATTTATACTAGTTTTAAACAAAACACATTTTATAAATTACTTGTAAAGTATTACAAATAAACATAATTAAAAATCCAAACGTCGCAAGTAGTTATGAATTACATATAAAATGCAAATATCTTATTTGTCGGACATTCGACAACCTGTAAAACAACGTTAATCAAATTACGTCTCAGTACAGCTGCATGTTGCCATGGAAATGTCATGTTTGTTGTATCTCTATCTTTGTTGTATACATTATTGAACATACGGGATTAGTAGAACGTCTGTCTTACCGATATGTGACGAACGAATGACATAGGTTTATATCTCTATCTTTATCTTTTAAAGTATCATGATTAATAACTTTACAAATGTGTGTCGTTACTAGGCGCGACAATTTGTGGCGCAGGGCTCTTCTCTTATAATTCCGACTTTACCTATTTATTTGTACGGATGTATTATATTTCAATTTTAACACATTAACACACCAAAGATCAAATTTCTTACCACAACACAAATAATCTGTTTTTTTATCTCCGATACAAACGAACACTAAAAGATAATGTAATGGATACCGGAACCAGCCGAACCGGTTCATTCCCTAAATTCCTTATATTGCCATCGCAGTAATACAAATTCAACTAATTTCTCATAAACTTTATGATAAGACGGACATTTGTAATTAGCAACACATCTAAAAGAATGCCTAGAAAATAACACCAAAATAAGAAAACGCTCTAAATGCAGCTTTCTCATGGTATTAATGAAATCCATTCACGAGAAAGACATGTCTGTCCCCTCCGCCCTCTCGGGACTAGCAATCATAAGTGTTGCTCGAGAAAAGGGTGGGAAACTGTACCCGCTTCTTTCCGATGCCTGACTTTGGGGACAAGTGTTTCTTTCTTATGGCACTAGTTAACGCCAGGAATATTCACTTGGATCGTGGGGTTAAGTATGGCGATAGAAGTAGCGTGAGAATTACATGTGTTTAACACAAAAGTGCTCGAAACCACGCTGATGACGCCGGGTAGGCAGAAACATGTCCGTGTGTTAGCGTCTCATGTCTCCACATGTCTTCTTCGCTAATACCATGGAAAACCTATATTTTTCTTATTTTGACATCTTTTTTTGTTTGTATACAATGTAAGTAAATTGAAAAGTTGAGTTTTATTATAGTTGTATCACAGTATAGGGAGAATGCAGTAGTAACGACACAGAGCCTATGTATGAATGGAATTTGTCACTCAATTTTAAAAACCTTGAAATCTGCTCACATCTACTGCTATTCACTTGTGATGCTACTCACATAAATGCACCTCATACTTCCAATTCAGCCATCAACATATTTCTGCCGCCACGGACATTTACTACGCCTTGAAGAAAATGGGTGACTGAAAATACCGGTGTGTCTGTCATAAACTACCAAGTATACTGTGGTTATACAACCGTTTGCGTGTACAATGGTAGATAGTGCATTGGTTAACACGTGCTCGCTCATTCATTTACAACTTAAAATCTTAACGATGTGAAATGTTTGTAGTGTTAAATGTTTACTATTTCTGCAAACTCTAAATCAATATTATGCCTAACCAAAAGAGCAGAAAAATTAGCTCTTCAAATGTGTGGATTTTATATGTCAAATATAACTCGGTCTATTCACTAAAAACACGTTTCGACAAATTACTTGCATTTACTTGTTTTTGAATTCAGTTAATAAAATACCTTGTATGCTCCAGTCTATGTAGGGAAAGATAGGAAAATTAATTAACTAATTTCTCTGTGTTGCTTTTCTACTTCATTGATAATTAGCACCTTAAAACTATGTATAACTAAAGTCAAAATACAAAAGAACACTCTAAATTAAATACTAAGCAATATATGGAGCTATCGAATAATAAAAATAAATGAAAATCGTTACTGAGTTTACAAATTTCCAAAAGAACAAAGAGCACGAAAAATGAACAGATGGCAGTATAAATTTAATTTAAAGAGTTCGCTAAAAATCCATCTCCTCATCGCATTCAATATTTTTTGACTTCAACCAAGCCTGCATATCGTGTTTTCTAGATGTTGTTGAGGGATTTTTTTTCAATTTTATAATGACATGTAGCATTATAATGATAACAGCATTGTCTGGCGGCACTATCAATATTTGATGAAACCATCTTTCAAACATCTTGGCATTCATTTTTTCATGATAATCGGCTGTTTTTATTCCTTCAAAGAACAATAAGCCTGTTCTCCGCAAAACGAGCCTCAGATCCTATGTGCAAAATAATGAGACATCTTCCTAGGATTACGTAAGGCTGTAGTCAGCTCTCCATTAAACATTTGCAGGCGACTTTTTATATTACCATGTACCCAAAACTTTTATTTGACCATGCTTCGTCTAAATAACAAATTGGCCGATTTCAACGATAATAATCTGTTAATGTCATCAAGTACCTTCTCCATCTAATTATCATCATGTTCTATCAAAACACTTTTTCGATCTCTCTTCATGTATCTAGAACAGTAATTGTACTTATTCTAACATATTAAATATAAATTTGAGTACCTATACTCAAAATTTGTTGCATATTAATTAGAACATAGATACTAACCTGAAGTTTATCATTTTACTGTTTTACTTTATTCAGCACTTTATTAAGTGTAGAGAGTTCGTTTTTATAAAAGAAACCTATGAATTAATTGCCTTATAAAATTCTTCATAATCAGCAATTAAAGAATGTCTTCCAGAAGTTTGCTTAGGCAGGGTAACTTGTCCTTTCTCCTTGTATTCTTTTATGGTACGATAGACAGTAGACAGTGCCACTCCTAAAAATAAGATAACATTATAATATGTAGAATACTGATAATGTAATATAACACTACCTACCACACTTGATATTCTTGCAACAATAGCAATAATTTTCATTCTGGGGTTATTATTTCCAAGTTTTTTGAATATATTCAATATATTCTGTTTTACTCTCAACCGTAGATGTCCTAAGCTCAGAAATTTTCATCTTCTCGGCGGAGATATTCGAGTTCCAAAAGTAGTTCCTACTTCCTCCATGTCCATTAAAATCGTTGTGAAAATGTTCTACACGGAGAATATGTCAGCTGATTAGTTCTCAGAAGAACGTTTTTATTATAACAATGCAATTTTAGGGAGAAAAATTAATACAAACGCACTCAGAAAAATACACAATCTAACCATCAATCAGCTGTTGGAACAATATGGCGCCCGGCAATATATTAAATGTCCCTAGTGTAATTTTGGTCAAAAACTGACCAACAGTTACTTGGTTAACCACCTACTTTTTAGCGTTTTGATTTAAAAGCACTCCTACGAATTAAAAAATAGAGTATATGGTAATAAGGACATAACTCTCGAAATCTTCGAATGTTGTGGGGATCAATCTCAATAACCTTGAACAGTCTCCGCCAATTTCAAAATCAGCGTTAATTAGATACGAAAGACATATTTTTATCAAACAGGGGGGTTAAAGGTGTATCCGGATCTTATCTTAAGATATATAGCAAATAGTTCTGCTGTCTGTTTCAATTTATAGTGCGTAATTATAAACAAACTCATTACTGATTTACTGCGATAATTTTCTCATGAATCCTTATAGTAAACACAAACCTTTAAAGTTTTTGTGCTGATTAAGAATATTCTGAAGTTTAAGTGTTATTGCATGCCACTTGCTGTTCTCGTGCTATTATAAAAGCTTGCATTCCGTACTATATCTTGAAATACACAGTAATTATTACTAACTTCAAGTACAATAACAAACGCGGATTTTTAAAATGGATAATCGGATTCTGCGCATGTAAAAACGGTTCGCAGATATCGAGCTTATATCTTTACTGATTTTACTATGCTAAAATATGTTTCAGTAGTCATATAATTCAGGATTCATACATTTGAATATTTATACCAGCGTAAATGTAATTGGAGATTTTTTAAATACATGTTTAATGTTAAATTATGTCTTGCATCAATTATTATATTCTCATGTAGTACAATTTGACTGTAAAATTGTATAGTTTAGTCAGATTTGTCTAATAGAAATGCGCATGTGCCGCGGAGAAATTTATCCCCTCTTTGAGTGCTAACGCGGTATAAACAGAATTTGCCCATTCTGAGCCGAGAATTGTTAGAGATAGGAAGCTACAATGCCTAGAATCTATAAAATTGGTGATTTAGTGTGGTTAGTATTTTTTCTAACTTATAAAAAAATTCTAGATGTGAAAACATGTGCTTATATATATGTTTTTAATTTTTCAGGGCTAAAATAAAGAACTGTTCGCCTTGGCCCAGCCGCGTAAGTTTCAGAGCCGCCACATTCAACACAACCGTTATTCCCTCTCTAAAACCTAATAGTGCGCACGCATGATTATATTTACATTCACCGATGTATGGCACCTATTCGAAAATCTAACCTCCCAAACACCTCTTAACACCTAATTCTTTGCCCATATACATTAAATATTTTGGAAACTCAGCAATGTTCCGCTTTTTTCCAGGTCACTGTTCCAATAGAAACTGTGAAGAAAACCAAGAAAAATGCAACGTTTGTTTACTTCTTTGGAACCCATGATTAGTAAGTTAACATTTACATGTTCATTTCACTCCTTAACATATTAATATTTTAGTGCTTGGGTTGATTATGAGAATATAAAACCGTATGTAGAATACAAACACATATTGGCTACGTCAAGCAAAAGTTCATCGTTTAGGAAAGCAGTTGCTGAAATTGATGAATACATTGAAAAAAGAAATGTAAGTGGTACATAGTTCGTAGAGCTATTCATATTAGATCGTTAATGAAGGCCATTTACAACTTAATCTGGTATTTTATAGACTGATCCAACTTTTGATCCAGAGAAAGAGAATGAAATAGATTTAGAATTCAATAGACTAAAGGAAGAAAATGAAAAGCCTATTACCCCAAAGAAAAGAAAAGTGAGTTACATTGCTTTTTCTGTTTCTTTCTTTTGTGCTCTTTATTTTAACATTATCTATATTCTGTTGTACTTCTCATTTAGATGTCTACAGGAACAAAACGTAATTCTGAATCAAATAAAGGATCTTCAGCCAAGAAAAGAAAATCAACTCCCACCACAGAAAATGGTGCTTCTTCATCATACAGTTCTACCGTTTTAACAAGAAACTATGAAGAAATATTAAACAGACCAGCAATATTGGATGTTCCGGTAAGTGCTTTTTAGTGATTCTTATGAAGTAATAGTTGGTGTAGGGTTGATACCTTATTTATTTAAAATCATACGTGTCTTATTAATTAGAAGAAATCTAGTTTCCACTTTAAGCAAATATTGGTGTATTTAAAGGTCAGTTTATTTAGAAAAGCATGATTACCATGCATTGTTAGGACTTAGAAAATATTCTTAAAAACATCACATATATTTCTAAATGATTTTAA
Source organism: Trypoxylus dichotomus (assembly GCA_023509865.1). Lineage (NCBI taxonomy): Eukaryota > Metazoa > Arthropoda > Insecta > Coleoptera > Scarabaeidae > Trypoxylus > Trypoxylus dichotomus. The sequence goes on along the minus strand of CM042077.1, from coordinate 34,565,179 downwards.
ACACTGAAGTTAGTAATTTTATTTGAAATGAAATAAGCGGATCATCTATGTAGTTGGCCTTTCAACTCATATGATATGAATTTAATTCTTGATGTAAATTAAATGTCTTGCATAGAAAATAAGACTGTAGATGTTTTATCAATTGGGTATTTTTAGTTCAAACACTTTTGGTTTATAGGATTGACTAAATAATATACTAAAAAGTAGCTAAATGTATGTATCTATTAGAAAAATATTAAAAGAAATTTTCGAATGTACTCGCTGTTATTGCAATGCTATTTGGAAATACTTTTTATTTATTTCTCAACCGTTCTAGATCGATGCACTTCGCTTCACTATGTTTAAACTTTTTTAAACCCTTCACAAAGTAAATTTTCCCCAACGCTGCAAAATAACTGCTACGGTCATCATCACTTTTATCGTGAATTTCTTTCTAACTAGCCTTTTTTCATTGTATGGGAAGAGAAAGAAGTCGTAGAGATCCAAATCTGTAAAATAAGGGGGATGCGGCACTAGTTTGTAGTGCAATTTGACCAATTTTGCTGTTAAAACGGCAGATGAATGAGTGGGTGCACTTTCGTGGTGGAAGAGCTCTTTTTCTTCGCTAAATGAGAGCGTTTTTAATCAGTTCTTTGTGAAATTCGACCAATAATGCAACATAACACTTGCCTGTGATTACTTTTCCCATTTCCAAACAGTCGATAAAAATGGTACCTGGTGAATCATAAAAAATAATGACCATGCGCTTCCCTGCTCGTCTTTGTCTTCTTCAGGACACGTTCTCCAGGTAAAATCCACTCTTTTGACTGTTCTTTGGATTTCTTTGTAGTGATGAATCCAAGTTTCATCAACAGTCACGTATCGTCGCGAAAACTCTTATGGATTGTGCTGATACACGTCCAAACACCCCCGTGAAGAGGTCACAGTTTTTATTCCACTATGAGCAAACCCATCACCCATTGCGCTGAAAGCTTTCTTACGCCTGAATGTTCGTGTAGGATATTCTGTACGCGTTCGATGTTTATCATCTCAACAATATTTTTGACCTTCACTCTGCGATGGTCAGAACAATGTTATGGGTTTTATTGCTCATTTCCTCAATAATCACTAGTCTCGGAAAAGAGGCAAGTTTCAGTGCCGTGCGAAGAACAACATGGAGGAGTGAAGCGCGCGGCACGGAGAATTGAATACCCGTATCAAAGCACGGTTGTTCGGTATTATTTGATTGGTCATTGTGAGTGCTTGTCAGTACACACGTACTTAGAAAATGTCGCATTGAGGTACATACGTTTCGGAAACGGAGTATTTAGAATAAACTATAAAACGTAATACCGAGTATGACGGATTCAGAATACGAAGGCGATAGAATTAATGTGTAAAGTGCGACAACAATTTGACATGTACCAACAGGTGGAAGTGTGAATGCCATCTAAAAAGTATAAAACACCGTTCTGCCATTCGTGCCAAACGGTACAGCGAACAATTAATATTTGATATAGGTGTTTGTTTTATTCTATGTACTGTTCACTTTACTAGAGCAACAAGCATTTGTCTCCTTCTGGAGCAAATACTCGGCTTTTACAGTACCAAGTCAGACATCGCTAAGAAACTTGATGCCATCTATTCATGACTATGTTGAAAGAAGAATTAAAGTAGAATTGAAAAATAAGAAATTGTGGTTATGTGTGGATGAAACAACCGATCGGCAACGTACAATGAAAGAGTTTACACCGTTATCCCCTATCTTACTTGCATACAAAAGAGTTGCAAAATGTACTAGCGATGATATTCTAAAAGTGCTGTCGAGAGCATTGAACAAATTTCAAGTTTCAACAACTCCACTGCTGATGTTTGTGAATGACGGTGCCCCTAACATGCTTTCATTAGGTCGACCTCTTAAAGAAGAGAGTGGCAATCTATTACATATAACATGTAAAATTCACTCTTTTAACCTTGTGGCGTAATTGATCCCTAAATGCTATTCACGAGTAAATGCTTTGATAGCTCATACGAACCGATTACTGCGCGTTGGTTAAAGGCTGCATTTTACTACTGCGAACATTTTGATGATGTAAAGAATATAGTTTTACAATTCGATCCGAGACACGCCAAAGCTATCAAGACAAGCCAGACAATGTTTCAAGATAGTCAGGTAAAATGTGATTTAGAAAGTATTCGCAAGAACTTCTATGAACTAGCGGAGGGAATTGAAAAATTACAAAATGATTGGATGTCGTTTGCGGATTCTGTTCAAATTGTGGATGATGTTCACTCACGCGGCGGAAGGCGAAAAGTAAAATGAAAGTGTAATACGAAAATTTGAAAGTGTTACTGACAAGGATTCAGATTTTCTATACTTAATAGATGCCATCCAGTTTCTGATTTCGTGGAAACTTCTTAAGACAGTAAGTGTTCAACACGTTATATAATATACTCTTTATCATTATTTTATGTGTAAACATTTCTGCGTCCGATGCGTCTATGCTCTCCTATGAAGGTCACGATCATAAATGATGCGAATACGTAAACGTTACTGAACACTCGCCTTGATACGGTCGCTCGGCCCCTCTACGTTGTTCTTCGCACTGCACTGTAACTTACCCCACTTTGCCGAGACTAATAATCGCTTCAACAGGGGTTCTGAGGGCACAACGCCACTTCTGCTCGTGTGACCACACCCTAACCTCTGTAAACCACTTACAGGTCGTAAAATGTGAACAAAGTCCACGTAATATTTTTCGTTTTATGCTTTTGAGTAACATGGAATTTATTTTTTTTGCATTATTGCAAACATGTTACACTCTTCTGTTTCGAAGGCTGTCAAATCAAACTGTTGGACAGGCATAAAATTCATTGAGCGTTTTAACAAAGAAATTACTATTCAGACATATAACACAATAATCCTGGTAATCGCACCGCCATCTATTAAAGAGAATCAAACTTCGCACTGCAGCCTCTTCTTTGAATATGTTTTCAGAATATCAGTACACAAAGTCTGCCTCGTTATATGATTAATCCTATTAAAATGCTGATGTAATAGAAAGACCCCAATTTGATTTTGATGAAATTTAAGTTTTCAAAAAAAAATGTTTATGTTTAATGAAATACATTTTCTTGTATTGCAATATTAATAATTTTCATTACTACCAAATTTCAAAAGAAATAGGTGCAATTGTTGTGAATTGTTTAACTGCTTATTTTTGACAAAAAAGTACACAGTTACTAAAACGAATTATGTATTGATACAACTATAAATCATATATATATATATATATGTATAATATGGTGTAAGGTTTGAATTGCACATGCGCATATCTGATATACTGACGTAAAAATTAGGTTTGTTCCAACCACTGATTTTTGTACGGTACGCGTATTAGTTCATACACCGACCAATATGCATGCGTTAGAAGCGCAGCGTTTCTGAATCGGTCAGCAATTTTGAGATAGTTGGAACACTTTCGGAATCATTTTGTGTATCGCTGTTGATCGCGGTTATGTTTTTACAAATATGACTAGACTAGTACTCGGCTTGATGCTGCGCATGTCAGAATAGACGGTTCCTACTCTGGATCATATATCGGTTCGACCGTTCAGTAACTAGTACATGCACGATACATAATGAAGTTGGAACGCCGCAGTTATCGTTCCACGTACGATGCATTATGTAGTTGTAACGGCTTTTTTGCATTGCGCAGGTACCGGACGGTAAATTTACGGTTTTACCGGAGAGTTGGAACAAACCTATTGTTAATACTTATTCGTGACTATGTGCGCGTTCAGTTCGAATTCCTAGCTACCATGAATATGTTAATAGGGAAATTTCGTACATAATAGAATTGTATCAGTAGAGAGGAATGAAAAGGAAAATTGGGTTTTAAGATATTGATGGCTTTTTTTAGAGCTCTCATTTGCAACGCACTAACATCGTACGACGGAGTTTACCGTTTCCTTACATGTGCTTTATAAATGCATTTGTCTTTTCCATTAATTCGTAGGATTTAAATACTGGATTTCTGTAGGGCACTATACAGTAGGAACAAATTCGAAAGTATATACACTAGGGTGACAGAATAAAATAGACACCAGGTAAAGCGGTATAAATATGTAAACAGCTAAATTCTAAGAACGAATTAAGAAGTTTCTCTTATCATTAGAGTAGGGGTAGATGTATCGGAAGGAATTCGTCATAGTTTAGTATCGTTACAACTATGCCTCGCTTACAAGGTTCGAGTGATATTAGCGACTTCACCCGGGGTCGCATCGTTGGCCAGAGTGACCGCGGCGCTTCGCAACGTGAAATAAGTAAATTTTTAAATATTCCGTTGCCCACAGTTAACCGTGTGATTACACAATTTAAACGCAAGGAAAAAGCAACAGTGGAGCCGAGACCAGGTCGTGCCGGACCGTCTGAAAGAAGTAAAAGGGTGCTCGTGCGCGAAGTGTTAAGAGAACCGCGAAAAAGTGCAGCTGAGCTTGCGGCAACTTCACAGAAAAGTCAGCGCACCGTTCTGCGATACCTCCACAGTGTGGGGATGTATAAAAGGGTGGCAAAGAAATAAACCTCTCCTTACGACGTTTCAAAAACGGCGCCGAATGGTTTGGGCAATCGAAATGCGAACGAAGCCCGAAGAGTTTTTGCGGTCTGTCATTTTTTCAGACGAAAGCATATACTGCCAATTCAGTGATAGCGGTCGTACGTGGGTATGGAGACGTTCGTCACAGCAACTGGACGACAAATTTTTGCATCAGACGGTGAAATACGGCGGTGTGAACATCATGGTGTGAGGCGCGATATGGTATGGTGGAAGATCGCAATTAGTAATCTGCGACGGAAATATAAATGCGGCAAAATATATCCAAATATTAACAGAAGGACTACTACCGATATTCGACAACGCCATTTTATCTAAAGAAGACGCCACTTTTATGGAGGATGGAGCACCCTGCCACAAAGCAAGAACAACAACCACATGGAAAGAGAAACAGGGGATTCGGATTTTACCATGGCCAGGCCAATCACCAGACATGAATCCGATAGAGAATGTTTGGTACATAATCCAGACAAATATGGCGAAACGACCCCGAAAACCCAGCAATAAGGAAGAACTCGTGGCAGCTGTTACAGAAGAGTGGTTAAATATTCCAGAAGACACCATTAATCATGTAATAGATTCTTTGCCACGACGACTCGCAGCACTTCACGCAAGTAAAGGTGGATCGACAAAATATTAGTCAAATTTAAAAATTTTAAAATATTTTGTATATATAACGGAAGTAGAATCTTTTTTTTTATTAGTAGGTGTCTATTTTATTTTGTCACCCAAGTGTATTTGGATATGTCTGTGAAGAGAAAAGTAAAAACGCCTTTACTTGACTGGATAAAATCTAATTATATATTATTTTTTAAGGTGGGAGGTCAGATCAGCTATTGTAATTATCCAATTGAGTGAACACCAGCTTGTACATTGTTTTAAATACCTACTGTTAATTGCAAGGTCTCAATCTACAAAAGCTGTGCAAATTTACACAGCAAGCAAAGCCTAATGATTGCATAGACAAGTGTGGTGTTAGCATTGCTTTACAAACATATCGACTGAACGCAACTTTCAATGAATGTGTTCCCATACGACCCTTCAAGAATACATCCAACAAACAACGTTGATCATAGGCCCTTAATTTTGTCTGTATGTGACCAAAATATACGAGTGAAAGCCTTTAAAATAAGAGGTTAACTAATAATTTAAAAATAGCTGATATTTAAAATACTCTTTACTATTTTGAAATATATTCCTGACTACCTGACAAGTATACTTAACAACCCCGCGCTTTATAACTTCAATTCTTTGAAGCTCATATGTTCGTTTTACTGCAGTTTCTGTTATTCCTCACAAAGACATAGTTAAAATCTTGCTTATAGCTATGGTGATATAATGAAGAATAGTCCTTTTTAGTTTTGTAAACTGATATTTTGCATAAGAATCTGTGACCAATAACTTAGTGTATGGATTATCATCAAATGAGAGAAGGGTTACGAACTTACCTTTTGTCTGACCTGATAGTTGACATATTCTATCTGTTAGTTATTCTTAGTTTGTTCGAGTAAAAACTACAAATTGGATGTAACCATGCTATTTACTGTATTGACAGTTACTGTGCTGGTTGTTCTGTTATATATTAAGTGTCTGCTTTTAAGAGGCTTCCAAGAAAATAAGACAAAGAGAAGAATTAGGACGTGTACATATTTATTTGGATTTCGTTTAAAAGAATTATTGTTTTTATATAACGTTACTCCTGATGACATTTCTCAAGTTCGTCATTAGCTCTTGGATATTAATATTACTTATATGAATACAGGGCAGTATTTTGATGAAATTTGGCAGACAGAAAATGAACAACTTTCCAAAATTGAACATCAATTATCTTAGAAAATATCGAAGGAACTGATTACTAGTTGTATAGAGCATGTTCCGAACTAAAAAACGCAACTATAAATATAGTCAAATTATCATGCCTTTTGTAGCTTGTCGCTGCCTTATCATATTTATTATTCGTTGTAGGTAGTTTTAACAGTATTCTCATGGAAACGCTATACATTTTCCCTATACGAAGTCATTCAATATTTCATTATTTTATTCAGTACTTCAATAGGAGATTTTCAATTTATAGCAGGTGAATGTTTACTGGATATATACCGTGCATTTTTAACTCTAAACATACGTATTCTAGGAGTTATGATGATTAAAAGAATAAACACGTTGTCAACCTTATGAATTTGACAGACCCATTTGATTTTGAATGTTTTCATTAGTTAGCTTTTTTTCGTTGTTATTATTATTGACTGTTTTCTAGCTTTGACCTGTACACACCGTTACATGTTTTAAAAGTAAAAAAAAGAAATGTTAAAAGTCTTACAAGTAAGGGAATAAATCTCCTCTTTGCTGTCAAAACTTCAGCTGTTTTCATTTTAAAAGAAATAAAAATACAAATGTTATCCATGATTGTCTGACTCAACCGATTAGCACATGTACCTTATTATACTCTTCTTTTTTAATTAGAAGGAGTAAAGTGAAAAGACGCGTTTATACATTGGAATTTTTTGAGGCTACTTTTGGTGGCAGTTTTAAACTATCTAGGATTTGATATAAGTTGTGGTTACGTAATTATAATTACAACGTAAATTTAGTGAGGAAAATGAAATATAAACGCACTCAAAAAAATACACGACCTAAATGTCAGTTGTAACAATATCACGGCCGGCAATATATGAAATATTACTAGTGTAATTTTTGCCAAAAACTGACCAACAACTAACCTACTTTTTGGCGCTGCAATTTAAAAACATTCCTCCGAATTAAGAAATAGAGTATAATTTGCTTTAATCCCATTTTTATTTAATGTTTGGCGTGTATCGGGAATTGAAGCATTTCCAGATCCGAAAACGTTTAAATAAGGTTAATTAAATGACAATTAATATTGAATGCTTAAAAGCTCGATATGGATTACATGATTTGAAACATTTCCCATCTGCCTCTCATCGTTTCTATTGTAGATTTTTCAACTAATTACAATGGTAATACATATATGCGTCGTGGTACTACATACATTGTGGTGTGACCATAACAACATAATCCAAAAACTGATACTATTAAAGTAATATCTAAAGTATAGAGACTGAAAATTTGGAAATAATCTTAAATTATGAAGGTCAGGATAACTTATTTACTGTATATGTAGTTACGTGTTTTTTACATTTATTTCTGTTCACACAAACTTAGTTTTATTCTCTAAAATTGCCTCTAAGTGATAGCTTGAATATTACTAGTCTGTGTATTGTGGGAAATAACATATAGCAACTTTTCACATTTCAACACAAACATTTTGAAACCATACTACAAAATCTTTAATTTTGTATGAATGGATTATGCGCATGTGAAATCTCTTCATTTCTTTAGAGTATCAGGATAACAGATAATAATGGCAATAAAATACATCTGATTTCCGGTATGGAAAATGTGCATTTGTGTTATACAGGTTCGTATATAAGGCTTGATTATATGTATATGACTAAGGTTTGGAGAAAAGTAATATTTCATTAGCAGAGCATGGCAAGAATACTGGCTCATATGGTTTGCAAAATACTGTTCTAAGTCAAATGCTGATTTTTTTTTTTTGGTGTAGTTACAATCTGTATATGTATCAATCAATATCTGCTAAATTCCTAAAATCATTGCGTCAAGCTTTGTCTATTCTATGATACCTATAACAAATAACTACATATATATGAAGACATTTTTTTGGTGGAATTGAGAATTGTTAATATAATTTTTACATACAAATAAAGTAGAATACTGGGGGCCTACATCCATTCTATAGACATTTTCATAAATATTGGAGCTGGTAATTGCGGACAGATTAGTTGCTTTTTTCCAGAAAAAGAGAGCGTTAGATAAGAAAGATATTCTGTTGCGATTTGTATTAAGCTCTTGACATTATTGGTCATGGAAAAATTGGTATCAGGCAACGACATGGCATGTGTTTATCTATGAATTATGAGAAACTCAGTGAAAAAGCGACGAGTTATTGTTTTTTGGTGGTTGTTCTAGTAGTTGAAAACATTTTTATTATGTATTTGTAGATAGGTATTAGCGGATCTGTCAGTACTTGCTTTGTAACAATGTCGAGAGTATGGAAAAGATCACATTTTTATGGCTAAAATCGAAGAGGAGCCTTGGCCCTCATGAGACAGGTGCTTTTTTCTGGCTATTGTCCAAAGGTTGGTACAAAATCGTAGTTTCGTCAACAAGGCATGAAATGCGTGTCCTTCAAAGGGTAGCTAATGCTGCTAGCTTGGATTGTCGTGCTAGAAGCTAAAATAGAAAAGGTGTTAGTGCGCAAGGCTTTAGGTGAGGATATTTAAAGGCCTCGCGCCAAAAAATTGAATTAATATAAAGGCTATCATTTCTCAGAAATAAATTGCAATATTGAAAATACAATGTTAAATTTAGGCAAATACGTATATTGGTCTTTTTGGTTGGAGTTAATTATCTAATAGATCCTTAGACCAATATCCATTTAAAAATGGAGCAGATTCAGAGAAAGAACCTATGCTTGAAGTATACTATATTGTTTTAAAATTATATACACTTTCCGTTCCTGCAAATAAACTCGCGTTTCCAAAATATGATTTAACATGGTCGACTTATACATATTTAAAGCGATTGTGTAGATATAATTCAAATGGAAATCCAATTCAATTTGATATTTATTTCTGCATGTCATTTTATTATTCCTCCAGTGTGCGGAGCCCAAAGAAATATAAGACGGTGTACAGCTGTTTGCTTCGTCTTATATTAAGGCACAACAGCTTTTAAGCTGGCTGCATAAAGAAAACAGATGCTCGAGGTGACTTATGTCTGTACATACCCTAGCTGCCGCTATTATTGCAAACTTTTGAATAACAAATTTCAAATTTAGTATCTCCCTAATTCCGGCATAGGCAAAATTTGGATTCATCATTAGTCAAAATGTTAATTGTCCTTGCGGTGTAGCCGTTTTAACATACCATCGTACTCGAGCTGTGTTACGCGCTGTAACACGTATGTTAAATAAACACGTTGATTTGAACAGTATGACTGGAAGCTAGGAGACACAATCCTATATGATAACTATAACTATTCCCAACGATGTCGTTGATTGAAACTTATCGAAAACAGCGATCTTTATTTTCGTCTGTAGCAAAAGAACGTCCGTTACTTAGCCGACTCCGTTTTCTACTCACTGTAAGCCGTGCAGTTCATTCTTTGATGACAAAGCTGTGATTTTGTCCCAATTTTCATGTAATATTCTGAAAAGAGGCGGGCTTATAATAATACGCACTTCTTAAGCTCCAGTAATTACTAAAATTGTAAAACTGGATGTTAACAATCAAAATTATTGACAGATCCACTTACACCTTTTCGGTAATACGTTAACATTTTGTTTTGAAATGCTAAAACAACCACAAAAAAGAGTAGTCTGTCATTTTTACGCTTTGAATTAAATACATTATCGTTAGTTATTTGTTGCTAGACAAACATTAACATAAATCGTATTCCTATAGGTCAGTTCTTTCTGCGTGTAGTGATTTGGACGGTAGAGTTTATACCCTTTCTTATGTATCTTATAAAAAGCTACATATGTATGTGTGAAAATATCACGGAAACAATCTACTACAATGTTTTAAACTCCATGTTAGCTCAGGAGCTCATTCTGCGTTCACTTTTGTTTATTATATATATGACACTAATTAGATGGAAGTATTTCTACTGATACAAGTATGTCACATCATTTATAATGAAAGAGAGAAACAAAAGAAAGGAAACCAGCAAAATTGTTCGGTATTTGTCAAACCATGTGCAATATCTCTTAAATATTTTTATATATCATTATATAGGAAATATTTAGTTAAAGTTAAATTCTTGTTCGTTAATGTTGTGTAGTTCAGAGTAATTTTCTTGATGAACTAGCAGCCATTTAATAAAACTACTTAAATTTGGAAACATTAATTATACACAGATATAATCACAGGGAGGAATATCTACAATCCTACGTTCCCCCACTATAACCATGATGTAGAAGGGCAACAGCAAAATACTGCATACGACGAATGACTGATAGACTGACTGTAGGGGAATACTGCAGCGAGAAAGAATAACGGGAGATGCACATGCGTATTATAACCGTTGTCTTTGCTCAGATTATATCTGTATGTGTTTTCAGTTGGGTAATTTAATAATCTATATAAGGTACAATCCATAATGCATTCTTAACTTCAGCGATAAAGGTAATCGAGTAAGGGCAGATTTGGAAATGAAGCCGAATTTTATACACAAATTAGTGAATACTATGATACAACATCCTCTACTCATCTCGTAAGTCGCACCTCAGAATGCGTTACATAAAGATGACGTTCTAGAGTAGGGCCTAAAAAATTGGCCTATAGAGTGATCAGTGATCTGCTGGTGTTGTTTATTAATGTTGATAGTTCGCTTGCCTTTTACGTCTTAGATGCAATCAGATATAAAATAAATTAACGTTACATACTTCGAATGATATAGTGCGTGCTGGGTCTAAGGCCAATTCAATGGTGCTTCCGAAAATATATAAAGCAATTCACGATCTTATACTGTTGCATTTTATCATATGCGTAATTGCAAAGTTTTTGCATTGTAGAATTGCTGGCTGCTGTAGTTAATTGATATACAATGGTACCTTGAAAATGTGCTTGTGATTCAAAGTACTCGTATATCAAAACCAATTTCCTCAAAGTAATAACGGAAACTGATATATGTTCCACAACCATTTATTCATATAAACATGATTAATACAGAAAGAATATAAAGCAAAAATACAGTATAATTAAATAAAATATAAATAAGTGAATTCACACTTTATCTTTGAAAAAAAGATCATGAATAGTGTTAGGGATACAAAGACCAGGAAAGTGGGTTACTGTATAGGACGTTATCACTATTTGTTAGTTTAGCTGAACCTTTTTTGTTTTCTGTAACATTTGTAGATTTTGCCTTTTTTTGAGAATTACTTAGAAATATAACATTACACTGTTGTGATTGTATGACGCTGGACAAAATGTGTACGTATTATTTGTAATGCGGCATCGCTTCTTTATATTAAAATTTATAAAAACTTTTGTTGGTCTTGCAAAATATTCACGGACTAAGCACTACGATTCAAAAGTTGATTCAAAAGATGACGTCTACGTTCAAAAAATCAAGGATCTGGTGCATTAAACCTTTGTTTAAATATCAGAGAACTTGCAGAAGAGGTTGACATCTCCATAGGGTCGTGTCATGACGTTTTGACATAAAAACTGAACATGCATCGAGTTGCAACAAATATGATTCCTCACTTGATGACTTAACTGTAGAACGAAATTCGGCTAGGCGTCCGCTGGCAATTTTTTGGCCAAGCCAAGAACGACGAATCGTTTATGCAGAAGATAACAAGAGACAAAAGCTCAATCATAATAGTGGGTTGGCAAACGATCCACATGCTCAAAAATAGTATGACGGTCGTGATCTCATGTCAAAGTGGTGCTTATTGTTTCTTTTGATTTGCGCATTTTGAATTTTTGGCTTAAACAGTCCATCGTAAGTAATATAAAGGCGTTTTATGACGGTTTCGTGAAAAATTTGCAAAATGCGACCAGTGTTGTGATGAGGTAGTTCGTGGTTTCTTCTCCATGACAATGTGCTTTGTCGATTCATCAGTTTTCTGCCCAAAATATGTCCTCTCTCAGTCTCTATTCGCCAGACCTGGCTCCCTGCGATTTTTTTCTTATTTCAGAATTTGAAATAACACCGTTGATAACATTAAAACAAATTTGTGACAGTCATTGAAGGACATCACAAAAGAAGTTTTTCAAGAGTGTTTTGCGGAGTGGAAACATCCTTGAGAAGAATTTGTGAATAAGTGAGCGGAGTAGTTTGAAGGCGATAAGAACCAATAATCTGTAAAATTAATAATAAAAATTATCCATGAAACGCGGTCTAGTTCCATATTTCGATTACAGTTTGCATCACCTTATAAGTGTGATATGGCAACAGTGTAGAGCTTTTTTATAGCAACTGTACTATTTTCTGATATATGAATGAACTCTAAATGTTTTTGTAATATTTATATTATAAAAAGTATTATAGTGATGTATTTCAATGCTGTATTCGGACATTCATTATACTATTAAATTTCATATAATACGAATACAGACATAGTGTAAGCAAAGTCAACGACGGGGAGATATCTAGAATCCTACGTTACCTCAGTATAGCTATGTATAACCATGATGTAGTAGGGCAACAGCTAAATACTACTTACGGCGAATGACTGATAGACTGCATGGAGGGGAATACTGCAGCGAGAAAGAATAACGGCAAACCCACATGCGTGTTATATTACTATTATATTACTTTGCTCAGATTATGTCTGTACAATAATGCCCCGAATTTTAAGAAAAATCCTTTTCTAGAGGAACATATAAATGAAAGAAAATAAAACGAAATATATACATATTTGGTGAATAAGTACAAGTATATGTAAACGCAAACTATTACCTCCTGCTTTTAACGATTGTGTATTATCATTTTCTAAGATTTTTCTGCTATTTGGATTCAAAGGCGTCAGAAGGTATTCTGGAAACTAGTATTGGTATATGTAAGAGCGTCCATAGAACGCTCTTCTGCGTAATTGTACATACCATGCCAATATTTATATTTAGTTACACCCTAATAAAAATAAATATAGAGATATACATTAGGTTGCAACACTTATGCAAGAGCATCAGTTTAACGTTTAATAACTAGGTACGCTGATAAGTACCAAATGATAGTTTGTAGTGGTGGCTTGAAAAAAAGAACAAGCAAAATGCGTCTTCTGTTCTTTTTATTGACACGTGGTGGTATTACTTGCATCCAATGTCAGAGAACCACCCATGATCTGTGGTGGACGTGCCAAATTGTTTTATATCTATAGTGTTCTTTATACATGTTCTAGCAAATGCAAGGATAAAAGTGAATCTTTTCAATGAAGTTTAGAGCAAACCTTACTACTAGCGAGGAGCATTGTTTTATCGGATCTTCCATCTTTAACATATAAGAAAAAAAATGAGGTGCAATAAATTTTTCTAAGCTCTGCTAAGTGGTTAGAGTACCTCTGATGAATATCAAAAAGAAACCTATGCGTAGTGCTGATCGACTCAATAACTGCAGCGGTTTGGTGAACAAATCTATCAATAGGAAATTCAAAATGGCTCTTCTCTTTACGTTTCTATTTTAATCGTGACGGCCGAGTGAGTGATGGTACTAGATGCAGTGGATAACATTCTTTTTCTACCTGCTTTCTTCAAATAGTTATTGAATGGCCTTTATCGCTGAAAGAAATGTTATTTTGTTCTTTTTTGAAGTTATATGGCGCTTTTTCAGTGCTCCTAATCCTTCTCAAATCACACTCGATTACATCTGATAAGTAATCGATAACAAATCGATTTCAATTTACATGATTAGCAATTTCAAAAAACAGTAAACCGACTTCTGTTATAGAAATAATTTGGCCTTTATGAAATTCGCTCAATCGGCGATAATTTACATATACGAAGGATGTTTTTTAAGTTTTGCGTACTTGCACATAGAGGGCGCTATTAATCAAATGTCAGTACGAAAAATTAACTTCAATCTTTAGTTAATCTAAATCCAAGGTTTCAGTGCGATACATGTAGTGTTGTAGCTACAACGAATTGTTAAAGTTGACAAGTTAGTTGAAAAATGGAATAAAATAGGGAACAGTTTCGCGCAATAATGTTTATAATTATTGAAGACAATTATCTTAACAGGAATGTTCCGCCGAGTTGGTTTCGGTCTTCAGCGATGAAGCACCACATCACAACAAATTCTAGTTGGTATGGAGAATTCAAATATGGACAGATTTGTCTTAGCGGTGATTTAAGAGCAGGTGCAACAAGCAAGATCATCTACGGAGATCGACATGTGACATACCGCGAGGTTGAGGCTTCATTGAAGATGTCAGACCGCAATTCAAAAAAAAAAAATGCATGAAGAATTTTGCGTAAACAAAACTAGTTTCCCGTTAGATACCGCATCTTTTGACCGAAGAACAGAAAGCGCCTAGGATGAATTGTCAAAAAACTCTAGACCGCCTCAACGCCGGAAACTCTAAAAACGTGTAGAACATCGTCAGTGGCGATGAATTTTGGATTTACTCATACGAGCCAGAAAATAAATGCCAGTCGTCTGTTAGGTATTCCGAGATGAAGAAAAATCGACGAAAGTCATCGGTTTTCGAAGTGCCTCCGAAAAGATGCTCGCGACATTTGTCTTGAAAGCTCTCGTAACAACAATTCTTCTACAAAATCAAAGAACTGTTACTGCCGATTGGTATAAAACCATTTGTTTACGGCAAATCATCGTTGAGCTTCGAAAAACCAACCCCAAGCAACGAATCATTCTCCACCAAGACAATTGCATTTTTAACGCAACAAAACGTTGAATTGTTAGACCATTCTCCGTACAGTCCAGACCTAAGTCTCGACAATTTCTGGACCTTTTCGAAAATCAAGAACGGACGTGTGGTTAAAGATTCCAGTCGTCAAAAGGAGCAGTCGATGCCTTCAAAAACGTAATTTTGGCTGTACCAACAAATGAGTGAAATAACTGCTTCCAGAGTTGATTCGAGCGCATACAAAAGTGCATTAATTTTTGTGGAGAATACTTTGAAAGACAATAAAGTCTTTAAAGTCAGAAATTAAATATGATTTGTATATCTTAATATTTCGGAAAAATACATTTAATACACACGTTTGTTTGTTTTTAAATAATTTACTCCAATGAATATATTAATATAGACATCAAAATACTTATCTATGATGACCGCAATACTAAACTAACTAAAATTAAAGGGTATATTTGCGTTGGGAATGGTCTCATTTATCCTCGATTCTGATGTAGTGGTTATTACATTGATTATAACTTCAGTATGAAATAAACTGCTTAAAAAGAAAAATGTATGTATATACTCTTAAACATATTTCCCAATAGTGTATTTATCCCTATATCCTCGAAATTAAAACTATCGATGCGGAACACTAAAAACATCGATTGTTTGAAAATATTAGACCAAAATCATCAATGGCTTATAATATCGGTTAACGATGTTGAAGTTAAATGGACCCAACGGTAGGCTTAAAAAATATCCAAAAACACATCTGACTAGGGTTTTGCTAAAGAATAATTTTATATCACAACTAATACCAAAAATCAACCAGTGTCTGAAACCTAAATTTTGTAATTTAATAGCAACTGTTAGTTGCTTAGTTGGTGTCTTATTCAACTAACCGATACCTGAAAATATTGTAAAATTTAGTGGGACCAATTTATTTAAAAGTTGTTTATGTCCGATACTAACTTGCTTTTTTATCTTAAACATCTGGTACTTTTTTGAATACTTAAGTTTATGGAATGTTTTGTACATGCATTTCTAGTTATTTGAAGTTTTAGGAAAACATTAATATATACAGTTTAAATGGAGAACACCAGCAAATTGCAAACATTTGGATACCATTAATCCGTTTTGCCACTATGCATTACATGTAGCGTATTCGAGTTTAGTTTCCTTTTAAGCGAAAGCGCTCCATACATCTGTACAGTAATACGGTAGTAAGCTGTAACCTTGTCATGACTTAAAGGAACGATGCAATTTTGGATTTTGCAGTATTAATTTTAACGTATACATTTAATTTCTTTGAAATTTTTCTAATTCTGGAGATATTTCAGTTTTCTGCAGGGATTCTCTGTATTAAAGCAGTAATCTTTTGTTCGTATTGAAGGATCGTCGTTTCATATCAACACCATATTTGCTCTCATTTTTTGCTATCAAACAATTCATCTAATTCAAAACGTTAAGTATCGCAACGTATAGATGAAAATGGTACCATTTGTCAACTTGTTGCCAAATAGTTTTTTGTATGTATTTGCGTTGGATACATGTGGATCCAACTGATAAGTATATTACAGAAAGTAAGGGATAGACAAAATACGTAGGTCAAACTTAGTTCTAAATACACTAGAGTAGCGCGAATGGATGCATTTGTATATATCGAGTATACTAATTCCACTCCGACACATGCAGCCTGACGTACAAACATTTGCATTCGTACTGGATATATGCAGCCAGTATGAGAGTGCATGTATTCAACTTAGATATATATGGCGCTTAATTTTTTCAGAATTCGAGGGCGGAAAGACAAAATGACTTTAAATCGGCATGTCGACATTTCATTTTGGCGCCAAATAATGTAGTTTTAATTTGATATGAATTCAAAATAGGGAATACCAAGATATCAAAGGATATGAACAATTATCCACCTCGGTACCAATCCGATTGATGTATGGCAGGGCCGATCTAGTAAAGAAACTGTGACTGTTATCATAAATTTACTATTTCTTCAGTCATTTTTAGAAATCACTCGCTTTCAGCTGCCGAATAAATTTTAATAACATTGCGTTTTTATGCGACAGGTAGTTTATCGAAGTTATATATGTCTTATTAAAAACAAATCTTATATATTTTTTAAGTGCATTCCAAATGATGGGGGATGGTAGTGATGTGCATAAAACCACCGTTTGTCAAACAGTCAAGAGGCTACTATTTTCTCGTCCATCTCCACACTTTTTTACGCATATTCTGTACAAAATTTATGAAGGTGTCAACACAGAAGTCATTTCATCTTTATGAAAATGTTGAAACAAAAATTTAATGTGAGAAAGCAAATGGTAAAACAAATATAAGTGTAATTTACCTCCATTCTTTCTTATTTTAAAATTCGGGTATGTACAAATTTGGATCAATTTTCCACTTTGAGAATGATATTCGATTTTATACGAGAAAGCGCGAGGGTGTACTCGCTATCTGTCGGTGCTTTCGTGTTTTACATCGCGTCATGTTTATCGAACTCACAACTTGTGCAACTGTCCTGTCAGAAAAAGAGTTTGAACTTATGGAATCCATAACTTTGTCGATCCGATAATTATTGAATCCATAACAATACTTTTTCCAAACCGGGCATAAATAAAAAAGAATGCAAAATTATCCACTTTTTACTTATGGCATGAACCATCGGTTAATGCTAATACAAATAATATTACGAGAATATTCACATAGAAAAGACCATTAAGATCAATCAACTAGACAAAATACGACTTGGGATTGTAAAATTGATAATAATTTCAGTAAGACGCAGGTCCTAGGACTGATCACTGAATCAAATATATTCATTATTATATAAGAAAAACTAATATTTGCAATAAGATTAAGCTATAGCCAATCAATAGAAAACATGAAGATGGTACATTAATTTAAAAGTTACTGATCACTGCTAAAAACAGCCGCTATTTATATCATTGAAGACAAAATGAAAATTGTTTCGTTACTATTTGTTTACATATATTTTGTAAATATTCAGTTCTATATATTAGAAACCTATCCTAGCACATATTGCATTAGAAAGTTTCTTATGGTTCTACTAATGTTATAGAGTAGCCAACTAAAAGAAAATTTTCATATTTTGAAAATCATAAACACGCCGAATAAAAAGTAAAAAATGTTTTTTGGTTCCTTATTATGAAACGTATAATATTCTAATTATCAGTTTCATAGATTATGTAAAAAATTAACTTTTTAATACTTATCTCTCAGAAGCATTGTGTATTATTTATGAAATACTGTTTCCTTCATATAGAGTGCAATTCGTTAGTTTCTTTTATTACTTTCGGTATTAAAATATATTTTGAGAAGAATTTTAATTCACTTTACTTTATCCACCAGAGTTCTCCGACCATTGATATCAACAACGTTTCGGACGCCTTGAAGAGCAAACAAATCGAACCTTCCAATTTGACTTTCGGTTTCTTAGGCCTTGGCATTATGGGTTCCGGAATTGTAAAGAATCTTATCAATTCCGGACATAAGGTGAATTTATGGAACAGATCTACTAGAAAGGTAAGTGTTGTAATTTTGTAATAAAAAAGGGGTTGTAATTAATTCTTTTGTCTTTATTTCATTTAATCATTTTAAATCACTTATGTTTCATATGGAACATAGCATGTATATTATTCGTATAATATGTACATTACACATAAATATGAAATTTATAATTACTTTCTAACAAAAAAATAGTTTTGCTTTTAGATGTTTATTTAAGAAAAATAGCTATTTTTCAAATGGTACCCGCTTAAGTTTTACTGTACAATCCCTAAATACAAGTATATGTTTTACATACTGTTTAAATCTTGCAAATATGTTTACAATAATAATCAAGTCATAGAAGAAATAAAAAGCTAAGTAAAATATAGAGAAAGTAGAAAAAATATATATAAAATTAGAGTATAAATTAAATTATCTTTCTTCAATAACTTGATTCTATCGTCTTAAAAGTCTTATACACTTAAAGACAATTAATTAAAAAAACCTAATTAACTATATAATAGCTATTGGAAAAATCAGAAATTACTAGGTTTCTAGCTTAACTCTGAAGCATTCATATATAACACCATTTAATTTGCTACAAGTTATCATTTTTGTCCTAAGAATTTATCGGTCTATTCATATATATAAATATTTCAATGTACATACTTAACAACTTTTAGATAATTTCTTTACGGAAAATACACGATTCATCAACATTAGGCTAGAAAAAGCAGTGGTTGCTATGTTTATTGATTTTCTTCTTTTATGGAAGGGTTATGGATATTATTGTTTTACATTGTCTTAGCCTTCATTGTATTATCAGTCTATAATTTCATTTTTATTACCTATGTATATAGTATCTAAAAATCACAGAATAAAGAAGCTGTATATATTTGTAATACAATTACTTTGGAATGTGAAACTACGATTTAATTGAAGCATTAATAATGCCATAATAAGTATTGCATAATCATCTAAACAAGCAGTATCTTTTTTATTCTGTGATATTTTTTGTAAGTACCATATTTTTTCCCTTTGTATTATGCTGATCTATCGCATTAACGGTTAATTGTGAAATTGAAACAATTCTAGGATAATTCATTCCAGCGAATATCTTCTCGAGATTATAGTAATTTCAGTGTAAATTAGTTTGTTTTATGCATGTTGTTGTTGGCACTAATTTAAGATCTACTGAATGTGTGATGTTACTCACGTTTCTGTACTGTCTTTTATCACAGTTGCGCAGGATCTAGATCTAGACGGGCATCTTTATAGAGCAGTTTCCTTTTTTTCTAGTTCTTCGTTTAGTCTTTCCGGTTTCTCTTTGTCGTCGTATTCTTCCCCTACGAACATTTCATTTTCATTTCTTGATGTACTAGGTTGCAGTCTTGGCGGTATAGGTTTATTATCAATTATGTTGATGTGTACTCCTGCTAAGACATCTCCAGCCGGTGAAATTCTAGATCCCAATGACCTTTCAGTCGGTGTATAATACAAAGATAATTTGCTTTGAGTTATATCGGATGTCGGATCGTCAATTTCGGTTAACCTATCTATTTTAGTTTTCAAATACATATCGATACTTTCTATATCGTTGGCATCAAATACTATAGATTCTGCTCGACCACAGGTTCCAGCTCTACAGTTTTCAAAATATAAGCTAGGCAAGTTTTCTAATACTTTGTTTAGAGTTTGTTGTTGGTATTTGTAAGTTTCTCTCAATTGTAATACTTTGTGGGCACTAAATTTTCTAATTTTATTTCGTTGGAAAATGTAGTTTTCCCTGACCCAATTCAATTGACTAGTTGAATAATCTCTCACCTTTCGTACCTAGTAAAATAAAACAATGACATTAAATACAATTTTTATATTTACGATATTAGTATTCACCTGGTCATAATACTGATCTCTGAGTCCCGTTAGGTGCTGTGTACCTATATCACGAATATCCTTCAAATGTTTCGTCTGAGTTTGATAACTTCCTTGAATCCATTCCAGTTGTTGAGTGCAATTTTCTTTAATCCTATTAACCTATAACCAATTATTGTTACCAAAATCGATGAATCTTGAATATTAGGATGCGTTACCTGTAATGTGTAGTTTTCTCTCAATCTCTCTAATTGTTGAGATTTATACTGTTCGATGTTATCTAGCATAGCATAGATTTGCCTAGCACGTGGTGAAACTCTATCTCGCTTGCAAAAGCTGCAGCAATTGTTCAAAATACCGAATCTGCAAAGAATTAAAAGATTCAATATCTTGCTTAAATAAGTTTTAATAAACAGAAATTCTTACTTATTCAGAACATATCGAAGAAACTGAACCAAAAGTGTTAATCCTAAGAATCCACCTGCACAATAAAATCCGACAATTATGCTTTGTATTCTAATGTTATTCCAGTCTACTGGATCAATATGCAGCAAAACATCAGAAGAGAAATTCGCCACTGGATTGCTAGCATAGCATGTATATCTTCCACAATCCGCTCTTGTAACATTTTGTATGTATAAAGTTCCGTTGTCTAGCACTTGAATTCGAGGTGGTATTGTTCTTAAAGGTGTTAAAACTTGATCGTGAGCATGAGGGTGCTTTTGGAAAACATCCGGTACTGTCGGATCAGGATTCCAGTGGTATACTTCGCGAGTAGGAGTAACCCAAGTGATAGAAGGAGGCGGATTCGCGGAATATCGACATTCTAGCAGTGCCATAGTTTTTAACCTGTATTGCTTAGTAGGTGTTTTGTACGTTATTCGCGGACCAGTGCAATTTAGGTGTTGTAGCGTTGGTATCATGTCGTTTGGATAAGCGTGAGGACCACAGCTCAATTCAGATAACGATATATTTCTTCTACGATTTTCTACCCAAGACGCAAACCAGAACATTCTACAGTCGCATGCCCAAGGGTTATCAGCGATATTCAATTTCTGCAGTCTTGTTAAATTAGCCATGGATAATGGTAGGAACGACATGGAATTTCCGCTAATGTCTAACTCTTTTAGAAAGGCTGTGTCATCAAAAACATAGGACTCAATTTCTTTGAGAAGTTTGTTATTTCGAATATACAGGAATTCTAAGTGGGGCAGGCCTAGCAGTTCTGTATTATGTATTACTTCAATTAGCGTGTTGTCCAACGTAAGAGATTCTATTCGTTGGCTGAAATGAAACAGGCCGAAAGTAAGTTGCTTTAATTTATTATCACTAAGATCTAGATGTGTTAGACTTTGTAAACTTCGTAAAGTTCCACTAGCCAGATTTGTGATGGAGTTCCCTGCCAGATTTAAGTACTCAAGCTTGTGCAGTGAGTCGAACAAACCTTTCGAAATGGAAGTTAGAGAATTGTTGGATAGGTCCAATATTCTGAGATCTGAAAGGTCTTCCAAAGCGTTTGAAGTTAGCTTAGCGATCTTATTATCATTCAATAGCAATTCTTCGATGTATTTGTTGAACTTAAAAAAATGATCCAGTATAGTAACGATGAAATTGTGCGACAAATCGAGAATGCGGAGATTTTTCATAGGAGCAAATACTTGAAATGGGATGGCGTATAATTTGTTGTCAGATAAGTACAGTCTTTCCAAGTTTAAGTTATCAAAAACCGTCCGTGGAAGATCGCTGATTTGATTGTGTGCCATATTGAGAACACGCAAATTCGTGAATGATGAAAATTGATAGTTGTAGAGAATGTTTATATCATTTCTGGATACATCCAAGGTACTTAAAGCACCCGGATGTGTTATCGAAGAATTTATGTCTACCAATTCGCTGTCCGTCCATTGTAAATACGATATGTTAGTGGTAGTCACCGTTTCACCAATAACCGATTGTAAAATCAGATGTTGAACAGTTGGGATAAGTTGAATGTCTTCTAATTTGACTTTGCTGCATTTTAGCGTGGTGGTATTGCTGAAAGTACATCCAGAGGTACGAAGCTGATAACCGTCTCTATGACGGCTGTGTCCTATCACCGGTATTGAAAACCATGGCAGCAGTATAAGATTAAGCAAGAGAATCCCGGCATAATTCAGCCGGCCGTGATCCATTTCTTAATACACATGATTCAATACGTAGACCACGGTTTATACGTCTGAAATAACAACAATAAGTAATTAACAAGTATTCACAAAATTATTGCTTTGATGCTTATAATGTCTAAACTGATAATGCTAATATCTAGTGAATATAATATATAAAACTTTATAAAATATTTTATAAAAAGACTAAAGAATCTATAAAACTATTCACATAAATAATATTTTATTTCGAAACAAAAAGCATATTTTGCTTGTTGCAAGTTCATTTTCTATGGATTTAATTGTAACTAAATTTTCGGCGAGGAATTTGATTTGTTTTTTCTTTATTTGTACGGTTAATCTACTTTACTTAATTTGATATAATTCTTGATATATTACGCAGTTCCAGTTATGATTTTTAAAAAACATGTTATTTATTTACGATATTGCAGATCCTAAAGTAACCACTTTACATTGAGAATTTGTTTATTGCATATGCTTATGCTAGATGTCATTTTCCGCTATCTTGCCATAATTTATGAAACCATATTATAAAATTTCTTATATTATTGCCTACTAGGTTATAATTCCAATTAATATCATGGTACGTGCTCTGTACTGATGACCGACGTAATACAACTCCCATATGTATATTTTCAATAATAAATATAATCTACTTTGCATGTCATTACTAAACCATGTTTTGTATTATATCAAATTTAAGTTACGTATTCTGAGATTAAGCAATTTTTAGGTATGGCTTAACAACATTGTCATCATTTTGTAAATGAATTGGAATACTTTAATCATGGTTGCTTACTATAAAACGTCAATCAAGTTCCATTTATTCAATTTAAAGGCCACCTTTCAATAATCTTTCAGATCGGAATTTAATTATAAAATAATCATTCTTAGCAATTCAGCTACGTACTTAAAATTTCACTAAGCTTAATGATATAATAATTATAATTGCACACTAGGTATTTTAACAGTACTTATCTTATTATTTTTTACGATTGTTGTTTCTTGAGTGTTGTTTACATTATACGATTAAATATGTGTGATAATGATTGCTTACAACATAGATTGGACATCTTAATTCAATGCGTAACCCAAGTTCACAAAAATAGCTCAAATAGCTTAAGCCAAAATTTTAACAGAAAAGCCTAATGATATCTTAGTATATTGTTTACTTTTATTATTACGCTGATAGCACGTATATGATTAACTGGACTTTAATTTATTGCTCTAATATAAAGGTTAACAGCAGCCATTTATATTTTAAAATTATTAATACATATGAAAAAGATAGAGAAACTGTGACATAAACAATCACAATATATTAGAACAGAATACTGGTGTAATATATGTAAGATAACTGTCAAGGTTTGCCATTTCTCTTTTTATGTAAATATTTCTACGTTTATATATATATATATATATATATAATGAGCTTACCAATAAACGTTTCCGGGGAACCGTTCTAAATAAAACATGTTAATTGCTCAGCGAATTGTTTCTAATATACTTTGGTATTTTATTTGTTAATCCACGTTCCTATTGTTTATTATTCCAAACATGGATAACAAAGATCTATTATATGGTATCATGAAATCCGGAATTATTATTTTTTTAGCGTGGCCATGAAAAATATATTTTCTACATATCTTCAGAATTTTTATTAACATTTTGTGCGATTCTGGTTTATTTTCGCTTTAAAATAATATCTCCAAAATATTTTCCACATTTATTTATTTTCTTACAGTTGAACATTTCAGCTCTTTCTTTTGTTATTTAACATAATAATTTAAAAGTATGTAGGAAAAATCTTTTCCTTATTTTATCCACTTTATTTATCCGAGTGGTGAAGATGAAAAGTATTCTAAATAATTATAACGTTTCCAATGTTCTATAACGTAATACAAATTTATAACTTATAACAAAGTACTAACAATTATGTTTAAATTAAGTAAATTTATTGAAATTAAAAAATACGTTTAATCAGCTACAGAAAATTATGAAGTTGTATAATCTTATCGCAATTCATTTTACATTATTAAGCTTTACATTAAGGCAAAACAAAGATAAATAAATTAACACATGCGCGTATAAAAGAATACGTTTTGCCTAATCACATGACGTCTAGAAAATAATTGGTTACTGATACTCTCAAATTCTGGATTGTTAGTATATTCAATTTATGATAAAATGTCGCATTTTACTTACATGCTTGGAACATCGAAAATGATTTTCAAGTAATTGTTTTGTTTTTTAATTATACGTTTCTTTATCCACGATAATGAAACACTTCACTTGCTTACAAACACCACTCGTTAATTTTTCACTATATTTTTGCACTTCAAAGCATGTTGGCAAGAAATACGCTAACATCCTCGTAGAGTGTTGCAGACCTTCATTTTTGCATTAGTACCATTTACTTTTCAATACTTACCGTCCAAATGGGATAGGAAGCCGTTAATACGCATAATTTTTCACTTTCTTAATATCAATTTTATCTTTTTGGCTGCCGATTTTCTACTTTAACCGCCCCAACTCCCAATATGTAATACTATATATGGACGTGTCTATGACGCGCATGCATTTATTCCAGTCGAGTATATTTGCTAAATTTATAGTAGAGAAATTTATTTTTACGCTTAGAATGTAATCTTCATATTTATTTGTTGTAAAACGTGTGCAGAAGTAACGGCTTTTGACCTTATTCGAATGTACACTGAATAGAACGAAACTTACTGGTTGACTGTGGTAGCAAGCTTACACAGCTGTATTAGTGGGGATCGGCCGGGACGGTTCCATTCGTGCTATGTTGAGGGAAGGTTCGTAGAACGATATCTCTCATTTTAAGTTTATAGTATTTCTACGTTCGTTTGCATTTCACTTAAATATACGTAGGTTAATTATAAAGTTATGAGAAAAGGTAGCGACGAAGACGGTAACAGGATCCAATAATTTAATATTAGAAGGATTTTTCAAAATAATATTACACACACACATTATGTTTATTACTTAATCTTTCAAGAGTTGTTTCTAACAATCATATCACAGATTTACGAGCAGATATTATATTGAGATACCTTTCGGGTAAGTTATATTAAACGTAGTTGCTTTTTACGATACATTTTTAAAATTACAAAATAATCCCGCTTGACCGCTTACCACCGCAAATAAAAGAAAGCTAGACTATCAAAAGATTTCAATACCTGCATTTTTACAGACTTTCAATCGTACAATCAATCCCGTTTTCGTTTTACCGTTGCACCAGAATCATTGGCGTCATCATATTCATAATTTATGCTTATTATTTTTTAAAAGAAATTATCTCGTCAGTATCGATTATTAATGTAGTGTTAGTATGGGGAGTCGATTGTAACATTGTGATATTTTCGATGGTGTTTTTAAAATATGATGACAAATAAAAATATAAATAGCCATGATATTGCCATATTTAAACTAATTGTTAAAAACGCGTTGCTTAAATCAGCAGAGATTATTATTGCGGGTTATGTGTTCTAATGCGTTTAATGCTTTCTAAAAATTTAAACGCTACTGAAGAATTGAATTTAAAGGTTGTTTGTACCTTACAAAATAGTATTTGTTAGTTTATTTTAGAAGGTATGTAAAGATATGATTGTAAATAAAAATTTCTTCGCATAAAAAGTATTTACGTTGTGAAGTACGTTACGACATAGTGTTTTGTTTTATTAATGAAAGCATTGGACTGTACACGATTAATGCAACACTACTTCTTGAGTCAAAATAATGTTTTTATCATAATCCGAATAAAAATACGAGTATTGTAAATTCTAGAATTTTGTACATCCACTTTTAAAATCCCATCATAATCTTCCTAAACATCTATCTCTTGTGTATTTACGTTCGATCATTTCAGATACATAACCTTGTATAGCATCTAAGAATACACAACGACATTAAATAAATCATCAAGCAAACAATCGATTCTACGTCACGAACTGTCAGTTTCAATTCGCCATTAGTTTCCCTGTTGAGAAAATAACTAAAAGAAAACAGTTGTGGAATCTTAACAACTGAATAAGCGATTTAACGTTTTCCATAAATTTTCTTTTGTGCGTATAAAAGTAAAAAATATATAAGCACATATCCATTACGAGAGGTATGTGGAATAATACCTTAGTTTGAAAAGGCTGTTTAAAGAAAAGATTTTTATTTTGTTATGTATACTCTAAAATATTACGCTCTTCAAATTAACATTTAATGTATCCTTTTGATGTAAATTATGCGAACGCATGAACGCTTAAAATTTACTATTTTGCAATGAGTGAGGTCGCTTTCTTGAAGTTATATCATTATTGTTCATATGGGAATATGAAATCAGAGAGAACTCGGGCATAATTTCGTTATTATTGCAAATTACACTTTTGTAAAATGTTAATTAAAAGAGCGTTTATTTAAAGAAAAGGTGACTTCAAAAAAAAGCAGTATAACTTTATATTTTTTTTAATAATTTAGTATTGTGAAAATTGTCATGTAGAAATGGTATATATATGTATTATTTTAAGTAACTTTCCTCTTATACATTGAATTTATTGCATTAGGTGGATAACTGAATGGAAATACAGTTCCTTTCCAATTAATTAGGACCACTTCCTAAAATAGCGATTTTGTTAAAATATATAACGAAAAATGTATTGTACAATCATAAGTTTATTCAGAACTGTTTATAGACATCGTCACAACTATATAACTAATATTTTGTAATACCTCATTTGCCTTTTATAATTGCTCTTATCCTTTTTGGCATACTGTCTATGCAAGAGTTAATGGTATGTCTAATTGTAACATCATTTTGCCACACATCCTCAATATTTTTTACTAATTGTTTCTTTGTAGTGTTTCTTCCTGAATACACGCGTGAGTTTAGAACACGCCACTTGTTCTCAGTTGAGGTCTGGAGAATTTCCCGGCCAAGGTAAGTAACACTAACAGAGCGTGCGTTTTTAAAAGACTTTCGATGGATTTGGTCATGTGGCATGGTGCCTTTTCATGGATGAATGTGTGAGGGCCTTCATTCGAATCTAAATCACTGATATGTGGCATCAAGACATCCTCCAATACACGCTTATATTGGTGTTGATTCATGGTGCTTTGGCAAACATACAGTGGTCCAGAACTATCGATTGATATACAGGGCCATACCATAACTGACGGAGAGTGTTTCACCGTTTTTAGTATACTGGCTTCACTAAATCGTTCAAATGGACCTCGTCTAACAAATCAAAAAAAAAATTTTGCTTGATTTACATATTCATTTAACTTATTTTGTTTTACCATTCGCCAATCTTCAATTGTGTAATGTTGATGACGTTTTGCTCATTCGTAACGTGCTCACTTCATCATCAGTTTAATCTTGGCTTTTTCAGGGGGCGTCTGGATTTTAATACGGCTTCGTGAAATCGTCTACGTACTGTACGCGTGGCTATTTGCACTCTTTGTTGAGACATTACATTTCCTATTTCTTTGGTGGACAAACCTCGGTTTTCAGTTGCTAGTTGTAGAATACGTCGATCATCTCGATTAGTAGTGATCCTTTTCTTCCCGCAAAACGCTCTTCCTGTACTTGTAGTGGGTATTCTTTCTTTCATTAAAACGGCTATTCGCTGCACTATTTGCCGGGATACTTTTTCTTACTTTACAATTGTGCGTTGAGAATACACTCCTGTACACAACAGTGCCACAATACGCAGGTTTTCTCATTTGGTATGTCCTTTTCTTTACCCATAACGAAAAAATATAAAGCGCATACGAGCAATAACTTCAAGTGCAACACTAACACGTAATCACGGAAAAACGTTGTTACACAAACAGATAAATATTTTTTATACAATAGTAACTGTTCGGGATTGTTCGCCGCGGCCGAACAGTGTCGCACGAGTGTTGTACAGGGCAGTATCATGTAAACGTGTCAGACAATGTTGTGCAAAAAAAACGCTATGTAGTATAGACATGTGTTCGGGATTGTTGGCCGCGGCCGAGCAGTGTCGCACGAGTGTTGTACAGGGCAGTATCATGTAAACGTGTCAGACAATGTTGTGCAAAAGAAACGCTATGTAGTATAGACATGTATCAATAAATATGTTGTAATAGAGTACAAAAATGCTATATGATGTAACGTTGTATCAGTAAAGACATTTACAAATTGTACAGTAACCGATCCAAATAATATCTACGAATTTACTGTGTCTTTCAATCTTGTTTCTACCCATCTCTTATACAGTACAGAGTGATTCATCAGGGGGATAATAATTGGCGAGAGGTCATTAAGTGGCACTTTCTCAATTTCTTAGACAGATATTTAGAGAACGTATTTAGATAGGCATTCTAAACACTTTTCATAAATTTTATACTTGTATTTGTAAATTGTGGGTTGGAAACACAAAAGCTTACATTTTTAAGTTGGCCCTAATAAAATGGGCAGGGACTGTACCAGGCTCTATTTCGGTTCGTATATTTAACGTCAAGTAATTAAAGTCGTGAGTTTTATTGTTTAAATTAAAATGTATTCCTTATCTTAATTTAATAACTTTTATGTTAGTCAGCCAAAAAGATATACATTGTGTTTTGGTAATGGCAATATGTAGCCTTTACTCAAAACACCATTTTTTACATAAATATATAGATTCCAAAAATAGATACGCGTTCTCTTATATATATATATATATATATATATATAATATGCAGAAGTAAGCATACAAGATACTAAAATGAGGATTGATGCCCTTAGTTTGTATAATTGCAAGTAGAAATCCGTAATAATATAAAATAATGAATTATTAGAGTATATCATTTGTAGCTACACACAAGATGCCATTCATGTAAATTACGCGTAGCAAGTGGGTCTGAATGTATTAAATAGGAATACATATTTGTGTTTTAGGTGTAGGTAGGTGTATCGTTGGTGTTCAAATGTCGGGAAGTTTGTTAATGATGATAAAAATGTTTTTTTTTAATTTGAACACGTTTCTTACGGGAAAACACTGCTCTTGCTGCCTCAGATGATACACATCACACACACTGTTGCAATGTAAACTTTGTTTTCTTTAATTTGAATTGAAATGTAGAGTTGGTTTCGTGGCATATTTATTAATAGATATTTGACATGGCGAAAGGAATGTTTAAAACCGAAAAAGAAAATATAAAATTTTAATTTCTTCTCGTCAATATGCCCATCTCGAAATTAAATTATGGCGGTATATAGTTGGGATTCTATTAATCCTAGATTCCAGATAGTCGCCTATAATTTCAGGCCATGCTACCTGGAGCTTCTGCCGAACATCTTGTACGCTGTTCACACCTCTCTTTCAAACTCTTCGGCCCAATTCCTCTTACATTGGCGACAGATTTGGTGGCCAAATCATCCGTATCAACTTACCTTCTTTCTCGAGTGATCAAATAAATTCTACGCAAACGAGATGATGGGATCGTTATCTTCTTGGAAAGACACTTGACACAGCATTTTTCTATAAGCTTCTCAGATAAGCCACCTTACGCAGGATCCCATCTTTTTTTTGATCCAATCGCCTACAGTTGTACAACCAAAACAACACCAAACCATCACATTACTTCCACCATGTTTCATAATAGGAACGACTCTTCCTCCACCAATCAGCAACAATTTCAACCAAGGTTTGGAATGTAGATTCATTTGTCCGTAATAGTTTATACCATTGCTCATGAGTCCAATCCTTGCGTTGAATGGTCCAATTCAGTCTCTTTCTTATTTTGTTGTTTCAGCAATGGCTTTTTCACATGTATTCTGTCACTTAGCCCTGCGGTGGGAAGTCTCCGTTTAACTGTTTTGCGAGATATTTGGCAAGATAGCTTAAAGTATTGAGGTGGAGAATCATCGTCCCAGAGAAATCTATTTCATTTCGAAGACACAGATATACTCTGTTCCTCGACAGCTGTCGTTGGTGTTTCTCTTGGCCGTTTTCTATTGCGAAGTGAACTCATAAATACCCCGTTTTTTAATATCTACTTTTTTTAAGGATTTGTGCTATTGAATACTCTTGGCAAGGTAATATTACAACGGCTGAAGATTTTTTTTAATTTATATTTCTCGTTGTGGAATTTTTAACTGTGATCTTACACGCGCGATAACAAATTTTAAGCTGACGCTTTATTCAAAGTAATTGCATACATTTTCTGATATTTAAATAATAATTCATTTGTTGTATCTGTTTCATCTCATATTACAATAAATTCTTTCCTAGAATTTATCTGAATCTGATTGCAGTAGGGATTAATATAAGACCGCTTATCATAAAATATAAAATAAGGGAGGTGTTGTAAAATGTACTATAACACATAGGCTGAAAAGTCCCGGGCCTAACAAAGAAAACACGGTTTTTTTGTTCAAAATTAGCTTTATTCATCAACGTAATCTCCATCAAGAGCAACGCAATCATTCCAGCGCCGCTCTAACATTTCAATACCACTTTTGTAGAACGATTTATCTTTTGCCTCAAAAGAGGCCTCAGTTTCAGCGATAACCTCTTCATTCGTGGGAAATTTCTTACCGGTGAGCATTTTTATGAGGTCTGCGAACAGCCAGTAGTCGCTGGGAGCCAAATTTGGCGAATACGATGGATGTGGGAGCAATTCGAAGTTCAATTCATGTAGTTTTGCCATTGTTTTGATTGACTTGTGACACGGTGCGTTGTCTTGACGAAACAAAATTTTTTTCTTTGCCATATGCGGTCGTTTCTTTGCAATTTCGGCCTTCAAACGCTCCAATAACGCTATATAATATTCACTGTTGATGGTATTTCCTTTCTCAAGATAGTCGATGAATATTACACCACGCACATCCCAAAATACCGAGGCCATAACCTTTCCAGCCGATTGTTGTGCTTTCGGGCACTTTGGACGAGGTTCACCAGTTGCTGTCCACTCAGATGACGATAGTTTTGATTCCGGAGTGAAGTGATGGATCCATGTTTCATCCATTGTCACATATCGACGCAAAAATTCCGGTTTGTTACGTTTAAACATGGCCAAACACTGCTCAGAATCATCAACACGTTCTTGTTTTTGGTCAACAGTGAGCAAACGCGGCACCCACTTTGAACAGAGCTTTCTCATAGTCAAAGGCTCATGCAATATAAAGCCAATACGATCTTTTGATATCTTTACGATGTCAGCTAACTCACGGAACTTCACTTTTCGATCATTCAAAACGATTTTGTGGATTTTTTTGATGTTTTCTGGTGTTACCGCCTCATTTGGACGTCCAATGCGTTCTGCATCATCGGTGTCTCTACGACCACGTTTGAAGTCAGCAAACCAACGTTTTATTGTTGTTTCTGATGGAGCGGAGTCCCCATAACACTTTTCAAGCCATTGCTTCGCTTGAACGGTATTTTTTCCCATCAAGAAGCAGTGTAAAATTAAAACACGAAATTGTTTTTGATCCATTGTTTTGAAAATAACAAAAGCAGCGTGACTCTTAGGACAATGAACAACAAACTAATGAACAGAATATCATGAAATTTTAATAGCTGTCTTTTGAAGGTTAGTACTAACTGAGAGAAAGGTGACTGCAATAAAATTAGCGTCATCTATGTGTTAGGCCCGGGACTTTTCAGCCCATGTGTTATTAGGATATTGTTTGTGCAAACTGCACTACAAATATATTAAAATATAATTGAATATAATACGGGATGTTAAGATATTCGTGTTAGTATTTCTGTGTATGTCTATACTTATATGTGGACGGTAGTGTATGCATGTCTATATTTTAACAACAAGGAATAGAAAAGCCAATGCAAACGGAACTGTGAATTGCTTGCGTCCTGAGAAGCAACGGAACTGCTTTCAATTTAAAAGATGGCGATTTCTATAAATTACTTCATTCAAAAAATATTGAACATTTGCTTTTCATAAAATTGTAGTATATGATTTTTCCAAGCCTTCTAGAAAATGATAGCAATAAGCCTAACAATAGATTTGTTTTTGTTCGTTGTAATTGAATGGTTCTATTACAATGGCAATAGAAC
Organism: Trypoxylus dichotomus; assembly: GCA_023509865.1. Lineage (NCBI taxonomy): Eukaryota > Metazoa > Arthropoda > Insecta > Coleoptera > Scarabaeidae > Trypoxylus > Trypoxylus dichotomus. The sequence continues at coordinate 34,532,580 of CM042077.1, read as the reverse complement.
TACAGCGATTGAACTAAAGCGTGCAATAACAAATAATTTATTTGGTCCGAAAATAATTCCCTTCTGGTCCGCTTAAGGTTGCTGATGTCATTTAGATAATCCGCAAACAGTACTGAATGACCCGCAGAGAGACCTAAATAGTGCATTAAAAATTCAGAATCAGTACAATGAAACCAAAATAGAATTTCGACAATAATACACATGGGCATAGCGGTTCTATTATAGTTCAATGGAGAACGAAAGCAAATCTAATGTATATTAGAAATGCGAACAGGCGGCGAGTGGTCGATACCTAGAACCGACAAAATTTTGTGTTTGATGACGCATTACTACTGCATTCTACCAATTTTGGAAATTCCAAATCTCGTGTAAAATATGATTACTAATTTGTATTATTAACGCACAAGTTAGGAAAAAGTTTTACACAGAAACATACAAACAATGAGATAGACGTTCCACATATCTGAACAAGGATACACAAGAAATATATGGTATTTAGCAGAACCCTTTTCCCTCGTTTGCATGTTATGCTTTTATTCTCTTTTCTTTATTTATTGGAAAAGTTTGTATCTCTTCTACAGCATTCATAATAATCCCTAATAGTTTATTTTGCAAGTATTTTCAAAATTTACGTTGACTAACGTATATTATTGTTTGATAAAATTAGCACAGATAATACACGTAGGCAGCTACGCTAAGACTTTGTTAAAATGGTAAGCTATTTTCGTAATACATCAAGACTTCATGAAATGTTTTACATCATTCGTCTTTTGTTATGTTGGCGCACTGAGAATCGGTATGTGTTAATTACAATAAAATGAATTCGCAGCACATGAAATTTATTTTAATTGAAATATATGTCACGGCATTTCCTATATTATTGCAAATATGTATTAGATATGAGCTTGTGAATTATGGTTTTTATTTGTTTTAGAAACGATATTAATAAGTTTAAGGAACCATAACATTTTATTAATATAAAGAAAAATTAAATCAATGTCCATGCATGTAGGAAACTCATTGATTATTTTACATACCTCTTTCACATTTCATAAATATTTCTTATATACGTATAACTTAAGAATTTATGTTTTTTCAACCATATTAACTAGTACCACTGCGCGCCGTATCTGAGATAGCAACAACGTCCTTCTTTAAACTTCCTGTCTGCTTCGTTCTTTAGATCGGATCGTAATGGTATAGCAGCTGCCTGCTACTCGCTTCAAAGTTACTGTTTTATGACGTGCGGATCTGTGGACACTGCGCCTTGTGGCGAGATTCTTGCCATAGCGAAGGATCAATAGAATAGGTCACGTACTTTTCGCGTGTTTTCTTGTGATGATTTCCGTTGATTTGCGATGATAAATGAAAGCAGATAAAGCGTTGTCAAAAAGGCGTACATAAGATTGCCTGCCATTGTTGTATTCATACTTACTCAGTGTATTTCTCTAACATAAAATGCGCTGTATCACATGCTTTATGGTGGGTAGAAAGTTAGAAAAGCGTTATGTTTGAACATTAGTTTTATGTTCTTAAGTAGTCAGTGCAGTTTATTCAAAGTCGGTCTTCAAAGAAAAAACGCTAAGAAAATTCTGTAAAATAGAATATCGAAATCAAAATCCGCATATTCGGCCATTATTCGAAAAAGCGATGGTTTGTGCTTCAGTTTTGTTTTATTTCCTTAACAATGTTTATAAATTAAATTACATAATTTTCTTATTTTAAGAACGAATAAAAGGGTTCGAAGTAAGTGTGAACGACTTCGTCGAGTGTCATTTCAAAAGCAGTGATATTTGAAGGTTTCCAGTAACTGCACGTCTGTAAAACGAGTAGATCGTGCGAAATATAAAAAATAAATATAGCAATTCAAATCTGTGAAAACCACAACCATCCATATATTTTAGCTCTTGGACATTGGTTGCAGTTCATTATTCAAAGTAGTGTAACCGCAAAATAAAAAATATCTTTTCTCGAAAACAAAAATGAATGTCACACAATTTCAGAAAAATGGTTCCGTTTAAAATAATATAAAGTTGTATACAATTTTCGTGTAGGTGAAACAGAAACATTTTCAGTTATGGGCCGTCTAAATAGACACGGACTTTTTCCTGCAAAATGTGAAATAAACTAACTATGGAAAAAAACACCTTATTTAGGGCATACAGTATTCAAGAACGATTTAAAACTATTATAGAAGTAACTTAAAGAACACTTCCAAAAGAGTTATTTCCAACAACAAAAAATAGAAAGCCCACTATTATTGCCACAATAGTTCAAATATTCCCTTTTCTCCTGAAATACCACATAAACTTCTATAAAATGAAATATTTTCAATGGAATAGTCACATTTTACAAAGTATTTTACATAAGGACTTAACAATACATTGTAATGCAAAGAAAGTGAACCATAATATTGGTTTCAAGTCTTTAGCTTCCATTCCAACACCTATCCCCTTCAGAATTACCGCTTAAAAAGTTATTTACTGTTTTGCCTTCCTCGCAAGATTTTTTATTTGTCTGCTATGAGTTTAGGTGTTGCTCTTTCATGATAAAAAAATCCGAAGAATTATTATTATTTCCGAATTTTGTTGGTAGTATTTTGAACTAAACAAATACATATTTTTATTTGTGCATTATGTTTCGCTATGGTAATTGGCTAATCACACAGAAATAGTAATCGAAATGACATCACAAAATGTATAATAGCAGAATCTTATTTCCTATTGCATAATTCCCTGAAAATTGCCATTTGGGCTTGTGACATTCTGAAATAGAAACAGGCTCTTTTATTACATTTTAAAAAGTACATATACAGTTGTGTGTATAATAATAACAGTACTTTAGAACGAAAACCAAATAGGTATGCAAGGTGTTTAGAGTTCCTGCTATGTAATCACAGATGATCCTGGATTACTACAATATATTAATTTGAAATAATATACACCTGGAAATCCGTAGTAGAATTTATGCAAAACTGTCCGTGACAAGTTATCAATGCACCATTTTCGTGCGCAAAATAATATCAGCTGCAAAAAGGTATTTGTGTTAACGTGTCTTACTTGAAGGATTTATTACTATCATTGAAGATAAATACATTTTAATAACTACGATTTCTATTATCACTGTTTTGTAATTTATTACATTAGTAAAATGGACCGCAAAAGACATTGTACTAAAACCCAACGAAATCTGATTAAAAAGATGCGTAGCGAAGGAAGATCTTATAAATTCATATGAAATACTCTCGTCTGTTCTACCAAAATGATTGTAAATGCCATAAAATTGGCAAACAAAAAAGAAACTAGGGGAAGAAAAACATCGGCACAAACTAACCGCTGTATCACAAGAACCGTACACCCTTTATTACTTCTACAAATATAGCAAGGGAATTAGAACTTAATATCAATAGTTAAATTGTGTAGAAAGAGATTAATAGAAGCCAATCTGCGTGCTACAATAAGTAGTTCCTTCTTCTTAATAAAACGCATATTGCAAATAGGCTGACTTTCACAAGGGATCATCAAGATTGGGCGTCATCTAAATGGCACAATATCTTATGGTCTGAAGAAACCAAGATAGAATTATTCTATAATAAAATCGACAAACAGTACGCTAGACGACCTGCACAGGCCGAATTTCTCTATCAATATACCAAAAAGACCGTGAAACATGGCGACAGCAATTCATTAATGATATGGAGGTCCTTTTCCTGGCCTGAGTTACGGGCCAATTTATAAAATAAACGAAATTATGACAACAGATGTGCATCTCACCATTCTGACAGATATGTTACCTTACGCAAATTTTCTGTTTTTTTGACTACTGCTATTAATTTGCACATGACTGTATGTACATGCACAGATCTGATTCCTTTTAATGTACCATATATTGGAACTTGTTCTATCTTCAAGTTAGAATGTTAGCAACACGTAAGCAATTACCTGAGGAGCACAACGCCATATCCATTCCAAGTTTGATAAAAAAATAGACTTGTTGCATTTTGAAACTAAACTTCTCAACTGTAAATGTAAACCCAAGTTCAATATAGTTATGAAATGGATACAAAAATATCTAATTTTACTACAAAAAATTCCATTTAATAGAAAAATATATGTATTTTCTTGTAAATAAAATATAATAAATATATATACGAAAATGTATTATGATAATATTAAGCAGATTAGTGCTTTAGGTTTATTGCAAAACATTAAAATATTTCGTAAGTACACATATATTTATTGCAATTTATATACCCATCTAGAATCGAGAAAGAAGAGATAATCAATAACTTATGTAGTTCATTCCTCGTCATAATCATTTATTCTTATTCTACGTAATGTCATCCAATTCGCTTCAAATTTATTTTCCGGACATTTCCGCATATTCTACCCCCACGTTAAGTATCTGCCCGCGCATTGGCCTCTCCCCACGCCAAAAACTCCAACCTTTGACACAGTACGTGTCGCAATGATGAACGTGTGGGCGTACGAACTAACCTGTGTCTTACGGTGAAATTAAATTTTATTCTGCGACCAAATTACTTCGTTTGTCTGTTACAGTTGGATTATATTATAAATCTTCCTGCAGTTTATGAAAATACCAAAACAAAAATAGAATCTCATAAATCAACCTCTACATTTTACATAGCGTTCAACTAAAGAAAACTATGTATGTTACAAAATTACGGTGCGCTCTAGACAATAACGAATTGAATATCAAAAAAACTACTGAAGTAAATATATTTTCTTAAATTTTAAACAAATAAAGAATAATTCATCTAATTTAAACGAATTTATGCAACATCGTGTAAACAAAATGTAAAAAGAAACTGGAACTTCTTATAGAAACTCATGTACTATAAGCGATCAAATTTTAAATCCTTTAAGAAATCGGTATTTGTATAAATGACATGAAATTAGTGATATTTAGTTCCATATTTCATTCGATATTTTCATTACTTCCGTTTTTAGAATTTCCGATACTCAAACATTCATACCAGAATGAAAACACCCTATGCTGTACAATATTATATCGAATATGTTCGATAAATTTAAGACTCCTCATTCATTCTATCGACTGCGGAAATTTACTTCGATTCACCATTGTGCACCTTGTTGGCACCTTTATTTTTTGAAGACCCTTTAATTACAAGCAAAAGTAGTTTTATTTCACGGTGTTTATAAAATATAATTCTTCAACAATATACTACAATATACAGATCAGTTCGCTTAAAAAAATAGAATACAATCGTTCTGATACTGGGTAACAAGGCAAGCGAAGGTAGAGTGCATCCACGATGAGAGTGTGGCATTATCAGAAGGTAAAATTCATTGGGGTAAACATGCATTTGCATTACTTTTAAAACTCACATCTTCTTCAAAGTTATTTTGAATAAAACATGATAAATTCATACGTATTCGTTTATTTTATAATAATAAAAATATCACTTTATTGTCCAGCTTATATAAAAAGACTTAACATAAGTCAATAAATATAGACACAATAATATAAAGAATCACTCTAACTTATTTCCGCGTTGGCACTTAATGCAGCCGGGTGAGTGCATAGGTCCTGGCTGTAGACAAATAAAATGGTACAGTTGAACGAGTCGCCAATCGCGGAACGTTGAAATAAATCTTTGCAGTAAGATGTGGACAAATTTATACTATTCTTCTGTAGAATGTGTGACGGAGCCGGTATGAATAGAGCAAAGATGATGATTTTTTAGTGTGCCAGCTTACACCATTTGTTAAGATTCAACTTGTTGTTTACGCTCACACCAATCAGCCACCACATCCAAATCACACTGCAAAAGAATAGAACTATCCACACCAGTGACAACGGAATAAGTGTTTTAGTCATTAGCATAAACCAGTGCTGTTTATTAAATATTGATATGTTTTTATTTATAATATTTTCAGCAATTTTTTCAACGAAGGCTTCTGACAGGTATATACACTACCGCTCAAAAGTGTTTAGGCGCCCCTGTTTTCATGGATTATTCATATAGTATTATGTTTACTAAAAAAAAACATTATAATAAAATGAAATACGTATTTAAAATGTAGTTCACACCCATTATACCGCATAAGGTTTACTTACATTTACCTGCACTTGGTCGGATTACCATAAACTGTTTACCTTCCGGAATTCGACTTTTGTGTCAAAATTTTATCTTCCAGCAAGATAATGACCCAAAACATTCCTCTAAATTATGTAAAGACTACTTACGCCATTTAGAAGAGGAAGGAACTCTCAAAATTATGGAATGACCTCCCCAGCGCCCCGACTTGAATCCAATCGAGTTACTATGGGAAGAACTAGATCGGGAAATACGGAAATCGGCTCCGACATCAACTACTGACGTGTGGAACAAATTGCAATAGAGTTGGACCTCAATAACACAAGAAACTCTGGCAAAACTTATTGCGAGAATGCCTCGATTGTGCTGCAATTATTAAATCAAGAGGTCACGTAGATGAAAGAAAAATTTAAATTAAACGTTTTAATTTTCACATTTATTTAATATATTTTTATTCATGTACGTGTATCTGTACATAAAAAATAAATATTATTAACATTTTTGCTGAGTTGTTATACATTTTTGCTGTCAGTGAGAGTGCCTAAACACTTTTGAGCGGTAGTGTACTCTTTTGCTGTTCCTTTTACAAACTTTAAATGATATTAATGACTATTAATAGTTTGATTATAGACAAGTTTTTAAAAGTATCATGAATATCGACCTTGGGACGTATGTAACAAACACGGTTTAGTACTGACAGTGCGAGTATAAAACTGCGCAGCGAATATTTGTATTAATTTATATCTCATGAGGTTTAAATAAAGCGTCACATGAACAATTTCCAATTCACTTTTTAGTGGGCAATAAGATAATACTTTATTCCATTAAGTCAACGCATTTAATTTCAGTTTGTGCATTGCGATTCCAATTTTCAAATATTTTGTAGCGGAGACTTTAAGAATGTAATGCATTTTTATTTCTTTTACCTGAAACTACATACATATATTTTTAGGTTTACAGTATATGTTCAATGCTTATTTTAACTACATTTCGCAAATACAATGCATACAATGAATGTTTACGAAATTAATCTTCCAAGTCGGGAGCGGGTGAAGGTTATTATAAGGGATTTCTCTAAATTGTGTACTACAAAGAGTGTACGTTTTTAAGTCTATGAGTGGGGCATACGTCAAATGTGGTAAAACGCACAACTATTTGGTAAATATTTGAATTTTGTATTTCATCGGTTTTTATATCTGAACTTGTATGAATCACTGTTTCAATATTTTGTGTTTATTTCCTATTTCTTCGGGAATGCACTTAATTTGTTGGGAGTATCGCTTAAAGTATTAAACACATCTCAGAATTTTCTGTTTCTGCTTTCGAAATACTGTATAGTTGATGTTATGTGTTTCATATCATCGTTGATATTACAACTGGTTAAACAAGGCAGTACTTTGTAGTGACAATACTATAAGCAGCGCTAGGTTCAAATACAACTTCCTTTAGATCATTAAAATGAGCATAGAAAGGAAAACAAGTTGCTATTAATTGCACAAAGAAACGCACAAATTCAGAAGTACGAATATTACGCAGTAAGTTTGGGTGATTGTCTTTTAGCAACTTTCCTGCTTTGAGCATGCAGGAGAGGAACAAGTATGCTTTTATATTCGGAGGGTCCAGTAACTACCAGAATTTCTAAACTGTTTTTTACTCTACAGGGGACTATTTATTGCTATAAAAGCTTTATATAATCGTTGGTTAAAATCATTTTCGTTACCTTCCTCCGCTGATTTTTTTTATTTTAAGATGCTAAGTTATACTATAAATTATGTAAACATAAACAAAAGACTCACCAACCTATTATCCGAGGGTAAATAAACAATTTTGAGTTATCTGAATCATCTTGCAAATATTGGTTGTATTGTATATCGGCTATCAAGATAAGAACATTATATAAATACCCACATTAGTAGTTAGTAAGGTTCAGTTATTAGTTGAATTGCTGCTCGCAATAGTGTTTCTAAATTTTATAATATTTTGAACAAACTCTATTTTTGTTACCAATTAAGTCATACCAATATCATAACTACAGCTAAAATATTTTTTAGTTCGCCTAAATTTATATATTTTCGTAGTATTAACTTAACAAACATTATCTTTAAGAATTTGTATAAGAAATATTTCATTAATTAGTTATTATTTATTATATAATATTCATGCATATTACGTTAATGTATGTTTGTTAACCTAACATGTGATAGTTTAAAACTGAAACATAAACTATACTTTTACAAGTACTGAATTGTTTATTGTGAAGACTTAACCCTTTTCGATGTTGTGGAAGAATTGATGAGGTTATGTTGTGTTAGTGATAAGTAGAGACGGGATTATATGCAAAGAAAAACTGGAATATATGTGCATATATATGCATCGATTTTTGAGAAAATATGCATAAACCTGGGGCATATATGCATAAAAAATTGCGACAATATGCAAAATTTTTACATAAAATAAATAAGAGCAGAAATTTAAACATTAACTTTATTGCACAAATTTTTGTACAACATATTTCTAAACCAATTTATAATTAAACGTTTTTCAAAATTGTGTAAAAGAAAGTTTTGTCTTCTATCAGAATACATATGTCTCGAAATAAAAAAGCTTCTTTCAACATCCACAGATGTAATTGGTGCATTTTTTAACTTTGCAATACATTCTAAACTAAAATTAAGGTCACAATCGTTTACCGTTTCACCTTCCAAAATGTTCTTAACTTTCTTCAATTTCAAATACCCACCCAAATACGCATTTTTATTTATCACTTTTTTAAATTTATCGTATATAGAATTACCTATTGTACCCTTAACCTAGCATATCAAATCCATCTACTACTTCGACTGATTCCGAGAGCGACATCTCTAGCGTTTCTAGTTTCCGAATGGAAATTGTAACAAAGCTATAATTTGATTTAATATACAAAAGGTTTTGTCTGTTGATATTACTATCTTTTTACAGTTTTCTAGAGCAATGCAGTCAGCAGTGATTTCATGAATTGCATTTTTTATTCCTTCAAAATTATCGGCGTAAAACATTGCAGCGTCTAACCATGTACCCCATCTCGTGCGGATCGCTTTAGTTTTCACATTTTCCAATATGTGATGGAAGTTTTGCGTGTTGATCAATCAGGTATTTTCTCTCACAAGACACCTACAACAACAATTGTCATTTTATATCAAAAATTAGAGACTTTAAAAACAATTATAAAGCTTTTAGTAAAATTAAACTTACCAGTTTACTGCAGGCTCGACAAAATGTTTTGTCACCATCCTTTACCAGTTCAGGATACGGCTTAATCCATAAAGAAATTTTGTATGCTATACTCATTGTATGTGCGCACAGTATTTAGAAACGTAACACAATTACATGCTGTTCCGCTCACAGATATTCAATGAATGAATAGTTTACTTGGGAATTAATAATAATAAAACGTATTTACCACGTCTCTTCCGCTAGGCGAAATTAAACACGTGCAGTTCCTGGAAAAAAGTATAAGAGAAACCAATGTAAAAGATTTATCGTTCTGAGAATTGTCCCTTGTCGATCTACATTAGGAATGAGTAGGAATTTTTACTAATAGGAACAATAAGAAAAAGCCCAAATATGCAACATATGCAACTTTTCTAAAAATATGCATAGAAATGCCTAAATATGCAATATATCCAATCACTAATTTGCGCTAATTAACTTCAATTAGTGTAATACGTCTACATATAGACATTAAAGATATGCAAAAATAAAATATATCCACTTTGCATATAATCCGGTCTGTAGTGATAAGAAACCTCGGTTTTGGATTATCGGGAAACGTTTAAAAACTACCTGATTGATCTTGTAGAGTTCTATGGATCTGGCGATGATGTCATAGCAATATCTAAAAACATTGCAATAGTACCCGAAATATGAAATAAATACCATAAGTAATCGGTACTGAATAGAATTTTAATTTAGCTGATTGGAGTACTTCCCGGGATTTCCACTACGTCAGAATTTCCTACCTATAGTTAAGCGATTCTAATTACATAAAAATTTGATTATAAAAGAAAAAGGTATACTAAACTATACATGCACAAAACGAATCGAAAGTTGAAATAAATGCAAGGTAAAAATAAATGAATTATAACATTACAAATATAAATGCAAAGCATAACATGTTCAGTTGCGCCCGAACACAGAATTAGGTGTAAGGACTACATTGTCAGTAGTTGTCGTTAGTATAACCTCAAAGTTGAGAGTTTTCTATTCCAGGTAACAATTCTGGAAGTTGTTTCGTTAGGCTATTTAGAACCTGCGTCGTGAGTCTTCAGATGTTGTTTGTTTTCTAATGGGAACCTTTCAATTACCGCGCCCTCCAGGTGTTCAATATGACTTTGTTCATAAGTCTCCATGCCGTCGGTCCGCCCCATAGTTATATTAGGCGTACAATAAACTAAACTGTTTCTAGTGCAGCTAAAACCATCTAGCATACAAATGCTAACCGGCCCTAAGTATAAACTTAGGGCTGGTTTATACACATTCTGATAAAGTTACAGGTAGCGCAATCTAACTGATAAACACAAACATGTGTTTATTCACCTTCTGACAGATAAAAAGCAGTTGGTAAATTGCTTATCAGAGGGATAAATTTATCTGTTGTTGAATCCTCCCGATAAATGTATATCTATCGGATATTATAACCTCACTTTATTTCAAAAGTGATTGTTTTCGTATAGAAATATTCTGATTGAATATGGAACTTCTTGAAGATTTGGTAGATATTTTTATCGCAGAGTAAGTTCAAGCAATTAGTTTTGTTCTTGACTTATTGTTAATGTTTTTGTTGGTTTTATTTTAAATGTATTAAATTTCATAAAATCATTTTATTCTCAACCCAAAATAAAATTCCCATTAGAAGTATATATAAAAAAATTAAACAATAAAAAATAATTATAATTTCTTGTACTCCTTTGTCAAGATTTTTATTTTTATTCAGGTTCTTTCTCGGAATATTCCAACTGTCGCCCCTTAATTTTAATTTCTAAATTTTTGACTTGATATTCTTTCTCAGTAATTATTAGTTTCTTTTTTAAACGATTTCGTTCGTCAGCAACCATCACAAATTTGACATTAATTTGTTCTTTAGGTTTCTTTATCCGTTATTTTTTGGATGTTGTTCTTAAACTTTCCGGTATCTAATTATTCTATTTCATAATTTACAAAATTAGTTGATCGATTTTTTTCTTTTATTATTAATCTGATTAAAAAGATGCGTAGCGAAGGAAGATCTTATAAATTCATATGAAATACTCTCGTCTGTTCTACCAAAATGATTGTAAATGCCATAAAATTGGCAAACAAAAAAGAAACTAGGGGAAGAAAAACATCGGCACAAACTAACCGCTGTATCACAAGAACCGTACACCCTTTATTACTTCTACAAATATAGCAAGGGAATTAGAACTTAATATCAATAGTTAAATTGTGTAGAAAGAGATTAATAGAAGCCAATCTGCGTGCTACAATAAGTAGTTCCTTCTTCTTAATAAAACGCATATTGCAAATAGGCTGACTTTCACAAGGGATCATCAAGATTGGGCGTCATCTAAATGGCACAATATCTTATGGTCTGAAGAAACCAAGATAGAATTATTCTATAATAAAATCGACAAACAGTACGCTAGACGACCTGCACAGGCCGAATTTCTCTATCAATATACCAAAAAGACCGTGAAACATGGCGACAGCAATTCATTAATGATATGGAGGTCCTTTTCCTGGCCTGAGTTACGGCCAATTTATAAAATAAACGAAATTATGACAACAGATGTGCATCTCACCATTCTGACAGATATGTTACCTTACGCAAATTTTCTGTTTTTGACTACTGCTATTAATTTGCACATGACTGTATGTACATGCACAGATCTGATTCCTTTTAACGTACCATATATTGGAACTTGTTCTATCTTCAAGTTAGAATGTTAGCAACACGTAAGCAATTACCTGAGGAGCACAACGCCATATCCATTCCAAGTTTGATAAAATAGACTTGTTGCATTTTGAAACTAAACTTCTCAACTGTAAATGTACGTAAACCCAAGTTCAATATAGTTATGAAATGGATACAAAAATATCTAATTTTTACTACAAAAAATTCCATTTAATAGAAAAATATATGTATTTTCTTGTAAATAAAATATAATAAATATATATACGAAAATGTATTATGATAATATTAAGCAGATTAGTGCTTTAGGTTTATTGCAAAACATTAAAATATTTCGTAAGTACACATATATTTATTGCAATTTATATACCCATCTAGAATCGAGAAAGAAAAGATAATCAATAATTTATGTAGTTCATTCCTCGTCATAATCATTTATTCTTATTCTACGTAATGTCATCCAATTCGCTTCAAATTTATTTTCCGGACATTTCCGCATATTCTACCCCCACGTTAAGTATCTGTCCGCGCATTGGCCTCTCCCCACGCCAAAAACTCAACCTTTGACACAGTACGTGTCGCAATGATGAACGTGTGGGCGTACGAACTAACCTGTGTCTTACGGTGAAATTAAATTTTATTCTGCGACCAAATTACTTCGTTTGTCTGTTACAGTTGGATTATATTATAAATCTTCCTGCAGTTTATGAAAATACCAAAACAAAAAATAGAATCTCATAAATCAACCTCTACATTTACATAGCGTTCAACTAAGAAAACTATGTATGTTACAAAATTAGGGTGCGCTCTAGACAATAACGAATTGAATATCAAAAAACTACTGAAGTAAATATATTTTCTTAAATTTTAAACAAATAAAGAATAATTCATCTAATTTAAACGAATTTATGCAACATCGTGGAAACAAAATGTAAAAAGAAACTGGAACTTCTTATAGAAACTCATGTACTATAAGCGATCAAATTTTAAATCCTTTAAGAAATCGGTATTTGTATAAATGACATGAAATTAGTGATATTTAGTTCCATATTTCATTCGATATTTTCATTACTTCCGTTTTTAGAATTTCCGATACTCAAACATTCATACCAGAATGAAAACACCCTATGCTGTACAATATTATATCGAATATGTTCGATAAATTTAAGACTCCTCATTCATTCTATCGACTGCGGAAATTTACTTCGATTCACCATTGTGCACGTTGTTGGCACCTTTATTTTTTGAAGACCCTTTAACTACAAGCAAAAGTAGTTTTATTTCACGGTGTTTATAAAATATAATTCTTCAACAATATACAGATCAGTTCGCTTAAAAAAATAGAATACAATCGTTCTGATACTGGGTAACAAGGCAAGCGAAGGTAGAGTGCATCCACGATGAGAGTGTGGCATTATCAGAAGGTAAAATTCATTGGGGTAAACATGCATTTGCATTACTTTTAAAACTCACATCTTCTTCAAAGTTATTTTGAATAAAACATGATAAATTCATACGTATTCGTTTATTTTATAATAATAAAAATATCACTTTATTGTCCAGCTTATATAAAAGACTTAACATAAGTCAATAAATATAGACACAATAATATAAAGAATCACTCTAACTTATTTCCGCGTTGGCACTTAATGCAGCCGGGTGAGTGCATAGGTCCTGGCTGTAGACAAATAAAATGGTACAGTTGAACGAGTCGCCAATCGCGGAACGTTGAAATAAATCTTTGCAGTAAGATGTGGACAAATTTATACTATTCTTCTGTAGAATGTGTGACGGAGCCGGTATGAATAGAGCAAAGATGATGATTTTTTAGTGTGCCAGCTTACACCATTTGTTAAGATTCAACTTGTTGTTTACGCTCACACCAATCAGCCACCACATCCAAATCACACTGCAAAAGAATAGAACTATCCACACCAGTGACAACGGAATAAGTGTTTTAGTCATTAGCATAAACCAGTGCTGTTTATTAAATATTGATATGTTTTTATTTATAATATTTTCAGCAATTTTTTTCAACGAAGGCTTCTGACAGGTATATACACTACCGCTCAAAAGTGTTTAGGCGCCCCTGTTTTCATGGATTATTCATATAGTATTATGTTTACTAAAAAACATTATAATAAAATGAAATACGTATTTAAAATGTAGTTCACACCCATTATACCGCATAAGGTTTACTTACATTTACCTGCACTTGGTCGGATTACCATAAACTGTTTACCTTCCGGAATTCGACTTTTGTGTCAAAATTTTATCTTCCAGCAAGATAATGACCCAAAACATTCCTCTAAATTATGTAAAGACTACTTACGCCATTTAGAAGAGGAAGGAACTCTCAAAATTATGGAATGACCTCCCCAGCGCCCCGACTTGAATCCAATCGAGTTACTATGGGAAGAACTAGATCGGGAAATACGGAAATCGGCTCCGACATCAACTACTGACGTGTGGAACAAATTGCAATAGAGTTGGACCTCAATAACACAAGAAACTCTGGCAAAACTTATTGCGAGAATGCCTCGATTGTGCTGCAATTATTAAATCAAGGGGTCACGTAGATGAAAGAAAATTTAAATTAAACGTTTTAATTTTCACATTTATTTAATATATTTTTATTCATGTACGTGTATCTGTACATAAAAATAAATATTATTAACATTTTTGCTGAGTTGTTATACATTTTTGCTGTCAGTGAGAGTGCCTAAACACTTTTGAGCGGTAGTGTACTCTTTTGCTGTTCCTTTTACAAACTTTAAATGATATTAATGACTATTAATAGTTTGATTATAGACAAGTTTTTAAAAGTATCATGAATATCGACCTTGGGACGTATGTAACAAACACGGTTTAGTACTGACAGTGCGAGTATAAAACTGCGCAGCGAATATTTGTATTAATTTATATCTCATGAGGTTTAAATAAAGCGTCACATGAACAATTTCCAATTCACTTTTTAGTGGGCAATAAGATAATACTTTATTCCATTAAGTCAACGCATTTAATTTCAGTTTGTGCATTGCGATTCCAATTTTCAAATATTTTGTAGCGGAGACTTTAAGAATGTAATGCATTTTTATTTCTTTTACCTGAAACTACATACATATATTTTTAGGTTTACAGTATATGTTCAATGCTTATTTTAACTACATTTCGCAAATACAATGCATACAATGAATGTTTACGAAATTAATCTTCCAAGTCGGGAGCGGGTGAAGGTTATTATAAGGGATTTCTCTAAATTGTGTACTACAAAGAGTGTACGTTTTTAAGTCTATGAGTGGGGCATACGTCAAATGTGGTAAAACGCACAACTATTTGGTAAATATTTGAATTTTGTATTTCATCGGTTTTATATCTGAACTTGTATGAATCACTGTTTCAATATTTTGTGTTTATTTCCTATTTCTTCGGGAATGCACTTAATTTGTTGGGAGTATCGCTTAAAGTATTAAACACATCTCAGAATTTTCTGTTTCTGCTTTCGAAATACTGTATAGTTGATGTTATGTGTTTCATATCATCGTTGATATTACAACTGGTTAAACAAGGCAGTACTTTGTAGTGACAATACTATAAGCAGCGCTAGGTTCAAATACAACTTCCTTTAGATCATTAAAATGAGCATAGAAAGGAAAACAAGTTGCTATTAATTGCACAAAGAAACGCACAAATTCAGAAGTACGAATATTACGCAGTAAGTTTGGGTGATTGTCTTTTAGCAACTTTCCTGCTTTGAGCATGCAGGAGAGGAACAAGTATGCTTTTATATTCGGAGGGTCCAGTAACTACCAGAATTTCTAAACTGTTTTTTACTCTACAGGGGACTATTTATTGCTATAAAAGCTTTATATAATCGTTGGTTAAAATCATTTTCGTTACCTTCCTCCGCTGATTTTTTTTATTTTAAGATGCTAAGTTATACTATAAATTATGTAAACATAAACAAAAGACTCACCAACCTATTATCCGAGGGTAAATAAACAATTTTGAGTTATCTGAATCATCTTGCAAATATTGGTTGTATTGTATATCGGCTATCAAGATAAGAACATTATATAAATACCCACATTAGTAGTTAGTAAGGTTCAGTTATTAGTTGAATTGCTGCTCGCAATAGTGTTTCTAAATTTTATAATATTTTGAACAAACTCTATTTTTGTTACCAATTAAGTCATACCAATATCATAACTACAGCTAAAATATTTTTTAGTTCGCCTAAATTTATATATTTTCGTAGTATTAACTTAACAAACATTATCTTTAAGAATTTGTATAAGAAATATTTCATTAATTAGTTATTATTTATTATATAATATTCATGCATATTACGTTAATGTATGTTTGTTAACCTAACATGTGATAGTTTAAAACTGAAACATAAACTATACTTTTACAAGTACTGAATTGTTTATTGTGAAGACTTAACCCTTTTCGATGTTGTGGAAGAATTGATGAGGTTATGTTGTGTTAGTGATAAGTAGAGACGGGATTATATGCAAAGAAAAACTGGAATATATGTGCATATATATGCATCGATTTTTGAGAAAATATGCATAAACCTGGGGCATATATGCATAAAAAATTGCGACAATATGCAAAATTTTTACATAAAATAAATAAGAGCAGAAATTTAAACATTAACTTTATTGCACAAATTTTTGTACAACATATTTCTAAACCAATTTATAATTAAACGTTTTTCAAAATTGTGTAAAAGAAAGTTTTGTCTTCTATCAGAATACATATGTCTCGAAATAAAAAAGCTTCTTTCAACATCCACAGATGTAATTGGTGCATTTTTTAACTTTGCAATACATTCTAAACTAAAATTAAGGTCACAATCGTTTACTGTTTCACCTTCCAAAATGTTCTTAACTTTCTTCAATTTCAAATACCCACCCAAATACGCATTTTTATTTATCACTTTTTTAAATTTATTTACCTATTGTACCCTTAACCTTCTTACATAGCATATCAAATCCATCTACTACTTCGACTGATTCCGAGAGCGACATCTCTAGCGTTTCTAGTTTCCGAATGAAAATTGTAACAAAGCTATAATTTGATTTAATATACAAAAGGTTTTGTCTGTTGATGTTACTATCTTTTTACAGTTTTCTAGAGCAATGCAGTCAGCAGTGATTTCATGAATTGCATTTTTTATTCCTTCAAAATTATCGGCGTAAAACATTGCAGCGTCTAACCATGTACCCCATTCGTGCGGATCGCTTTAGTTTTCACATTTTCCAATATGTGATGGAAGTTTTGCGTGTTGATCAATCAGGTATTTTCTCTCACAAGACACCTACAACAACAATTGTCATTTTATATCAAAAATTAGAGACTTTAAAAACAATTATAAAGCTTTTAGTAAAATTAAACTTACCAGTTTACTGCAGGCTCGACAAAATGTTTTGTCACCATCCTTTACCAGTTCAGGATACGGCTTAATCCATAAAGAAATTTTGTATGCTATACTCATTGTATGTACGCACAGTATTTAGAAACGTAACACAATTACATGCTGTTCCGCTCACAGATATTCAATGAATGAATAGTTTACTTGGGAATTAATAATAATAAAACGTATTTACCACGTCTCTTCCGCTAGGCGAAATTAAACACGTGCAGTTCCTGGAAAAAAGTATAAGAGAAACCAATGTAAAAGATTTATCGTTCTGAGAATTGTCCCTTGTCGATCTACATTAGGAATGAGTAGGAATTTTTACTAATAGGAACAATAAGAAAAAGCCCAAATATGCAACATATGCAACTTTTCTAAAAATATGCATAGAAATGCCTAAATATGCAATATATCCAATCACTAATTTGCGCTAATTAAGTTCAATTAGTGTAATACGTCTACATATAGACATTAAAGATATGCAAAAATAAAATATATCCACTTTGCATATAATCCGGTCTGTAGTGATAAGAAACCTCGGTTTTGGATTATCGGGAAACGTTTAAAAACTACCTGATTGATCTTGTAGAGTTCTATGGATCTGGCGATGATGTCATAGCAATATCTAAAAACATTGCAATAGTACCCGAAATATGAAATAAATACCATAAGTAATCGGTACTGAATAGAATTTTAATTTAGCTGATTGAGTACTTCCGGGATTTCCACTACGTCAGAATTTCCTACCTATAGTTAAGCGATTCTAATTACATAAAAATTTGATTATAAAAGAAAAAGGTATACTAAACTATACATGCACAAAACGAATCGAAAGTTGAAATAAATGCAAGGTAAAAATAAATGAATTATAACATTACAAATATAAATGCAAAGCATAACATGTTCAGTTGCGCCCGAACACAGAATTAGGTGTAAGGACTACATTGTCAGTAGTTGTCGTTAGTATAACCTCAAAGTTGAGAGTTTTCCATTCCAGGTAACAATTCTGGAAGTTGAAAGTTGAAGAACCTGCGTCGTGAGTCTTCAGATGTTGTTTGTTTTCTAATGGGAACCTTTCAATTACCGCGCCCTCCAGGTGTTCAATATGACTTTGTTCATAAGTCTCCATGCCGTCGGTCCGCCCCATAGTTATATTAGGCGTACAATAAACTAAACTGTTTCTAGTGCAGCTAAAACCATCTAGCATACAAATGCTAACCGGCCCTAAGTATAAACTTAGGGCTGGTTTATACACATTCTGATAAAGTTACAGGTAGCGCAATCTAACTGATAAACACAAACATGTGTTTTATTCACCTTCTGACTGATAAAAAGCAGTTGGTAAATTGCTTATCAGAGGGATAAATTTATCTGTTGTTGAATCCTCCCGATAAATGTATATCTATCGGATATTATAACCTCACTTTATTTCGTGCGATTGTTTTCGTATAGAAATATTCTGATTGAATATGGAACTTCTTGAAGATTTGGTAGATATTTTTATCGCAGAGTAAGTTCAAGCAATTAGTTTTGTTCTTGACTTATTGTTAATGTTTTTGTTGGTTTTATTTTAAATGTATTAAATTTCATAAAATCATTTTATTCTCAACCCAAAATAAAATTCCCATTAGAAGTATATATAAAAAAATTAAACAATAAAAAATAATTATAATTTCTTGTACTCCTTTGTCAAGATTTTTATTTTTATTCAGGTTCTTTCTCGGAATATTCCAACTGTCGCCCCTTAATTTTAATTTCTAAATTTTTGACTTGATATTCTTTCTCAGTAATTATTAGTTTCTTTTTTAAACGATTTCGTTCGTCAGCAACCATCACAAATTTGACATTAATTTGTTCTTTAGGTTTCTTTATCCGTTATTTTTTGGATGTTGTTCTTAAACTTTCCGGTATCTAATTATTCTATTTCATAATTTACAAAATTAGTTGATCGATTTTTTTCTTTTATTATTAATCTGATTAAAAAGATGCGTAGCGAAGGAAGATCTTATAAATTCATATGAAATACTCTCGTCTGTTCTACCAAAATGATTGTAAATGCCATAAAATTGGCAAACAAAAAAGAAACTAGGGGGAAGAAAACATCGGCACAAACTAACCGCTGTATCACAAGAACCGTACACCCTTTATTACTTCTACAAATATAGCAAGGGAATTAGAACTTAATATCAATAGTTAAATTGTGTAGAAAGAGATTAATAGAAGCCAATCTGCGTGCTACAATAAGTAGTTCCTTCTTCTTAATAAAACGCATATTGCAAATAGGCTGACTTTCACAAGGGATCATCAAGATTGGGCGTCATCTAAATGGCACAATATCTTATGGTCTGAAGAAACCAAGATAGAATTATTCTATAATAAAATCGACAAACAGTACGCTAGACGACCTGCACAGGCCGAATTTCTCTATCAATATACCAAAAAGACCGTGAAACATGGCGACAGCAATTCATTAATGATATGGAGGTCCTTTTCCTGGCCTGAGTTACGGGCAATTTATAAAATAAACGAAATTATGACAACAGATGTGCATCTCACCATTCTGACAGATATGTTACCTTACGCAAATTTTCTGTTTTTTTGACTACTGCTATTAATTTGCACATGACTGTATGTACATGCACAGATCTGATTCCTTTTAACGTACCATATATTGGAACTTGTTCTATCTTCAAGTTAGAATGTTAGCAACACGTAAGCAATTACCTGAGGAGCACAACGCCATATCCATTCCAAGTTTGATAAAAAAATAGACTTGTTGCATTTTGAAACTAAACTTCTCAACTGTAAATGTACGTAAACCCAAGTTCAATATAGTTATGAAATGGATACAAAAATATCTAATTTTTACTACAAAAAATTCCATTTAATAGAAAAATATATGTATTTTCTTGTAAATAAAATATAATAAATATATATACGAAAATGTATTATGATAATATTAAGCAGATTAGTGCTTTAGGTTTATTGCAAAACATTAAAATATTTCGTAAGTACACATATATTTATTGCAATTTATATACCCATCTAGAATCGAGAAAGAAAAGATAATCAATAATTTATGTAGTTCATTCCTCGTCATAATCATTTATTCTTATTCTACGTAATGTCATCCAATTCGCTTCAAATTTATTTTCCGGACATTTCCGCATATTCTACCCCCACGTTAAGTATCTGTCCGCGCATTGGCCTCTCCCCACGCCAAAAACTCCAACCTTTGACACAGTACGTGTCGCAATGATGAACGTGTGGGCGTACGAACTAACCTGTGTCTTACGGTGAAATTAAATTTTATTCTGCGACCAAATTACTTCGTTTGTCTGTTACAGTTGGATTATATTATAAATCTTCCTGCAGTTTATGAAAATACCAAAACAAAAAATAGAATCTCATAAATCAACCTCTACATTTACATAGCGTTCAACTAAGAAAACTATGTATGTTACAAAATTAGGGTGCGCTCTAGACAATAACGAATTGAATATCAAAAAAAAAACTACTGAAGTAAATATATTTTCTTAAATTTTAAACAAATAAAGAATAATTCATCTAATTTAAACGAATTTATGCAACATCGTGGAAACAAAATGTAAAAAGAAACTGGAACTTCTTATAGAAACTCATGTACTATAAGCGATCAAATTTTAAATCCTTTAAGAAATCGGTATTTGTATAAATGACATGAAATTAGTGATATTTAGTTCCATATTTCATTCGATATTTTCATTACTTCCGTTTTTAGAATTTCCGATACTCAAACATTCATACCAGAATGAAAACACCCTATGCTGTACAATATTATATCGAATATGTTCGATAAATTTAAGACTCCTCATTCATTCTATCGACTGCGGAAATTTACTTCGATTCACCATTGTGCACGTTGTTGGCACCTTTATTTTTTGAAGACCCTTTAACTACAAGCAAAAGTAGTTTTATTTCACGGTGTTTATAAAATATAATTCTTCAACAATATACAGATCAGTTCGCTTAAAAAAATAGAATACAATCGTTCTGATACTGGGTAACAAGGCAAGCGAAGGTAGAGTGCATCCACGATGAGAGTGTGGCATTATCAGAAGGTAAAATTCATTGGGGTAAACATGCATTTGCATTACTTTTAAAACTCACATCTTCTTCAAAGTTATTTTGAATAAAACATGATAAATTCATACGTATTCGTTTATTTTATAATAATAAAAATATCACTTTATTGTCCAGCTTATATAAAAAGACTTAACATAAGTCAATAAATATAGACACAATAATATAAAGAATCACTCTAACTTATTTCCGCGTTGGCACTTAATGCAGCCGGGTGAGTGCATAGGTCCTGGCTGTAGACAAATAAAATGGTACAGTTGAACGAGTCGCCAATCGCGGAACGTTGAAATAAATCTTTGCAGTAAGATGTGGACAAATTTATACTATTCTTCTGTAGAATGTGTGACGGAGCCGGTATGAATAGAGCAAAGATGATGATTTTTTAGTGTGCCAGCTTACACCATTTGTTAAGATTCAACTTGTTGTTTACGCTCACACCAATCAGCCACCACATCCAAATCACACTGCAAAAGAATAGAACTATCCACACCAGTGACAACGGAATAAGTGTTTTAGTCATTAGCATAAACCAGTGCTGTTTATTAAATATTGATATGTTTTTATTTATAATATTTTCAGCAATTTTTTCAACGAAGGCTTCTGACAGGTATATACACTACCGCTCAAAAGTGTTTAGGCGCCCCTGTTTTCATGGATTATTCATATAGTATTATGTTTACTAAAAAAAAACATTATAATAAAATGAAATACGTATTTAAAATGTAGTTCACACCCATTATACCGCATAAGGTTTACTTACATTTACCTGCACTTGGTCGGATTACCATAAACTGTTTACCTTCCGGAATTCGACTTTTGTGTCAAAATTTTATCTTCCAGCAAGATAATGACCCAAAACATTCCTCTAAATTATGTAAAGACTACTTACGCCATTTAGAAGAGGAAGGAACTCTCAAAATTATGGAATGACCTCCCCAGCGCCCCGACTTGAATCCAATCGAGTTACTATGGGAAGAACTAGATCGGGAAATACGGAAATCGGCTCCGACATCAACTACTGACGTGTGGAACAAATTGCAATAGAGTTGGACCTCAATAACACAAGAAACTCTGGCAAAACTTATTGCGAGAATGCCTCGATTGTGCTGCAATTATTAAATCAAGGGGTCACGTAGATGAAAGAAAAATTTAAATTAAACGTTTTAATTTTCACATTTATTTAATATATTTTTATTCATGTACGTGTATCTGTACATAAAAAATAAATATTATTAACATTTTTGCTGAGTTGTTATACATTTTTGCTGTCAGTGAGAGTGCCTAAACACTTTTGAGCGGTAGTGTACTCTTTTGCTGTTCCTTTTACAAACTTTAAATGATATTAATGACTATTAATAGTTTGATTATAGACAAGTTTTTAAAAGTATCATGAATATCGACCTTGGGACGTATGTAACAAACACGGTTTAGTACTGACAGTGCGAGTATAAAACTGCGCAGCGAATATTTGTATTAATTTATATCTCATGAGGTTTAAATAAAGCGTCACATGAACAATTTCCAATTCACTTTTTAGCGGGCAATAAGATAATACTTTATTCCATTAAGTCAACGCATTTATTTTCAGTTTGTGCATTGCGATTCCAATTTTCAAATATTTTGTAGCGGAGACTTTAAGAATGTAATGCATTTTTATTTCTTTTACCTGAAACTACATACATATATTTTTAGGTTTACAGTATATGTTCAATGCTTATTTTAACTACATTTCGCAAATACAATGCATACAATGAATGTTTACGAAATTAATCTTCCAAGTCAGGAGCAGGTGAAGGTTATTATAAGGGATTTCTCTAAATTGTATACTACAAAGAGTGTACGTTTTTAAGTCTATGAGTGGGGCATACGTCAAATGTGGTAAAACGCACAACTATTTGGTAAATATTTGAATTTTGTATTTCATCGGTTTTTATATCTGAACTTGTATGAATCACTGTTTCAATATTTTGTGTTTATTTCCTATTTCTTCGGGAATGCACTTAATTTGTTGGGAGTATCGCTTAAAGTATTAAACACATCTCAGAATTTTCTGTTTCTGCTTTCGAAATACTGTATAGTTGATGTTATGTGTTTCATATCATCGTTGATATTACAACTGGTTAAACAAGGCAGTACTTTGTAGTGACAATACTATAAGCAGCGCTAGGTTCAAATACAACTTCCTTTAGATCATTAAAATGAGCATAGAAAGGAAAACAAGTTGCTATTAATTGCACAAAGAAACGCACAAATTCAGAAGTACGAATATTACGCAGTAAGTTTGGGTGATTGTCTTTTAGCAACTTTCCTGCTTTGAGCATGCAGGAGAGGAACAAGTATGCTTTTATATTCGGAGGGTCCAGTAACTACCAGAATTTCTAAACTGTTTTTTACTCTACAGGGGACTATTTATTGCTATAAAAGCTTTATATAATCGTTGGTTAAAATCATTTTCGTTACCTTCCTCCGCTGATTTTTTTTATTTTAAGATGCTAAGTTATACTATAAATTATGTAAACATAAACAAAAGACTCACCAACCTATTATCCGAGGGTAAATAAACAATTTTGAGTTATCTGAATCATCTTGCAAATATTGGTTGTATTGTATATCGGCTATCAAGATAAGAACATTATATAAATACCCACATTAGTAGTTAGTAAGGTTCAGTTATTAGTTGAATTGCTGCTCGCAATAGTGTTTCTAAATTTTATAATATTTTGAACAAACTCTATTTTTGTTACCAATTAAGTCTTACCAATATCATAACTACAGCTAAAATATTTTTTAGTGCGCCTAAATTTATATATTTTCGTAGTATTAACTTAACAAACATTATCTTTAAGAATTTGTATAAGAAATATTTCATTAATTAGTTATTATTTATTATATAATATTCATGCATATTACGTTAATGTATGTTTGTTAACCTAACATGTGATAGTTTAAAACTGAAACATAAACTATACTTTTACAAGTACTGAATTGTTTATTGTGAAGACTTAACCCTTTTCGATGTTGTGGAAGAATTGATGAGGTTATGTTGTGTTAGTGATAAGTAGAGACCGGATTATATGCAAAGAAAAACTGGAATATATGTGCATATATATGCATCGATTTTTGAGAAAATATGCATAAACCTGGGGCATATATGCAAAAAAAAATAAATAAGAGCAGAAATTTAAACATTAACTTTATTGCACAAATTTTTGTACAACATATTTCTAAACCAATTTATAATTAAACGTTTTTCAAAATTGTGTAAAAGAAAGTTTTGTCTTCTATCAGAATACATATGTCTCGAAATAAAAAAGCTTCTTTCAACATCCACAGATGTAATTGGTGCATTTTTTAACTTTGCAATACATTCTAAACTAAAATTAAGGTCACAATCGTTTACTGTTTCACCTTCCAAAATGTTCTTAACTTTCTTCAATTTCAAATACCCACCCAAATACGCATTTTTATTTATCACTTTTTTAAATTTATTTACCTATTGTACCCTTAACCTTCTTACATAGCATATCAAATCCATCTACTACTTCGACTGATTCCGAGAGCGACATCTCTAGCGTTTCTAGTTTCCGAATGAAAATTGTAACAAAGCTATAATTTGATTTAATATACAAAAGGTTTTGTCTGTTGATGTTACTATCTTTTTACAGTTTTCTAGAGCAATGCAGTCAGCAGTGATTTCATGAATTGCATTTTTTATTCCTTCAAAATTATCGGCGTAAAACATTGCAGCGTCTAACCATGTACCCCATTCGTGCGGATCGCTTTAGTTTTCACATTTTCCAATATGTGATGGAAGTTTTGCGTGTTGATCAATCAGGTATTTTCTCTCACAAGACACCTACAACAACAATTGTCATTTTATATCAAAAATTAGAGACTTTAAAAACAATTATAAAGCTTTTAGTAAAATTAAACTTACCAGTTTACTGCAGGCTCGACAAAATGTTTTGTCACCATCCTTTACCAGTTCAGGATACGGCTTAATCCATAAAGAAATTTTGTATGCTATACTCATTGTATGTACGCACAGTATTTAGAAACGTAACACAATTACATGCTGTTCCGCTCACAGATATTCAATGAATGAATAGTTTACTTGGGAATTAATAATAATAAAACGTATTTACCACGTCTCTTCCGCTAGGCGAAATTAAACACGTGCAGTTCCTGGAAAAAAGTATAAGAGAAACCAATGTAAAAGATTTATCGTTCTGAGAATTGTCCCTTGTCGATCTACATTAGGAATGAGTAGGAATTTTTACTAATAGGAACAATAAGAAAAAGCCCAAATATGCAACATATGCAACTTTTCTAAAAATATGCATAGAAATGCCTAAATATGCAATATATCCAATCACTAATTTGCGCTAATTAAGTTCAATTAGTGTAATACGTCTACATATAGACATTAAAGATATGCAAAAAAATAAAATATATCCACTTTGCATATAATCCGGTCTGTAGTGATAAGAAACCTCGGTTTTGGATTATCGGGAAACGTTTAAAAACTACCTGATTGATCTTGTAGAGTTCTATGGATCTGGCGATGATGTCATAGCAATATCTAAAAACATTGCAATAGTACCCGAAATATGAAATAAATACCATAAGTAATCGGTACTGAATAGAATTTTAATTTAGCTGATTGGAGTACTTCCCGGGATTTCCACTACGTCAGAATTTCCTACCTATAGTTAAGCGATTCTAATTACATAAAAATTTGATTATAAAAGAAAAAGGTATACTAAACTATACATGCACAAAACGAATCGAAAGTTGAAATAAATGCAAGGTAAAAATAAATGAATTATAACATTACAAATATAAATGCAAAGCATAACATGTTCAGTTGCGCCCGAACACAGAATTAGGTGTAAGGACTACATTGTCAGTAGTTGTCGTTAGTATAACCTCAAAGTTGAGAGTTTTCCATTCCAGGTAACAATTCTGGAAGTTGAAAGTTGAAGAACCTGCGTCGTGAGTCTTCAGATGTTGTTTGTTTTCTAATGGGAACCTTTCAATTACCGCGCCATCCAGGTGTTCAATATGACTTTGTTCATAAGTCTCCATGCCGTCGGTCCGCCCCATAGTTATATTAGGCGTACAATAAACTAAACTGTTTCTAGTGCAGCTAAAACCATCTAGCATACAAATGCTAACCGGCCCTAAGTATAAACTTAGGGCTGGTTTATACACATTCTGATAAAGTTACAGGTAGCGCAATCTAACTGATAAACACAAACATGTGTTTATTCACCTTCTGACTGATAAAAAGCAGTTGGTAAATTGCTTATCAGAGGGATAAATTTATCTGTTGTTGAATCCTCCCGATAAATGTATATCTATCGGATATTATAACCTCACTTTATTTCGTGCGATTGTTTTCGTATAGAAATATTCTGATTGAATATGGAACTTCTTGAAGATTTGGTAGATATTTTTATCGCAGAGTAAGTTCAAGCAATTAGTTTTGTTCTTGACTTATTGTTAATGTTTTTGTTGGTTTTATTTTAAATGTATTAAATTTCATAAAATCATTTTATTCTCAACCCAAAATAAAATTCCCATTAGAAGTATATATAAAAAAATTAAACAATAAAAAATAATTATAATTTCTTGTACTCCTTTGTCAAGATTTTTATTTTTATTCAGGTTCTTTCTCGGAATATTCCAACTGTCGCCCCTTAATTTTAATTTCTAAATTTTTGACTTGATATTCTTTCTCAGTAATTATTAGTTTCTTTTTTAAACGATTTCGTTCGTCAGCAACCATCACAAATTTGACATTAATTTGTTCTTTAGGTTTCTTTATCCGTTATTTTTTGGATGTTGTTCTTAAACTTTCCGGTATCTAATTATTCTATTTCATAATTTACAAAATTAGTTGATCGATCTTTTTCTTTTATTATGACTAGAGACCGGATTATATGCAAAGTGGATATATTTTATTTTAGTTATTTATTATATTTTACGTCTATTTGTAGATGTCTTACACTGATTAAAGTTAATTAGCGTTAATTAACTTTAATCGGTGTAATACATCTATATGTAAAATATAATAAATACATAAAATAAAATATAAGTCCATATATTTTGCATATAATCCGGTCTCTAATTATGACATTTTCTATCACCGAATACTACAAATGTAAAGACGTGAGAAGACGTGTTTTACTACGCATACTTCATCAAACGGATCTTTAGACACACGTAATTGTTTGATGGCATAAGCAAAGATCGCTGGTTAATCTAATTATCCTTATTTAATATCGATATCGAATATTCACGCGCGAAAGATACGTATGTCTGAGACGTGTGTTTAAAGATCCATTTAACATATAGTATGAGAATAATAAGTTATGTTCAAATCGAAACAGAAACTACTATATTTATTATGTTTCTTTTTCTCATTACAACGTGCATAAGTCTATCTTTCAATTTTGCTATAGTAACCGTCTAAAATATTAGACAGTGGTGGTTTGTTACCTCCTAAATAAAATTTGGTGAATATACCAAAGCGAGATATCTGCTACCTGATAAATTTATTTTACTGGCAGTTATCTGCTACTTTATCAGAATGTGAATAAACCGGCCTTTAGAATAATAAAGTTTATATATAAATCTTGAAGATGACAAAATTTAGGTTATTGATTTCTAGATTATCTGTTATAGCTCCCTATTTAAGCTAGTCTGTACAGTATACATTAATTACAGTAAATCTGTACCGGTAAATCAATATTTTCGTGAGTCGTATTTGGTTTTATATGTAAATTACTTAATCCGTTCTGATCCGTTTCTCAATATCATTTTAAGTAATGTTAACGAAATTGAAAGACAGTAGAAAAATGAATACTCTAATTAACTGCTCTATATCCTTATTTTTATACAACGGTATAATATCAAAACAATCCGTTGCTGCATCTTGAAAGTTCAACAAAAATAATTAGGATCTTACTTTCTTAGTCTACTGGCTTAAGGTAGAATTTGTTGTAATATTGAGGATTTAAATCGTTTGGTAAATTGAAAGTCGGGGATTTACTTTCTTCTTTTTTGATTTTCAAAATATATTATTTCATGAATTTTGTTTAAGATGTGCTCTTAATAATTGCTAATCTAATTTTCAGAAAAATAATATTTCATTATGCATACCCTATATAAATGTCAAATTACAAAATTGTTATGTTAGAATCTACATGCGTCTTATGTTATGTATTAGAGAGGCTTTGAAGGTTAGATAGGGAACAAGATGTATTTATAAACAACAACGGTACGTGGCTCTGACGGTATACGCAGTAAACTGCATCAAGTATTTAGAAATCAAAAGGAATGGACGTTGGTATATTACACCATAAATGGCACGCAAAATGCGAAGGATATTTAAATTTGGTACTCTGGAGCTTAAAGAGAACATATATAAGTGTTTGGACATTACCCCAATATTTGGATTTATGTTATATTTTATTTAACATATTTTCTTTTTCTTATTCATATACAAACAGATCAGTCTCCAGCTATTTTGCATCACCTGTCTTAGTTTTGAGATCGTTTGAATCATTGGATAGAGGTGTTAATGGCCGCGAATTATATAATTTTTCGTAGTTTAATGCCGCGTTGCCAAGGATTCGACATAAATAACGTTTTACAGACTTCACAGCAACTTCCCATAGGCCGCCAAAATGTCGTGATCTATGAAGAGTGAAATACCAATTGATACATTCCCGGGTCGAGTTTGTGTGGTTTGGCTCTTGAGTAGTAATTGAAGCATTTAAACCGGGAGTGCTTACAGGATCCAACCTGATAAATGCCTTATTCCCTCTTTGATGCGTTCTAACATTATTTATAAAACGCTAACAATAAGCCATTACACGACCCAATTTATTTAAATTTGAATATCTACGAAATAAATCATTTATACTAATTTTGTTGCATACTGTTAGAATTGTTCTTTTCCTTGCAGGAGCTTCAGTATCGTTTAGCAATATTGTATTAGATCAATAACTAGTTTCTTGCTGTGGGAAAATCTTTATGATTAAATTAGACTTTTAATACTACACTTCTATTGACGTTTAATATATTAACTGCTGTGGTGGATTACAAAAATGTGTGTATTCGTTTAAGTTGGAATTATAATTTGTTACTGTTGCGATAGTTTCTTGGCTAGGTTTATCAGGAGAAGTGTTTTCGTAATTAGACGGGATGTAAAAGCGTATTGTGTTTTTATTGCATACTTTACACGCTCTTCCCTTGCATTGAAAAGCGAAGTGGTTTTCTAACAATTTAAACACAATCTTTTGACCTTTAATTTTTGAATTCTTTGTTCATCTGATATATTAAGAAGCTTTTTACAATTATGAATTATATGATTTTCATTACAAGGCACAGTGACACCTTGCTCGTGACTAAATTTGATGATATTTTTGGACAAGAAGTATCGCTTAGGTTTGGCTTTGAAATTATTTGTAATGTGTTGGAAAGCTTTACTGAAGTGAGTCGCTGAGGTATTTTGCAGATCAAAGGCTGCTTTAATTTTTGAATTAGCACTACGATAATATGCTCGGCTTGAGTAATTAAACTATAATAGGAATCTTCGAATTCCGAAATTTCTTCATTGTTTATCTCTGATATATCTATTTCAGCAATCTTGAACTGAATTTGATGATAGTGGGTGACTATCATCTTAAGTTATTAAACGGTTCTGAACTTCTAGGATATTTATGTCATCCGCAAGTCTGTTAAGATAAGTGGCAACTCTTGCAGCAAAACCGTTGACATAATCACGCCTTGACTTCAATGTTTTTAAATCTTCACTTGACATTATGAATATGCTAACAGTTGCTACGATCACCGTGAAGGATGCTAAATTTCCCGAATGAATCTTCTTTCTTTATCCGGCTATGTTTGAATTCCTTCGGGTTTGATGAAGTTATATCTGGCTCGAAGGACCAATGTTTGAACTTTTTCTGGTTTGAAGTTGTTTACTTTTCTAACGCATTCTTAATAAAACTCGTAAATACAATATATGTCGTGTATTTACAGTTAGTTACAAAAATACACTAAAAAGCGAGTTACCCCGCTCACTGACGAATTGAAACTCATTATTTACTGTTAATAAGTAATTACAAGTTAACTTCCTCTGTACAAGTTGAAACTCTATATCGCTTATGATGTTGTATGAATGGAGCTATGTCTTGTTCTCTTGGAGCTACGCGTTGTTCTTAACAAAAATTGTGCTATTTGGTTAAAAGAAACCTGGGTTTGCCTTATTGGTAATTACAGAATTACCTGAATGCCTTTGCAGTAATGAACATTCTAGGTAATTATCGATAATGGTCAGTTAGAAAGCGCAGCAATAGTACCCTAACTCAGAATGAAGAAATAATTTGATAATGATTAATAAGAAGTTAGCTAAATAGAGACATTGCTGGGGTTTCTACTAAGTCTGACATTTATACCTACATATTTGTTACGTTCTCCTGGTTTGAAGAACAACGCCGCTGTAGCCTGCTCGTAATTTCCTAAATTACTTGACCAATACTTACTTGTAGAGTATGTTCGCTTATTTACTAGAGGAGAGGTTGTACAGTGAAACTCAATGCGCATGCGCAAAAAAATATATTTAAAAATGAAATGGTTACACGGTTTCCACTCTTGCCTATGTACATGTACGATGTACGTAAGATATATAGATTTGCAATAATTGCAGTTATTCGAGCTCTCTTATACATGTAATGTACATTAGCATTTGTATATGTATTTTCATTGGTAGCAACATAAAGTAATGCCTCAGCATGTACGTTGCAACGCTATGTCTTAATTCTGTTTAAAAGGTTAAACTCTTATATGCTTCCGCTGAAGCTTTGTTAGAGGCATGTACTAATGCCTCTATCTGTTTGCATGCACCACTACCTTTTTATAGGGGAGCCAACCCTATTTATTTCTTAAATTTATAAGCGCACCTCGGTGCTATGCTTATTTATATGTCCCTTTCCGGGAGCCTAATATACTTTCCTTGTTTTAAATTTGCCTAAGGGACTTGGCCCTGTATTATTGGCATGTATTTGTACTTGACCAAATACGTTTATTGTTTTCACATTTATACGGGAACCCACCCTATCTCTTAGAGCTTGAACGCCTGGTCGAGGGCGACAGTAGCGATAATAGCCGATCACAATACAAAAGTAATGTCACAGCTACCCAGGCGTTCTCGTTTGAAATATTACGCTATGTGCAATCTTTAGCTCTGTACTACTGCGCCCCAAAGAAGGGAAAAATCCAGTAACCAGCAAATGTGCGAACTGTGCACCGACAAGTAAAACGCAGCGATGATGCCGACATTACATAAGAAAACTGGTCCGGGACACTCGTCCGCTACGACGAGCAACTAAATGAAAAATTTCTAAGTCCCGATACGACAAGGACCGAACAAACGTACAAAAGACAACGGGCGCTGCGGCCGCAACGACCGTCAGCAAGAAGCGGAGTGATCGTACTTGTAGAGGAGGTCTATACATGCGCGCCGACAATCTCACCAAAATAATTTCCGACACAAACTTAACTGAAGACTAAAAATATGTATAGACGACAATGGACACAGTAGCCTCGACGTACGATGATAGAAAATCGAGAATTTATACTTATTAAAAAATCTATACGTGTGGTCCGACGACGTTACCAAATGACTCCCGCCAGAAATAAATGTATAGACAACGTCCTCGACGATTCCCGCCAAAACTAGAAAAACTTAGAAATCTCTAATAATCTTACGACGACGTTACTGTACACGTTACGACGAGGCACGAAAGGTGACCGAGAGTGCACGATCGCTAATACCTCGACTGTCGCGCGGGAGACGACTGCCTATGCTTGTGTACCTTAAATTTCAAGAAAACTCCCATTACATATCCGACGACGTTGCAGTGAATGATTTCTAATTAGGCAGTTTTAGCTAGCGTAATGCGAATGGCTGACTTGCATACATATACAATGCGTAATGTACATGCATATTAAAATAAAATTGGATATAAGAGAGCAAAATAAATAAATATAAAAATGAAAATAAAATAATATTCTAAATGAAAATAATAATGCAAAGAAGATAAAATACATAATAGTAAAAAATTTAGAAAATACAAAAAACAATGTTAAGTCCTTAACAATATTTAATGAGATACTAATTGTAGGAATATTTCCCAATTAAGTGTATTCCTAGTTTAAGCATTAGTTTAGCAAAGCTGCTTACATAAGGTTTATACTTTTATCAGTTTAGAAACCGCTTGCCATTAGTAATATATATTATTACATTTTAATCACCACAGTTCCACAATATTAAACATTGCAGACAGATCCTTCTTTTTCTACAGACCTCTTTAGGGTCAGATATTTCTAATCAATTAACAAATTCGAATATATATAAAAGAGTAAGCAGTCAGCTATCGAGTAGTCAACAATATAATTTGAACATTGAAACATTCATTGTATTTTTAGTTTAAATAGTTAGTTCGAGTGTTTCATTTTATTAATAAAATAAGTGAAGACATACCTGTTTTTCATTACAAACTGTCACCAACCAATTTAAAAATAAAGCTTATACGGAAGTTACGACCTGTGAGCGATGAAGCAAACTCCACCATTCGGTCCTTCGAGCCGGATGATCATTAACCATAAGAATGACTAAAATGTGCCATAAAAATATAACAACACTATATCCTACTTCAACTACAATTCACCAAACATATACGTAAACATAACCTGCATATAACTCAAGATAACAATAAATGACCCGGGCAGTCAGTCTGTTAACTTCGTCAGAATTACTTTTGCTCCATTACCTTCTTACTCCGATAAAATTATTAAGAACAGTACAAATGATGGTAATTGATACTTGAATTACGTTTGTATTAAAAAGAACTTGCTAGAGTAGTTACAGTATTGAATATACATAGTAAATATTTTGCAAAAGAAAATAAAATAAGTGTAAAAAATAACGAAGCCCTTGGGGTGCTAAATGGGAGTCCTAAAAATATAAATTTTTCTACGGAATCAGACGCGTACGAGACGATTTTCATGAAAAAGAACAAAAACTTTCCTCCTTTCCGAAAAGATACAATATACACAGGAATACTTAATAGATTGTAAAAGTTAGTAATTAAGTACTTGTTAAGCCTGCATAGGAAATATTACATGCCTATACAGATGCTCGCGTACTTTAATTTAGACATCTCAAGAGCGAATCTTCGGAACCAAGTATTATGAGATATCGTTTATAAGAGACATATTCATTTCGAAAAGCTTTAAGTATGTTTATAAAAAATTAAAATAGATCGAACTGAAAATATAAATATATTTTAATCTGCAAACTCTGGCGAAGAATTTCTTATTGTCCAGAAATAAGACTTACGTATAGGTTATATATTTTAGCAAGTAGTTTGCTTTTGTCTCCACATTGAAGGCAGTATAAAGGCGGCTGCACAATTGAATGGTAACGAGAACGGAAACTGTTACGAGAACGAGAAAAAAGTTTAATCATATGATACTAGTGTATTCATGCCCAGTACCTTTCCGAGAACGAGAACGAAAAGCTACGGTAACGAACACGGAGAAGTTGGCCAAGTTTTAATTTTTCCGTTCTCCGGATCTTCTCGGAACCAATAGTATGACTGAAAAGGCTGAGCGTGCGCAAAGTGTAGTATGCACGTGATTCGTGTTATATATCGCGAATACACACATAACCTTCCATAACCACAAATCAACCAAAAAATAATAATCAAGGATATAAGTAGCAATCATTATTATATCACAGTACAAGTGACAATGAAGGACGAATTACAACATTGCAATAAACATATATATTATAAAATGCATGCACATGAGAAACATATGTATCTTTATCTAAGAAATCAATTTCTTCTCTTATTTAGTTAAATGAAAAACAAACTAATGATAGCGGTTTGTTAATTTGGCAGAGGAGAAAGGAAATGTAAACAACAAACATGTAAAAATTCCTAAATATCACTAAATTAAAATAAATGTACATAATCGTAGATTATAATCAACAATTGTTAATTGTAAATCTAGGGAAGCTTTCCGTTTGCGTTTCCGTTCTCGTTTCCGTCTAATTGTGCAGCCGCATTAAGGCACTAAAACGTGTTTCAACTTTTTAAATTTGATACGTAAAACAATAATTGAAAATAATTTCAACGATTAATATGTTTCTTTTAACAGAACAGATGTATGCGATTTTTGAATACAAATATACATTGCACAACCATTATCCTCAATACTCCTCAAGGTACGTATATGGCTCTGAGGAATAGAATATGAACAGAAAAACTCGCGCGTAGTAAAAACCTGGAAAACATATCATGTGTTCTACAGAAGTTCCTCAAAGAGGAAATTTGTCTCTGTATAGTAATAATTCGTTATCCAACAGTAACAATTTAAATCCTGTCGTTTTTTTAAAAATTATACGTATAATTTATAAAACAAAATTTCAATATTTTCAAATTTGGTCCACACAGAGAATAAAAATTTAGTAAAAATTACTGTGAAAATTCGGGAATAGAAACGTAACTATATTCATGCTTTGTGAAGTGCTATCTAAAAAGCTATATTGTTTTGATGCTGCAGGATACATTTTGGTTGGAAGTATATTCTGCAATTTTTATATATAGATTTTAAAAATCGTTTTTACGTAAAAGCAGCAATCTCACACAAAATCGCTGGCGGCGAAAATAAATTTCCAATATACGTGGCTAGCCACTTTCGACATGCTCGGTTATTTATCCGTAATGTGAAGCTAGACAGATTTATATCTGTATAAATGGATTAGTTACTCTATCAATATGTTTCACTTTGTTTTATAAAAGCTTTATTGAATTGTTTAATCTATGGATAAATTGGAAGAAAGAGTATGACGAAATAGAAATATATCTATGAAAAGTGATAATTAAAAATAACTTAATGTTTGGATAGTTGCCAACTATTATATTATGTATTTTGTAGAGGGAAGAAATGTAACTTCAACTCAACATCACGTTTACTTAAATCTAACTGGTGGATTGTGGTTATAATTAGAACTGTGGCGTCATCTTTGAGGCTTCGTAATAATTGAAACAAAGTAAAATAAGCAATGCTAA
Source organism: Trypoxylus dichotomus (assembly GCA_023509865.1). Lineage (NCBI taxonomy): Eukaryota > Metazoa > Arthropoda > Insecta > Coleoptera > Scarabaeidae > Trypoxylus > Trypoxylus dichotomus. The sequence goes on along the minus strand of CM042077.1, from coordinate 34,496,872 downwards.
GTACGCTATTCTTTAGGAAACATTGTAAAACGCTTACTTTCTTAAACAGCGTTAACAGATAATTTAGTTCTCAGTTAAACATCAGCATTGGATATGTTTCTACAGTTTTTTCGGTGAGCGATGTTCATCATCGTGAAAAAGGATTTTATATGATGAAAAGGGCCATTCGGTGAAAACGTTTTAGTTTACAAAAATCTATTTCTATGCCGTTTGCAGCGCATAACACTAAGTGCACATTGTCCACTATTCAGTGGCTGAAAGATTTTGTAATTTTCCACAATTATTTCTTAACAATTATTATGAGTAGTTTGTAAATCGACTTCAATTTGAGAATATTGACATATCGCTTGGCTGTCCTTGATAGCAACTGCCTCGTTAGGGTAAAATTGTTAAACTAGATATTTTATTTTGTGGAAATACTCAAAATAATAAAATGCTGCATTTAACCGCTTTTCCCAGTGAATAAGAGCCTGTGGTTCTTTCAGATATGTGCAAAAACCGTTTGTAAAATTCTCACTTTTAAGGCAACGGCCTACAAAACGCATGGTCGCGACAGTTACAAGTATTAACATTTGGTAAATTCCCCTATGAACTTTTTACTTATTTACTTGATTAATCAATAATGCTTTTTTATTTCTACGTACGTTCGACATAACTGTTTGTAGCGTAAAATTATAGGTTTCACAGTGCACCAACTGCTGTAAAACTCAATCAATCGAGCGCAGATTTACTTGCCGCCCGCATGTGTTTGCATATAGTGGACGCCACTGTCTTGTAACAAGAAATAGAAGATCTAAAACATTGTAGTAATATCTCGGACGTACTAAATTGTTTCAAGGTCATTGCCGTTTGCAGCTTTAGCAGATTTACTGCCAAAGTGCTGCAAAAAATTTCACATTTAACAAGATTTTACTCGGCAGCTACATGTATATGCACATCACGTAGTTATATCTTACTTGTGTTTAAAACCGAAATAAAGTGCGACGTATCTTATTTCCTGTACTTTTCTATCCATGACGACGAAAGTATTAGTATTCTTGTAAATAAATTACGTTGGCAAAAGGCGAAGTTTTAAAAGATAAATATACATTTTTTTGGCAATCTTTAGGAATCTCGAATATGATACACATATGTGAAAACTATGTTGGCAGTGTAAAAATTAGCAAGTCGAATATAGAAGTTTTGATATTTTGGTTCAAAATATGCACGATTGCGTTATACAGTTAATAAATACAACATTATATTACATTTGACGTTTATCTTCAATAAGCGATTAAAAGATCATCTCAAACAGTATAATTAAGTACAAAAAGATTTTATATATAAGAAATCGAACAAACAACGAAATGTTGCAAACCGTTTCCAATATTATGAAGAAAAAAGTTAAAGAAATTTACAATACAAAATTAAAATTTAAACAGCCAAATTGATATTGTGTATATTCAAAAACGTGAGCGTTAAGAATATTTTAGCTCTATAACGTGTACATAAATGAAAATTTGTTTTATTCCTTTTGTTGGTAAATGTGTATTGCCTTTGTATTAAGCCGCATAGACAATATCAGCCACGTAGAAGCAATTTGTATATTTAAAAGAGATTTGGAATGCTGAGATCGAGAATATTCAGTCCCTATAAAAAATTCGTAAACATACTACTGTACTAACCAAGCAATATTGTCGTCAAACAAAATGAATTGTTTTTCTAAAGAAAAATTAATTACAATTATTTATTGTGTTAAACATGTATGTTTTAAGCATATGTATTACACTTTTAGGTTAGTTTTAATGTCACTTGCTTGTTATGAACACAGTCGTCCACAATTAGTTCACGTTATCGAGTATATTGAAAAATACATTAATGGTTATTATACACAATCATCAGTAAATATGAAATAGTACGTACCAAATACGAAGAATAGTTTAATTGACAAAGTTCTAACTTTAAGTAGATAACTAATAGTAGTGACTCATAACTAAAGATTACTAAGGACAAACCCGCACTAAAATCTAATTGCAAAAAATGATTATGACGATATAAGCCACTTAAATTTTGTGAATTTCAAAAGAAAATAAATTACAATGAGGTAATTACACAGGTAGGAAAGCTTTAACATTTAGGACAGTTCACATGTATTATGGAGATATCTAATGTAATTTAAATAGTCTAAGTAGAATAGATAAACTGAACGAATTACAGCAATAATGTAATGGTAAATCATATATATTTATATTAGTTCATGCCAGGGTATTCTTGTATACAAGGAAGAGGCGAAACACCATTAACAGTTTTAATTGAAGCGGAAATGTTATCATTTGATACCTCCTGAGTATCCAATGATCTGTTTAAATTATTGTCTTTGTTTTGTGGATGTATTTCCGCAGTAACTGTAGTAGATTCTGCAATATTTGTATATTTACTAACAATATGTCTCCGGCTTTTTACAAACGAAACATTTTATTTCGTCAATGGAAATGATGATTCTAAACGTGTTTTAATTATGTGTAATTATCAAAGAAGTTGGAAACTTGATGTAGGTCCGGGTTAATATAAACCTGTTGACGGAAACTGAAGATATGTTTATATTCAGATCTATTTAACCCAGCGTTGGTAAAAGTAGTAGAGGAAATAATATCTAAACCAGTTTGTTTTAAATGATCTACAATTATAGTACGTAATCTGCTGGGAGAAACTCTCGATAAGGTAGCTCGATTAGCTGAGGAAACGAGACGTGTCGTTCTAATAAATCTTTCCTGTACTGCAATAAATTCAGCAATGATTTTTTCAGCTACTTTGGATGAAAAATAAACACATATTCTATTATTTGCAATTCTTGAAGGGAATATTGTATTAAGTAGGTATCAACTCACCCACTACGAGTACATAGACATTTATTGTGAGTACGCAATTGAATCGAAAACAATGGCCTGCTATCATTCTGGAAATGTGCATTTACGTATTGAACTTTCTTTTACAACTGACGCAAACGATAGCTACCGATTGGATTTTACTGTATCAATACTCATCTGAGCATTATCTAAAAAACCGTACTTATTGCTTCCCTTACCGGAAGTGAATACTTTTATTTTCCATATTTCATATGTGAACAATGTTTCGACGTAGCGAGGGAGAGACCGAATCGCCCCTACTCCACACATGCTCCCTACGCGCACAAATGACACCCATAGTACAAAAATTAGGAAGAGCCGCGTGAATATGTACGTATATGTAGGGAAGATAAAAATAATGAAAATATTAAAACTCAATACTAGTCATAAAATCAAAAGAAATAGAAAACTAAATTCTAATAAAATTATCAAACTATGTTCTTTCTATCTATTAAACACAGAACAAAGTATGTATATTGTACAATATATCTCTGAAAAATCAAACGTCGAACAATTCACGAGTTTCACGAACACTCAACTAAACATTGTTTGTTTGATACTTTACAGATTGTTTCATTTCCAATGCTTACGTGTTAAAAATGTTGATAGCCTCATAAATTCGACAAATATTGTGCAATAAACTTGCATCTAATACTAAAATATTGCGTAAAATTATTGTACGTATTCCAGCATTTTTACGAAATAAAGTTTCTTCTATACGAATTTTATTAAACAGTAATATACTAAGTTTTTGGAAAGGAAAAAAGAGCTGTAGTTCCATATAAGGGGCATCGAGTTAGCGATTTTAATGGATTCTAACGGCAAGCTCACGTTTTACTGTGTTTAAAATGGCCTTTCTTTTTTTTTAGGAGTTTAGTTTAAGATACCTAAAAATCAATTTAAAAAGGGCTATTTCTAGGTTATGTTTAGAGGTATATGAGTCATAGTATACGAAATTTAAGTTGGTACTTATTGTCTTTGGCCTAAAAGTTACTAAAACGGATAGTAAACACTGATGAGCGGCAAAATTTCATTTGAATATTGGGGAATAATCTGTTGTATAAAATTTACTATCCCATATTTTTTATTTTTGTATACAATATAGGTAAATAGACTATTATTGATTTGAAACTTACAGAAAACAACAGGGAAAAAACATAAAAGCAATAAAGACATAGTGAATGTTATTATTTATTACAGCATGCAAAATCATGAAAGTTACAGTAAATAAATGAATTAGTTTGGTTTTGAATAGAATTAACTAATTATTACTTCGAAGATTACACAAAAGGTGTACCGAACTGTTAGTAAATTACATATATACAACAGTTGAAGATGTTCACACCCAGAAGATTGGGTGTTGCTGGAGAGCCACCTAGGCTTGGTTTACCACCAAACGTTTTGCTCGGCAGACTTTTACAGAACACTTTATGGAATGGCTATGGTGTACGGATGTGCAGCTAGCCGCTGTTAGACAGCAGTAGCCAGTGTAAATTTCAGGTCTCCTTTTTTCTTATCATTTCGTATTAGGACAGTGTGTTGGTTTTTTCAATGGGGAATATATTTTTTTTCTCTAAAATCATACACTAGTATGCATTAAACTTGTATAATTTAAACATCGAAGTTTTGTACTTTAATGGAAAAATCCTAGATGCTTTCCTTGGGGCATTTAGACCATGTTTCAGAGTTACCTTTTTTTTTTTACTCACATATTGTTTATTTTGCAGAATTATTTTCAAATCTATTATTGGAAAAAATATTTTATAGTATATTATTTTATTCCTAGGATTATTTGTTAATTTATTAATCATTTATTATTTTTGAACTATTTTCATTTGTTCTTTTGTGGTAGTTCCTTTGCATGACCTACTCACAAATTAGTGCCTTGACGTCACAAACAGTGTACACTTAATATACCATATTACTTTTATAGGTTTCCTATTGACGGACGGGCTTACTTGATGCATATAACAAAATCACGTTAATATTAAAGTGCATTTTATAATTTACTACCAGTTTGGTACAGTTTTTGTGTAATCTTCGTAGTAATAATTAGTTAATTGCGTTCAAAACCAAACTAATTCATTTATTTATTGTATTTCACATGTTTATAATACATAATATTCGCTAGAAAATTATTGTCTTTATTATTTTTGCCCTTCTTCCCCTGCTATTTGTTTTCTATAATGAGAACCATAGAAAAAAGACTATCAGAACTTCTCAATACTGTAATACAGTTTCAAAACAATACCAGTCTATTTACCTATACTGGATACAGAAATAAAAAATGTGGGATAGTAAATATTATACAACAGATTATTCCCCAATATTCAAATGAAATTTTACTGCCCATCAGTGTTTACTATCCTTTTTAGTAACTTTTAGGCGAAACACAATAAGTACTAACTTACATTTCGTAAACTATGATTCATATACCACTAAACGTAACCTAGAAGTAGCCTTTTTTAGATCGATTTTTAGATACCTTAAACTAAACTCCTAAAAAAAAGAAGTGCCATTTTAAACACAGTAAAGCGTGAGCTTTCCGTTAGAATCTATTAAAGTCCTTAACTCGATGCCCCTTATACGGAACTCTTGCCGAAAAAAGTTCTTTTCAACCACAACTGCTGGATTTTCAAATGTTTGCATGAAAGTTGTTACATTTTCTATTGACGTAGCTTTAGATGCACGGGCACTATTGCATTTAATTTATAGGTTTCTCATCTTGGTATGTAAAATATTCCATTTTGCATTGATTATATAAACAACGGTAGCTACGACTCACAATTAAAGAGAGCATGAGTGAATAGTCGAAACTCAGCGCGTGATGGCATACCGAGTACTGCCGAATACGATGAACGAACAATTCTGCTCAGAATACACTTATGTAAAACACATTAACAAAGTAATTACCGCCAACCGGCGTTACTCTATCGTGGTCGCCTACTACAGTATTAAAACCGTACACGTTCATGGAGCTGAAACAGCACATAACTAATAAAATCCGGGCAATGATGCCATTATTTTGCTGCGAGTACCGTCGTCGTCAGGAGTATATTCGCCATCTGCAATCGCATGCAAATTGTCTTCAAGAAATAAATATGTAATAGTAGATAGCATTGTGTTAGCATTTTATCATACAATTTGTTTTATTAAAAATTAATCTGTTATATATAAATTTGTATATAGCGACTCTTACGTGCATACACATTGAAGCTTCATTACCTAAAATGTTTGGCACTGCATTCACTACCGTTCAAAATAATATCGATACTTCCTATTTCATGCAAAATTTGACGTTTGCTTCAAAACTTTAAACAAAATAATTATAAGAAAAATATTTATTCATCTACTACTTATTGCACATGCGTACACGAAAGAAAAAGTAATAATAAACATTAGAAAACATCGAAAAATATACCTCTTGATTTAATAACTGCTCGCATAATTCGTTGCATTCTTTCTACCAATCTCCTCGGTGTATTTTGAGGAATATTGTTCCACTCTTATTTTTAATATGTCTACATTCTCTGCATCAGCGAGATAATTTTAGTACAGTTACGACGTGCGCTTCGGATCATTATCGTGCATCAACTCAAAATTGTTTCCTATTAAGCGCAATCCGAATGGTAGAACATTTTCTTCTAATATCTCGCGATAATTCTCTTTCCTCATTATTCTATCAATTTTCAGAAGGTCCCCTATTCCACTTAATAAAAGACAACTACATAAGAATGGAACCACCACCTTTCTTTATTGTTGTCATCAGGGCCGTCCTTAGGGTGGAGCGAGTGGAGCGGCTGCTCCAGGCTCCGCGGTGAGGGGCCTTTTCACAATAAAATGTTCTTATTATAAGATAGCACGGACAAAAAATGAATTAGTTGAAACATTCTCTTTTCAATGGTTTATATTGGATTTGTCTGTCTCTAAACATTTACATAAAGGCCCCGCAGAACTATTTTGCACCAGGCCCCGCTTTTGCTAAAGACGGCTCTGGGTGTCATGCACCCAGGAAACATTTTCTCGTCTTTTGAGCACCTGACGAATGTTCTGCGGTTTTGACGAAACACTTCATATTTGTACTCATCACTCTATAGTACGTTTCTCCATTGTTCTATTGTCCAGTCTTTGTGAATGTTAGCCCACTGGAAACGTTTTTGTTTACTTCCACGACGTAGCAACAGTTATCGTGTGACAGTACGACCGTGGAGATTTGCTTCTTTAAAACGACATTTCACTGTGTTAACGGATATCTTCCTGTTTCTAGCCCGATTCATTTCCGCCATTAATCGTCTATTTCTCTTACTAAACAATGTTATGCGTTCTAGACGATTTTTGCTAGCAATTGTACCAGTTTGTTCGAAGCGGCGAACAGTTTTTTTTACTGTGGATTTTTTTTTATTTTCCCAAAAAGACTAAGGATAATAGATTTCTTTAAGAGATCTTTTTTGACTAATTTTTATTGCTGTTAATAATAAAGCATTTGCATTTAGTTAATAATAAAACTGCAAGGTGCCTTAGATATATAGGTAGAATGTAATACTAATTAAGTAAGGAAGAGGAAGGCATATCCGTAAAAAAAACATGTTCCTACCGAATAGATTTTTTTTGTGTAAATTTTCGGACAATAATTTTTTCTAATATTTCTTGTATTTCCGATAACGTATACTCCAGTATCATGCACTAAAAATGCTTTCTTGCAAAATTGTTTCGTCGACGCTGATGATAATTAATCTACGTAGGTAAAGTCTAATGGACGGCCGCTTGTGACCTACCAAACGAAGATAAAACGTTTCATATTGGTTGAGTCATGCATTTTAGCACATATTTTTGTCGCTTCAAAGTAGATGATGTTTAACATCATATACTACGTTAGTTCAAGATCCACGATCTAGTTATTGGATCAAAGGAAAAAGTTGATTTACAATCTAGAGTTGAAATACATTTTTTTTTGAAATGTAGCACCGAAAAATTTCTAAATAGGGCGTAACATTTTATTCAATTTAAATTATTAATAAAATAAGAATAGATTGTTTTATTTGTATTTTATTGTTATCAGATGAATATTATTTTATTAGTATTTGCATGAATAAAGTATTACGCTGAAATTAAAAATTATTCAGGGCTATATTAGATACTTTGAGAAACCTCCCTCCTTTATTTACAAAAGACAAAGCTGTTGTTTTCAACTTTAGGTTGTAAATCATCCACATTTTCTTTTAATCTAATTACTAGGTCATTGATCTTGAACTAACGTAGTATGCGATCATAATTTTCCTGAAAATATGTGTCAGCTAAAACGTACATATGCAACGCTTCATTTCTATTTGGTAGGGTCGCAAGCGCCAGTTTATTAAACTTGACCTACGACTAGAAGGGTTATTTATCATCGATGTTGACGAAATTATTTTGCAGGAAAGCATTTCAACATGAAATGGATAAACAAATGCTACCGCATATTGTCGTAAATATGGGACAGGACCGTATTAGTAGATTTTATTGTTCGAAAATTTACACAAAAAAAGAATTCGATAGGAACATACTTTCTGTGTATTTGCATTCTATCTTACTTGCTTATTATTAGTATAATATTCCACATCTATATTTGAGACGCACTGTATAATTTTATCGTCGCGTGTTAAATTTTACTTAACTATGTATATATAAAATGTGCTTTGCACCAAAAACGTAAAATATTCCACAAATTATTCTTCACTTAGAAATTCCAAGAATTTAACTGAATATATTAACGTAAATATTAGCAATCATATAAATATATATCTATAAATGATTTTAGCTTTAAAGAAAATTATAACGTCAAACCTTCAATTTAGTTATGCAGTTTAGACTTGGTTACAATTTAACTCATAGTAAAATACAATTTCCACAATCCTTTGTTATCATTTAAAGAATGACATTTAGACTTTATACCACTCTTAAAAATATCATTTATTCCGAAACATGATAATAATAGTCCATCAAACATGAAAATTAGAATTAAATATTGTTGTAATTATACATGTACATCCTCTTTGGTTTGATTATTGTCAATACAATAATAAAGCTATAATTTAATATAATTAAAATGTCCTTTCTGTTGCAGGCTGAAGATATAAAATCACAAGCGGAAGTGAATCATGCGGGCTATGTAGAAACTTACTCAGCACCTTGCGATGTAGTTGAAAATTCTGATATCATATTTTGTTGTGTTAGCGACGTTGTAGCTGTTAAAGATGTGAGTCCTATTTACAGTGCAAAAAATAATTATGTTAAGACCAGCGTTTCATAAATTATGGTTAACTAATCAAACGAGAGTTATTCGTATTTTATTAGTATAAAGATGACTGCATGTATGTAATATAAATCATTTTTTGCATTGAATTTTATAAGCTTTGCGATACTCTGATTTTAACTTTGAGTGATACTTATTTACAAAAGAAGCTGTTAACTAAAAACTAGCAGTTAATAGTTTATGAAACGCTAGTGTCAAAAAAACAATATTTTGCAAATTATATAAAAAGATGTGGAACTTACATGCACATTTTTCTCCATTACAGATTGTTTATGGTAATTGCGGTCTAATGCATAACAGAGAAACACTGGACGGAAAAGGTTATGTGGAAATGACTAGCATTGACAGTGAAACATCGTTAGATATCTGTAACTTTATAACTAAAAACGGTGGTAGATATTTAGAAGCGCAGTTGCAAGGAAGCAAACAGGAAGCGCATGATGCCAACCTAATAGTTTTAGGTGCTGGTGATGAAGGATTGTTCAATCAATGTCAGTCATGCTTCAAGGCGATTGGCCGTACAGTTTTCTACTTGGGCGACGTAGGATTTGCAACCAAAATGAATTTAGTTCTTCAAGTTATTAAAGGAGTTGCTCTGGCTGGTTTAGCTGAAGCTTTCGCGCTAGCGGACCGTTCTGGCATTGCACCCAAAGATGTATTGGAAGTGTTTAGCTTGACAGCGATATCGAATCCCTTCCTCAAAAGGAAAGCTGAACTAATAGTTTCGACCGATTTTCAGAATGTTGAACAACCGCTAATGCATATGCAAAAAGACACGAAATTGGCTTTGCAGCTTGCTGATTCTTTACGTCAACCTTTGTTGATGACTGCCGCTGCTAATGAAATCTACAAACACACGAGAAGATTTGGATGCGATTCCCATGACGCAGCCTCTGTATACATGCGGGCAAGGCATTAATATTTTATATGTATATTCGATTATTGAATACTTGTCATTAAATTGCAATTATCATTTATACATAATTTCCTGTCAGATGTTTCAAAGTTCAAATGGGGTAAGTAAGTTAACGGAACAAGAATGGCCAATAATGACGATGTCTCATTATAAGCAAGATTGAGAGTTGAGTGGTTAGCAGACTTTCGGTTTTAAATAGATTTTATTTTATTTTGTTCATAGTTTATTTATAGTTAGTTCAACATGGTAATAAGAGAGTACGCAGATATGAGCATGAATAACGAGATAAGATAAGAATATTGATAAAACATGGTCTGGCCTAAAAGGAATCTAATTTTTTTAGTTAAAGGGAAAATTAATGCACAAGTTTAAATTTTTATCTATTTTGTTAAAATTAAATCACGTTACGTATCACTTTTTATTGACTACATATTATCGTCTTCATACAATTGTGTTGTGATAACAACCTATTTCCTGACATGCTCATTTCATACCTATATGTGATCTTTACAAGAAAGCTGAGAATCTGTTTATGTATAAATATTTGGAATTGTCGAATCAATTCCTTTCGAATATTATGCTTATCGAAATCATTACGAGTTATATCGTTATTATTTGGACATTGCACTTCAAGATTGTTTTGATGCGTTGGAAATAAATGCCGTGTAAGAAATGTTGATTAGACGAATACTTTGTATAATGTTTTATTTTGTTGATAAATTTCTTCAATACATAAATTACCAAACTTAATGCGTGAGCTATTACGTGCAAAAAAGAACGGTCAAAATTACTATTAAAGTACAGAATTTTAATTTACAAGAATTTTCCATTTATTTTTAAAGATATGGATTTTTTTATGCTGATTGTTACACATTCAATCTACGATATTAAATTGATAGTGTTTCATATCTGCAATTCCTCTTCATAAGTAGAAATAAGTTTTCTTTTTATTATTAAATAATTCTTTTTTCATTTTTTTTATTGTACATGTATTGACAATATAAGAAAAAAAATGTAGGATAATGATATTTTTTACTATTGTTTCTTCTTTACGTGTTAAAAATGTAAGGTAGAAAAAGGTGAGGTTATTTCTTACAACGCGGTTTTGTTTTACTATTAATTCTGGAGATGCCTTTAAATAAAAAGAGTAAATACATTGAAATTATTCAATAAAATTTCATTTGTACGAATATGTAATTGTGTTTTATACAGTTTCTCTATTTAGTTTGGAATGCCAAAAATAGAGAAAAAACATGTAATAAATTAGTATGACTAGTCTAAAATAACACACCAAATTAAAATTTATACAATATAGATATAAAGATGTAAAGTACGAAATGACCAGATTTATTATATTATTATTACTACTATCTGTTACATAGATCGAAAAGTAATTGGAATAAATAAGTAAAAAACTAAACATGTTGATTATTATATATTTGTTGTGTAACAAACATTTAGTTTTATAAACGTGTTTTAAAAAGAAATTAAATATAAAAGTATTTTTTTTTTATTTTCCCTTTTTATATATTTTTTTTTCGTAATAGTTAAGGTTCTATCATGCTAATATTCTTAAATATGTGGGCGGAATTTGCGTACTTGCCACTGATATCCGGTGCGACTTTGTTTCACCACCCACCGCCCTTCTTAGTGATGAAAGTCCATATGTGATGCTAATGTTTCGTTTAGTGAAAAATATGTTGTCAAGGTGGGTAGTAATTATTTAAACTTCTTTTCAGATCCTGCAACTTTTCTGCAAATAATAAAGGCAAATTGCAGAAATTTTGTAAAAAGCTAAGAAACTCGTTTAATTGTAATAGTTACTATAAGGCCAGCTACACACAGGTGATTAGCACAAGGCAAGATATCAAATTGTTGAAACTAACGTGGGGCACTTACAGCAGTAGAGCGCTTCATCATGTATGTATCCGATCTAAATACATTGAAACAACATTTCAAAAAAGCATTGACGATAGAGAAATAATTCATGACATGGACCTTCAACGGTGGGCTCTAGAAGCAAAACAAGAAACTGAAGACTAACCGTTTAAAGCAGGGCATTGGTGAATATGACATTTCAAGAAAGTCCATAATATTGTGTTGCGCAAAAAAGAATAAAATTTATTACTCGCTCTACATGTACTGCTTTGGAAAACGTGGGGTTGTTAAGTAATCTTATCCACATAAATATGTGATAGCAGTGAGCCAGAGCAGTGAGTTTGTGGGAATACGATTATACTGCGCTGTCATACTAAAACAATCGCGCGGAAGTAAGTATTGTAGTGAGTGGGGTATAGGTCATACTTTACAAAATAACTTCATACAAAAGCAATTCGACTTTTGGATATAAAGTTTTCTTGTAGAATATTAGGTGTAGGCAATTATATTGCAATATACAAACATAATTTGAGCAAAATCAATGACGGTGAGGTATCTACAATCCTACGTCCCCCCACTAACCCATGACGTAGTAGGGCAACAGCGAAGTACTGCTTACGGCGGATGACTGACAGACTAATTGTAGGGGAATGCTGCAGCGAGAAGAATAACGGGAGGCACAGATGCATATTATAAGCGTCGACTTTGCTCAGATTATGTCTGTATATAACTTTAATTGAGGATATAGAGGGCAACATTTTCATTGATTTCGCTGTCTCGGTTTAAAATGATATATTTTTGAATTTATGAGCACTTCTTTCACTTACTGATTTTTCTTTTTAGATTTAAATAGAATAGTCACTTGCTGTTCTAGTCTCCAAAATCTAAGACAATCCGAATATAAAAGCTACACTAAACTTGCTGATCATATTGACTTCATTGTGTTTTCATAATTCTAAAGATATGGTCAATTATATCAAATCAGGCCAATTAAAAATGGTACTGAAATAGCTCTGAGTATAATCCAAGTTACTGAATTCTAAATAGTGCTACCCAAAAAACCCGGAAATGTAACAATAAATAAAATTGCAAACTACTAGAATTTCAATTACCCCAAAGTAACACGAATCCGAAGTGCCTCCGCTACGAAAAATAAATCGTTCTGAAAATCAAATTCCAACAATCTTTTCTGTCGTGTCTCGCGCCTTCTACTTGATATTCATTTTTTGGATACAGGAAAAGTCATGAAGGGTCAAGATGAATGAATGCATTGGATAAAGAACGATTTATTTCTAAAGATGCGAACTCTGTTTTTTTTTGTGAATATATTGATCTGTTTAATCACTCGGTAAACTTTTTTTGGTCATCTAAGAACCAGTTAATGGACATTCCTCTGGTCCTTTTCCTCTCCATTTTTCTCCTTTCCCTCTTTTACTATTCCTTTTCCTCTTCTCTTTTTTCTTCATCTCCTTAAGCTTCCTCTTCTGTCTTTCCCTTAGTAGCTTCCATTTTTTCTTTTCGTTTTCTTTCCTTTTTTTCATGTTTTCTTCCCCTCCTAACGGGCTGATATCTTGTAAAAATTTGTAGTGCGTTTCGAGAATGTTCTAGCGATTTCTGTATTTACGCAGTTTGTAATGTTTGCAAGAGTGGCCCTGCGTAGATCTGTTCCGTCACGGAATAAAATCGTCTATATGAAGATATGTGCTCTCCGCTCCTTTTCGATATCTCGATCTTTTGAACAAATAATATGGTAGGAATTTTTCAGTGTTTGCTCTTCGTGTGTTATATTAGCATATCGGAATATGTTAGTATATCGCAACAGCATCTTCAGTTGAAGCCATATAGTCCGCAGTATGACTTCGCGTGTGTTCATGCTGCAGATGTCCAGGTATAGCAGGCGCTACCTGAAGAAGTTTGACAAGCTATTTCAGCTTACTGTACTGGTATAGAGCACTTTCAACTTTGGTACCTTGACATTCAAGATTTTTAGCATCTTCAAATTTCTGGTATAATACCCTAGCTATTCTTCTCCTTACCTTCAGGTCTTGAATCGCACAGTATGTCGGTTATGATACCATGACAGACCTTTTAACCATTTCCGTAATTTGCCATGTAAGTTAGTTCTTGCGAGACATTGCACATCCCATTTTCCTCGTCATAACTGCTTCCGAGGAAGAATGCTAGTCGCTTACATTGAATCAATCTCGGTTTCCCACTGGATTTTTTTTTTGATCCGGTAAACGTAATTAATTCCCTTAGTCACGCCATGAACTCCCTTCCATGATCGCTGTAATTTAGGAGGGAAGTATATCACCTAAATAGTATCCTCCTTCTTCGCCTCTAATGTAATAATTTTCCTTCATCTTGTCACATTCTATTTGTGACATTGACTCTCGCGCGGTTATGAATCTTTTCCATTCACTTATGAAAATTTGAAACGTAATCTTCCCCGGTTATTCCTTCATCTGGTTTGAAACTGAACACTCTACCACGCCATCGAATTGTGAGTGTTGTACAGTAACTCTAGTTTTTTGGATGTCCGGTATATTGCAAACATAGTGGAACACGGATGACTCGAAGTCACACCTTTGGTTGAAGCGCAAATCAAGTGGTATGCCAAATCAACCAACACATTCTTTAACCTATTCGGTAAAGTAGTTTTGTTTCAATAAATTCGTTCATGTGCCTTCTTTGTCTTTTGACCTCCTAAGAGTTCTATTGAAGAACCATCATGTAGTAGTTCCAAACTTCAGAAATCCTCCTTATACAATTACCTGTAGCTTTCTATTCGCTCCCGTCGTTTTTCAACACTTTTAGCAAACTATTTTCCGTACCAAGGAATTCTATCGTATTTAGTACGTTTTCATGTTTATGTGCGGGGGCAAGTGTTAATGTTTCGAATGTGCCTAAGCTAATCGAATTTCCTTCTTCTGCCATTCAACCACGAACTTCAAGTCTGGTTTGGATTCTTCGGAGACTCGAATTTTGACCTTCACTCTACTCAACATCTTCAACTGTGAGGCTGCTTCCGCTTTCTCTTTCACCAGGCGACAATGCAACATCATCCGATGTTTTGTATAGGCTTTGTTGCTTTGATGTTGTCATTACATCGTCTCTTAGTTGCCGTTCGAAACAGAAATTTTGCTTTTTGTAGTTGTATATTTTGTTTTGAAACACATGACCGCCATCGAAATATTGAAAATTTATTTCTTAAGGAATTTGAGCGGTAGGGACAAGAAATCAAGAAAAATAATTATACTGAAATCAAATTAAAATGTAAAAAGGAAGAATGTAAACTACAAATGCATTTATGAAATTGAAGTTTGTAGTTCATCATGAGATCTGCACTAATTGCAAAATATGTTTCATAGAACAAAATAATGGATGGAATTATTGGAGATTGGGTATACAAAACGACGGGCGACATTAATGATTATACATTAATTATTTGGATCACATCAATCTACGACTGCCATAATAGACTGTCAGAACATCCTTGCAAGCTTGAATTTCTTTCAGAGGGAAAATCGTTTATTCTTGAATTGCCTTTCCCATTCATTTCAGTTTTGTTAGAGATTGCATTGTTATGTAGATCTCTCATATTGGTATTCCTTGGTTTATACTAGACTCAACTATCGCAGTCGGTAGGAAATAAATTGTGTACTTATTTGTCATATTCACAGTTTTCCTTTTTATGTCGCCTCTATATTACGGCAACATTTTTAATTTCTTTATTGCACCTATTTCAATTTGTTGGAAGGTCGTTGATTTCACAAAGAGATTTATTATGATAGTTTACCGTTTAACAAGAACAAATTCAGCGTCGTGCATCAAAACCATTGACCGCCGTAAAAGTTACTTGGAAATGTGTCCACAATTTCTAAGTCATTATTAGTAACGAAGAGAAGGTGAAAAGGCAATTTGTCAGTCTTTTCTTATTTTGCTATTAATGAACTTAAATAATTCTTTAGGACTACCCCTAATGGATTGATCCCTAATCGGATCTTTACGTCGTGAAACGAACTACATATAACTACATTCTCTTGTGCTTGCTGAACAAAAAATTAGCTTCATTTATTCCATATATTATAGTAGCTATTTTCATGTTATAAAAAAAGTCTAAACGTAGTTCCTTTAAATGACAGTTACTTTATTCAGTCTTCGTAGAAGCGATCCTATGTTTAGATAGTAACCAGAAATATTTAAGCGAAATGCAAACTGAAATCATCAAATTTGTATTAATGCAATATTTACTACACTTTAAATCATGTGGGCAACAACCGGCCCGTTGTAAGATTTGAGACATATTTTGAAAAACACAATTAAAAAAAATTCACGATTTAATTATAATGTTGTACCTATTTTTTTTTTCATTTCATTTTCTTATTTTAATAAATTGCATTATAATAACATTGTCGTATGATTTCATGTCTGATATCTATCTCTAAAAAATTATGAACACTACTTTAAAATGCACTGCCGTTAAACGCGGCCCGTGAACGTATTTGCACACTAAAGTTTGACTCACAACATGTCAAAGGTTGCCCATACTTGCTTTAAATAAAAAAAATATAGGGTAAAATGTATATGTAACTTATTTTGACAGAAGCAAAAATTGGGTAATTTGTAGTGGAGAGGGCGATAACTATACCATGTTACTGAAGTAACAATAAAAAGAATTACTTTCACAAAATCAAAACGTTGAATGTATATACTTAAGTGACGAGTAAAAACATGGACCTAAGCCATAAGGTATTTCGCGGATGAAATTTCTAGAATATTTTGTGCCAGAAACACAATTTCCTCAAAAAATGAAAAAAAAAAAAACAAATACAACCCCTTATTTTCAGCATCATTGTAAATAAAAACAATTAAATTATTTTCACATGTTAATTTTAAATAGAAAACAATATATGTAACTTATATGGTGTCGAATGACCAAGGCAAAGAAGGCGATCCAGATTACAAATGAATAATAAATTCTCTTGGATAATCTAGTAGTTTACCCAGCTTCCACATATCTTCTTTATTTAAAACAAATCATAAGTAAAAGTTATAAAATAAAATGCAAACTGCTATACATTTGGTTACATGATTCACATAATTCTGTCATTTCTCTGAAACATGATTCTATCTCTGTACAGTTAAGCAAAATATTTCATTTACTTTAAATGAAGAGTTATGCTTAATATAAATATACTTCTTAACCTGTGTCCATACCATTTCAATTGGGTTCCAAATGCAGTGGCAAGGTGGCAATCGTAATACTTTAGCAGCTGCTTCGTCGTATGTATATTTGTTATGCTTATACCTTTTCACAGGCACAATTTGTGGAGAATCACGTTTGAATAATATTAGGTAATGAAAATTAATTACTCTTGTATACAATGGGCGACACTATTAAAAGTTGTAATAGTTTTAAAAAAATGATTCATTCAAATGTAGATGCAAATGGACGGAAATAAAGAAATAAACACAAAGGAAAATAACATAACAAACGATGAGCCCAATTTGAAAAGTTATAGAAGCGATAAACAAAATAAACGTATTACTCTAGATCTTAGAGCAAGGTTGTGGAATAACTTGCCAACGCTTCTAGTTCCAAAAGGAGGTAGTTAGTTATATGCGAATCCATATTGGCTAATAAAAGGGTAGCATAGCAGTAAAACCTAATATTTTGAAGCGTATATAACACAATCTATAAATGGTTACTAATTAGTTACGATGGTTTATTGCAGGTACATATATGAGTTCACGAAAGGGCTGAAGAGGTTTAGATTTTGTAAAGAGAAACTGGTAACCAGAAGCTTTTCGTCACCGAGTTAAATAACTTATATTAATGATTACTATCAATCAAATAATTTTTTTATACTGATTCTGTCTGTTGTGGCAGATGTAAAACACGCTATCCCGGTAGTAAGTTACCATTTAAAATTCGAGATTATTTGTGTTCAAGAACACTATAATAAAAGTACTTTCACATAGACGGTTTTGAAATGACAACGAAAAAGGCAACATTTAGCTCTTATTGGGAAACTGGGTGGTTGCGTTATTCAAACTCATTTAATGTTAACAGTGATTTGTGCATTTGATAATTCATGTATATTTTTAGCAAAGTTAATAATACGGTGTGGTTACTTGCAAAGTTCTGAATCTCCAAACTCAATGAATAATTTAAACAATCGATTCCAAATCCCAACAAAAATCCAGAGCTTGTGCAAATGTGTCATCTGATGTTAAATATGTTTGTGTATTTTCATTTGCTAGTAATTACGTTTGGACTCAATGGAAAACAAATAGCCCAAACTATCTCTTCTGTTTTATGTTTGAGCGTTGTTGCCTATTCTACAGTAGTAGGTGTAAAATCATTCATATCGGAATCTTCTTTAGGTCCGATATGGTTTTGGCTGAAACATGGAAATGCGCAATTTCCTGGTCGCAATATCTTTTTTCATTGTCCCACGACGAGATAAGTAGCATCTCTTGACCGCAGTATCACCGACGGTCTTATTTTCTGTCATATGACACTCTTGCAAGAAGGTGTGACAAATGTTTTTTAAAATTGTATTTTTTTGTAATCTTTTTTTTTCTACTCGCTTGAGCTGGGTTATCACAGTCTGTTCAAAGTCCCGTAATTTATTGAAATATTTGCTGAGGGGTAAATTTACTTTAAATCCACCATTTTTGCCATTATAAAATGTAGCTCATATTCAATATCTTTAGCGGTGAATCTTTTGTTGTTTTACAACTTCCAAATTCCAAAATGCAACGTGTTTGTGCAACTATTCGTTGGAAACAATTTTCGCTTAATTTCGACTTCCAATAGAACTTATCACATTTAAAATATATCTCAGAACAAAACGCGTTGCTTATTTTTTCCATCGAAACCAAACCAATGACTTCTCATTGGAGCGATAGCTATTTTTGTCTTATTTTTGATTGTGACTAGATCTTTTGTTTATAAAATCAGGTAAATTGGATAAATTTGGGCTTTCAATTTTGTCTACGCCTTCCTTATATTCTTTTCTTTCTTATAGGGTTGAGTTTTGATGTTAATTAAGTTTTTAAATGCATTATGCAATAATTTGTATAAATAGATACGTCTACAATTCATGTTTGCCCAAGAATAAATCAAATAATTATTTCAGGTCTATGTGGATGATTAATTTGTTTTTGCTTCCACAGCGCTCTTTCAACATTTGAAACGCTATAGTGTAATTTACGGTATAAACATATCAATTTGAGTTGCTGTGTGCCAC
The DNA here is from genome assembly GCA_023509865.1 of Trypoxylus dichotomus. NCBI lineage: Eukaryota > Metazoa > Arthropoda > Insecta > Coleoptera > Scarabaeidae > Trypoxylus > Trypoxylus dichotomus. The sequence goes on along the minus strand of CM042077.1, from coordinate 34,477,642 downwards.
GTAGGGTCGCAAATTGTTATCATTTGTGGTGTAGGGTGCCAAATTGTTATCAATTGGGTTTGTTGAGCACCAAATCGATTGTGCTTGAATGCCACGTTAATGCCAAATTCTTATTAATCGGGTTGGGTGAAATGCTAATTTGATATAAGTTTTGATTTAAATTTTTAATTTATAAACAATAAATAAAGAACTGAGAGGTGTCCTTAACTAAGTTTATTTAACAAAGCAAAATGTAAATAATACAAACAATGAATTTTAATAAAGAAAGATAAAGGACAAGGTAATAATGCTGGTGAATAAATGGTATTACTTACGCGAAATGAGTAAGTAATGGTAAATATGTAACACAAGTCAATTAATTAAAGTAAACGATGTATGTAAGTACTTTAGCTTTGTATGTGTTGTTTATATGTTGCGGTAACTGATCCTCCAATGAAGATGCCGAGTGTCACGACTTGAGGAGCGGGTTTCGAAGTGCTGAAGGCACGAGATCTGCCTTATGAAGATCGTGTAAGGTTTGTAGATAGTGAGAACACTGCTATGCGAAGAGTGTTTGATTAGGCAAATCGATAGTGTAAAGACTGTAAAGCATACTGTCGAACTCTCGAAAAATGACAAAGGTTATCTTTCCTTCCCTCTCCTATTCAATTTGTCCCAAAGCTTAAGATATACTAAGCAAGGGTTTTGCGAAGTGAATAAATATAGCATAAAATAAAAGTGGGAGGACTTTTGCATTGTATTAATATTAATGATTACATTAAGAGTAAACATGCCCGATTTTGCCTAAAACTGCACTGCTCCTTGGAAAAGATATCATTATCTTTGGAAGAGACATTTAGTCTATTACAAAATAAGGTAGATATATCCCAATAATTAAAAAGATTCTGATTATCACTTTTCTTATACAACAGAAATATTTACCACACTCCATATTCTTATATCAAATATTTTATTCAATATTCAGTAAATAATGGTTCCATTTTGGTGTTAAAGTTTTATAATACCAATTTGGAATTTCATTCAATCCTCATTTGTTGGATTTCAGCTGATTAATTATGGTTGGTAACTCTTCCATAGTTATATATGTGTTCGTCACCAAGTAAAGAACTGAAACATATTCTGTGTAATCGCTTGCTCTATACTCCATATAATTATAGTAGAAAACAAGATCCAATTCCTTGATACAAATCACGCATTTGATTTCTATTGGATATTTTTATGTTCTGCCAGAATAATTTGGACATTTTCGTCTCGTTCGGCTAGCGAGAGATATACAACTCCGGTCGCTAGCCGAACGAGAGCGTCCGGAAGAAGATGAGTGAGATCTCGTCGAAACGTCGACCTAGACCACTCCACACAAATTAACAATTATTCGGAACGCAACGTTTCAAGAGCACGTAGACTTCCATTGTCAATCGTGTTACCAACTCGATCGAATTTTGATTTACGGTACGTATGTACATTATATATCTTTGGATTCGAACTTTTTATATCAATTCGGATCTGTTAAGGACAAAAGGATTGGATCTTTCGGAAAGGTTCGAATCATTGTTCGATTTACGTTACCGAATCCTTTTCATGTGGATTGTCCAACACTAATTTAAGGTATAGCGTAAACGGTTTGTGGTACTGGATTTTATTGCAAATAATTTAATAAAGTTGCAATCAATTATACTTTTAATACAGTTCAATTAATTCCAATAGCAATCTATTCCAAAGCCAGAAGAAAGTTTCGTTTTAAACATTCAATTTTCATTTTTATATATAAATTTAAGAACTACCAGTTATCCAGTATCGCATTCGGCTATAATTTTTTCGTTCCAGAGAGGCGTTAATAATATAGGCGGCAATAAAGACCACATTTACATGTATTAACTTGAAAAAATAGGAAATATAATCTTAATTGTCGAAACAGCTAACTTAAATCGCCCGTGAAATTAAGAATAGCTACTTGAGAAAGAAGGAATATGTAAAGATTTAACACAAGAGTAAACTGCTTTGAACTAACGCAGAATGGAATGTGTGCAATACAAGCTAGACAGCAAAAGTAGAATATACCTGGAGCTAGTTTATATTAGATACTTTTATCATGCAGAGCGTAATCTTTTGTACTAAAATACAACGGTGACATACAATCATTTACAAAGGTCTCACAAATTACTACATAATGTCTTAAGGTGAATAAGTATGCAGTGTCCTAGTAAAACAGGTAATTGCCCTATTCACTATTGTCTTCGTTGTTGTATTGGTTAATTTAAATATTAATTTGCTTTTGTTTATTGACAAATACTGTTTTGTGGATAACAATGTAAATAGAAATTTGTAGACATATGAAGACATTTGAGTTATGCATAATGAAAGCCGTTAATGTATAGTTATGATTTCATGAAAGAAAATATACGTTTATTTCTTTATATCAAATTGCAATATTCAAGTCAAGAAGTTAAGGATGGGCTTAACAATAATCGTCGTTCGGTTAAAGATAATATAGATAATCTTGCACTTATTGTTACAATAAAACGTGCAGCACCGAATGTATAAAAAAGACAAAAATATCGTCCGAGTTAGAAACACGATGTATTATTTAATGTCATACACTTCATTGAACTTGATCTATCAAATAATCACGCACTATTATGTATTCTTGCCTCACCGACCCAATTTCTTTACTATTTTTATTAATCCCATTAGTTGCGCTCGTACGTACTCGCATACGATTCAACACGACCAAGGATAATGCGTTCGGCAAAACAGCAAACGACTGACGTTGTAGATTGTACACATACTGCCATCATGGAGACTGGAATGACAGAGGCTACTCGATTTGACATATGTACAACACGGTAAACGCACGCAAAGACCGTTCAGCCCACAACGCTAACATAACACACGCACACAAGCAAAAGCATTCACTTGTTTATTCTTTTGTTTTTGCGCATCTTGATCGGCTCACGCGCACGTTATTCTCTTGTTCTGTGTGTGTAGTGCGGGGCCCGCCTACCGTCATAGTCCGCGAATACCCCAACTGGTTAGTGTCGCTATTTTCGGATGATCTCGTGTACAATGTGTTTGATTTATCAGAAAGTAAATAAATAAATTTCAGACAAAAATTGCGGATACATTACGCACGCAGTAAAAAAAATAAAAAATGATATTAAGAAGTGTATAAGTAGTACAATAACTTGTAAGAAGCATGTGCGAATAAAAATAATAAAGTGCAAAAATATCTAAGATATTAAATTTCTAATTAAAAAAATTATTTATTTATGCTTCATTTAGTACCTATAAAAACAAGTGGTCGCCCCTAATATTTATCACCTTATTGCAGGTTAATTGCAGTGAAAATTAGTGTACATATATAATTATATATATATATAAAGTACTTTCAAAAGTGTGGCATGTTATATCTACCAACTTGCTCTATATGGCATTCATCGAGAGGATGTTATTCAGGTTAGTAACAATTGTAAAAGTTATTTTAACAAAATACATATACGCTCTGGAAACATATCGGGAAGAAGTATTTTTGTTCCACGGCTACAGAGTGCATTCACCCGCGTGTTATTTCTTTTACAAAGCGCGTAACAAAATTGTGATTTAATTGATGTAACATATAAGGGAATTAAAAAGTTTAAAACAAATTGCATTTGTCATATCGAGTAAATTTTATATCATATAGATAATTAAAATAATTACAGCGGTTCTTATTCCATTATAATATGAAATTATTAACGTTTCAGTATTTTGAATACAAATGAACTTAAGTAGAGAATAAACATTATTGTACAGTTATTTCTAGTAGGATATTCAGTTTTAATATCGTAATGCATTTCACTTGATTTTACTCTACTTAAACTGAAGGAAGAGAAAAAGTTATTACCGAAGCTGTATGGACACGCATATAAAGCTTCTTAAACGTAGGTATCCTTTAATATGTTACATACATTTTATTTTATGCGTTATTTACATATATGGGATATGTTGTTCATTAGAAGCGAAATACTCTAGAAAAATAGGCATACGTGAAATAGCGGAAATATGGGTGACGTAATACCTATTACTTATACAGTAAATAAGTTGTAGAAAGAATTTTTGTATATTATTATTGTATTATATACGCGCAAGCATGTAGCTACAAAAAATACTGCGATATTCGTCACAAAAAATATAAAGAAGTCGTTCGAACATAGAATATAAAATAGATTAACTTACAACACAACCAGAGCCGTAAAAACAAATCACAATTAATCGAATAAAGTTTAATTCCTTAACTGGTAAACATACATTAAGCATACGCAATGTCATATAACAGCAATAAATGCTGATTTATGAGCATTCTTTTTAAACATAACCTAAAGCAAGTATGGCTTTAATATGTTGCGAGCCAAACTTTGTTGTGCATATACGTTCGCGGGCCGCGTTTAAAAGTAGTGCATTTTAAAATAGTGTTCATAATTTTTAGCGATAGATATCAGACATGAAATAATACGGCAATGTTATTATCATGTAATTTATTAAAATAAGAAAATGCAATGAAAAAAATAGGTACAACATTATAATTAAATCGTGAAATTTGGAATTATTACAAACTACGAAAGTTAAATAGCGACAACGAAATCAATGAGACACTTGAGCTTGAATTTGGGAAACTAATCCATCGATGTTTGGATTAATTCCACTGATACAAAGACGTAAAGAATTTTCCAAATTATCGTCAGCCAGCCTTGTACGATGTTTTGATTTATTAACTTTCATCATTGAAAAGAACTGTTCGCATTTATAAGTACTGCCAAACGCACAACTCTATCTTATTACGAATTTTCTAAGCTCCAGAAAATGGTCTTCTTCGAGGTATTTTTTGTAGAAATCGCACAACTCCACGTCTTCAAATTTAGATTTTAGGAGTGAGTTCTCTTGAAGCTCGATCAACTCCATTTGCAAGTGTGTTGGAGCATTTTGTACATTACTTTTTGTTGGAGTAGCAAATAAATTATAACTGTCTTCCATGTTTTTAAAATTGCTAAATCTGTTCGAAAATTACTCCGACAGTAACTTTAGTTCTTCAGCATATTGAGCAGTATTTTCATACGCAGAAAGCGAGGTGAAATGATAACTGTTACAGGACAGCATCTGTACCTCTCATAAGCGGATTTTGTTCTGAAACGCTTTCAAACGGCTGTACAAATCATTTACTAACTGTCCTTGTTTTTAAAGTTTCAAATTTAAATCATTCAAATGGCCTGTAAGGTCGACCAGAAATGCTAAGTCACATATCCATTTTGGGTCACTCAATTCAGATAGTGGTTTTATCTTTTATTTGCATAAAATCTGCTCTTATTTCTAAGCTCGTAAAACAGTTTCAGCATTTTCCCTTACCATTCTGACTTCACAATAATATGTTACATCCTTATATTCGGCTGATATTTCATCCAAAAACGCCTTGAACTGACGATGGCTAAGCCCTCAGGATCGAATAAAATTGATGGTTTTTGCTACCACATTCATAACATTCTGGAGTCGAATGGACTTAGAACACAAGTTCTGTTAGTGGATAATGCAATGAAGGACTATCAAATCATCTTTTTCCACATTTAATTCAGTTGCTTTCGCGTACAAAATTCCGATGAAACCTTTACGTAAGCCGACCATAGAAGGTGCACCATCTGTTTATATACCAACTGATTTTGACCATGGTAAGCCAAAACTTGTGAATACCTTTTGAACTTCATTAAAAATGTCCTGTCCTGTAGTGGTTTCTTTTAGCGGCTGTGAAGCAAGCAGTTTCTGAGTAACAATGAACTCTTTATCAACACCTCGAATAAATACAGCCAGTTGAGCTGTGTCAGACAAATCGATGCTCTCGTCTAATGTTCTGGAAAATGATTCAAAACCAGCCATACGGTCAGTCAAAGTTGTTTTTATAGTTTTTTCAAATTCATTTTTCATTTCAGGACACAAAACATTGCAAACTTCTAACATACACTCCTTGATAAATTCTCATTCGGCAAATGGTTTTAATGACTGCCAATTTTGAACTATAAAACTAGCTTTCACCACATTAATTTAATATTTATGAAACATTTGCCGCTGTTTTTCCAAATTTGCGGCAAGCTTCTGGATATTGGCTTTTCTTATTTGTCCTGTCAGTGAGTGCAGCATAGGATGCTTAGTTGAATAATGCCTCCTTATATTGAATTCTTTCATCACTGAAATGGATTCATTACACAGCAAATAAATAGGCTTACCATTGTGCAAGATAAAAAAGAATTCTTCAGTCCATTTTTCTTGAAACTGACTCTGCATCTACTTTTCGTTTCTTTCCGCCGAGCATCATTTTCGTTTACTTTTCGATCGATAAACTTAATAACGAAATATAATTAGTAAGTCACAAAAGCAAATTGACGGCACTAGCAATTCACTAGGATATCGCTTGTCGCAGTTATCACCTCGGTAGCTCAAATAGAACTGAACTACAGTTCGGGTCATCCACCCGCTTATATAGGCAAAATGAAGTCATGATCTAGAATCGTCTAGTATAAAACAATTGAGAAGCGATAATCTTTTGTTGCGCCGCCAGTGAGGCGGCAAACATCAAAGGCTTTGATGACGAAGATAATAAGGTTCTTCACTTTCGTTCTGTATTCAATACTAAGAAAACCAAAGGTTCGAGGAGTCGAGTAAATAAAAGTGAAATGATGAATAGTGATGAAAGACAATTTCTTTTTCTTTTTTGTTTAGAGGTGCATTTACTAATAGAAGAAATCTAAATTTTAGGATGGAATATTTTTGTAAGATTCAATACTTTATCGCTTTTGCGCTTATGCGCTTCTTTGCATGTTTAGGGTTTAGAGTTAGCAGTTACGGAGACAATCAAAAGCCTAGTGTCTTAATTATCTCACATTTTTTATCAGGCGTTGTACCCAAATGCTATGCTTTCATCCTGTTTTAGGAAGATAAATTCCAACCCCCTTCGTTCTCTTTTTTTAGTTTATACGTACCATTGAAATATAATCAGCGACGATTGAAAAAGTATGTATTGTTGCTGTGCGACTAGGTGTGAAACCGATCTCAGAGAATCCATTGCATAAAACTAGTTTACAAACAATTTCTCTGATATATGGCACGCTCAAGTGTAAGCGTAAAATTTGTTTCTTTGGCTATCATTCCAGATTCTAGATGTTTCGTGAATTTTAATAATAATAACAATAAAAATAATCATAATTATAACGATAATGGTAGTGATAATTAGCGACTGGATTATATGCAAAGTGCATATATTAAATTTAATTAGCGCTAATTAACTCAAATCAGTGTAATACATCTACATATAGACGTAAAATATAAAAATAAATAAAATAAAATATATGCAGTTTGCATATAATCCGGTCTCTAGTGATAATGGTACTGTTAATGATAATAATAATAGCAATAACTTACGCCTTCGTATTCCCCAACAGCTGTCGCCAATTACACGGGTTTGCTTATTGCAAACAAATTTCAAATTTTAGTTAACTTCCGTGACTGATAGCATCACCTCCATTCTTCTACTACAAATATCAATATTTACTTTATTGTAGCTTTTGAATTTAAAGAAAGATCCACAACCGCTTAATTAATTTACTATAACCTAAAAGCAGTCTGTCTATTTTTAACATTAGTCATGCTTTCTTCGAATGCGTTCCTTCTATATATACATACAGCGGCTTTTATAATTAGATGGTCAGTAATTGCTCATTTGTTAGTTAAAGTGTTTGCATGATAGGTTTTTTTATTAGTTATTTTTTAAAGAACTGTTTTTTTAAGTACAACTAAAATCTTTGGTAAATGAATTAGAGCCATCTTCACGTTCAAACAAATTTGTAATGGAAATACTTTGTACTTGAAATTTTCGTTTGTAAATGTATTGGATGAAGATGAGTTTCCAAAAAATGCAATTAATACGTTGTTGTGAAAGGCTGTTTATGTTTATTACTACAAATTACCTTGTTACTAAACATCCTTATACACTGGCGTATGCATATTAGCATGTGAATAATAACCGAGTGTAGTTTAACTCTGCATCTTTGTACCTTGTATTTTACATTAATTTGAAAACTATTTCTTAGCCAAAAATAAATTATACAATATTCCAGCAATATTATAGATTTAGGTTTGAACGATTGCCTATAAACTTACAAAACATATACACTGTTTCTATTTGAACTACAGTCCCTATCCATTTTATTAGGGCCATCATATAAATTTAAGGTTTTGTGTTTCCAACGCGATAATTTACAAATACGTGTATAAAATTCATGGGTAGGGTTTACAATACCTATTTAAATACGTTCCTTAAATATCTTTCTGAGAAATTGAGAAAGTGCCACCTAATGCAGTGCAGCGAATCGCCGTTTTAATAAAAGAAAAGATACTTACTACAAGTACCGGGAAAGCGTTTTCCGGCAACAAAAGGATCATTACTAATCAAGATGATCGACGTATCCTGTAACTAGCAACTGAAAACGGAGATTTATCCTCCAAAGAAATAGGAAATGTAATATTTCAACAAGAAGTGCAAATATCCGCGCGTACAGTATGTAGATGATTGTACAAAGCCGGATTAATTAACACCGATGATGAAGCGAGCACATTATAAATGGACAAGACGTTATCAACATTACACAATTGAAGATTGGCGAAGGTAAGACAAAATAACTTCATCATCGGTGTTAATCTTGGCTTTTTCAGGGGGTGTCTGCATTTTAATCCGCTTTCTTATAATTGTCTACGTACTGTACGCGTGGATATTTGCATTCCTTGTTGAGACATTACATTTCCTATTTCTTTGGCGGATAAACCTCGGTTTTCAGTTGCTAGTTACAGGATACGTCGATCATCTCGATTAGTAGTGATACTTTTCTTCCCGCAAAACGCTCTTCCGGTACTTGTAGTGGGTATCTTTTCTTCCATTAAAACGACGATTCACTGCACTTTTGTCGGGATACTTCCTCTTTCTTTGCAATTGTGCGTTGAGAATACATGCCCGTACCCAACAATGCCTCAATACGCAGCTTTTTTCTCATCTGGTATGTCCTTTTTACTCCCATAACGAAAAAATATAAAGTGCATATAAGCAAAAATTTAAAGTGCAATAAAAACGTTGTTCCATAAACAGATAAATATTCTTTCTACAATAGTAACCGGTACAAATAATATTCTACGAATTTACTGTGTCTTTCAATCTTGTTCCTACATATCTTCTATACAGTACAGAATGATTCATGAAGGGGATAATAATAGGCAAGATGTCATTAAGTGGCACTTTCTCAATTTCTTAGAAAGATATTTAGGGAACGTATTTAGATAGGTATTCTAAACTCTATCCCTGAGTTTTATACTTGTATTTGCATATTATGGCGTTGGAAACACGAAAGTTTAAATTTATAAGGTGGCCCTAATAAAACGGACAGGGATTGTATGTGTGCTGTTAGTAGCTGAAGTTCGAATCGCTTCCACAAACAAGTGGAAAATTAGAAAAACTAGAAGTGCATATTACAACGAAGTGTTTTCCTTAAAGGGTGCAAATGTTTATGTAAACAAGAACTAGGATTAATATCAAGATGTGAACAACATTTGCCACCTACATAACAGCTGCTAGTATATATAATTATCCATTGTACTTTCCACACACGCAACTAAATAGGATAAAGCAAGACAACCACTAATTTAATAGAAAGAATTCATTTTGTTTCCAGTTTTGTAGGCGTTTCAAACCGATAGCTAACCTAATCTTCTCAATGTGGATGTATTGCGAATACAAATTTGTCCGTTTTTGGTGACATTGGGTGTTAACACAATAGAGCACTTAAATCTGCTTAGCCACATGTAATATAAATAATAATAAAGTTAAAAGTGAAAAAGATCATTTTTGTAAAATTGAAACGACAATGAGCAGCAATAAAAATATGTTTGCTTTTAAAATGCCGCTATCATCCATTTAACCATGATTTGGTTGAATCAATGTTTTATTTCTTAAAATTGCAAGGACTTGGAGTACGCAATGTATATCTCTCGGTATGCATTTACGTATGAATTATACGACATACGTCTAAGAAGAATGTTATTTACTTTAGGAGAATTTGTCGTAATTTAATTCATAAAAGTCAAAGACGGTAGTAGACTATAATAACGCTATAGTTTTAATATTGTCCGATTACACCCTGCAAATATTACCAAAAAAAGCAGTTTACAAAAATTGCAAAACAAAGCAATCTGTATGATTTTGAATGTAAGATACATATACACTACGACAAAAAAGTATCGTATAGACTACAAAGAGACGTTTATAGACAGATATTTTTATACGTCCACAATATGTTTACGATTTGTGCGTAGACAATACTAGCTTTTAAATAAGTTCTTTTCGTTATTACAGAAACATTTTGGAAAAGTACATATGCACATGGTTTATTTAGTTGTTTATTGAAAGTGTTCCTCTACGGACAAATTTTCATGTGTACTTTACTAACATTATGAGAAGCAAAATGAGTAATTAACTCCAGAATAAGTGACTGGAATAGTTGCTTTAATCAAAGATGCGCGATTTGAAACAGATATAGGGACACATCAGATTACATACGAAGACCGTCAGGTCGTTCAAGCTTTAGTACTCCCCAAGATGATCGGATTTTAAGACTACAAGCATTACGTCGGATACATGTAACTGCAAGGCAGATCGACTTGGCTAGAGTCAGAAATACTCCAAACCGAAACCGTTCGTAGTAGGTTGAGCCAGAATGGAATAAGAGTCAGAGTAGCCTTTACAGCTTCTCGTCTTGTTCGGAATCACCGAATGGCCCGTTTAAGGTTTGCTAGAAAACATGTCAATTGGGAAAGGAATGATTGGGCCAACATACTCTTCACAGATGTCACGATTCAGTCTTTGCACCTCAGATAGACATATGCCAGTGTATGGACGAGACGGTATGCGCTATTCCCAATGAACAATTGTACTTCAAATGCAATTTCAAGTATTAGTTCCTGTTTTCATTTGGTCCCTGTATTATTTAAATAATTATATCAATTGTTTTTTGTAGTGTATTAAAATCCTTTACTCATAAAATCATTCTTGTGCTACAGAAATGAATTATGCGGTATATTTTTTGCGAAGTGTGCATCTGTAAGAGATATCTTGACAACGTAATCTTGTGACATTTCATCAAAGATTGGCCATGCCAAATATAAGTGACAAATTAGGTTTACTTAAGAAATTCGAAGCTATAATGCAGGGACAGCCGCAAGTATTCCATTCAGAAGATACCACTATTACAGTTGCACGTAATGTTAGAGAATTTAAGAAGTTGGTAAATAGCTTTATCAATGATAACTATTAAAATAACAGAGATACTTATTTTTATTCCCGTATTTACCAATTTGTCTATCATATATAGCATTTCTTCTTGTAGTAAAACTTTACACACAACAATTCTAATGTAAATTCATCTAATACTCACACATGGAAGTACAAAACAAAGGGAAGCATATTGATTCAGGAGGTGGAGGAAGGAAGCGAATCCGTTGGTGTGTGGTGGTTCTGTATTCGTAAAGCGAACGCCTGACAAAGACAAGGACAACTCTCACCAGCTTCTTCTATTACTAACGCCGTCCCTATCTGCCTCTACTTTCTAAACGAGTCCAAAACACTTCCTCTCCATTTTATTGCCGTAGTCTCGCTACCAAACAGGGAATAATCAATATATCTCCGAAGAGGATAAAAAAGAAAAAAGGTAAAGAAGAAACCAGGAAAAAGGAGATCTGCACCACTGTAAAGGGTGCGGAAGAAAGGGGAATTGTAATTGCAAATTTGTGTGGTAGAAAAAGATAATGATCGCTTTGAAGGGACGGGTCTTTACATTAATGAGGAGAAAAAAAAGGGAAAAAAGAATTGTTTTATTACTGGACGAAGTACAAGTTTGTTATTACCTCACCATATGTATAAATTTTTGATAATACCGACATTAATTTAATTTTGGGATCTATTTCTAAGTAACGATCAACGAAACAGTTGCTTCTTTCGAAATGATATCTTCAAAGTGCATTTGCAATATTCTGATATTTCTTCGTTAAAATTCTTTTAGTATTATAAAATTACTCCACAGTTCTATTTGGAATTAATCTTAAACAAATTTAGGCTGTTAGACCCATAAAATTATTGAACGTATTATATTATCTTCGGTTTCCAGCACCCACCTGTTGTTCGAAATTTACCGAATACATTTGCATTTGCAGGTTTCGATTAGTATGATCATTAGACTAACCGGATCTGAGTTTTTCCGCATTGGGTTCATGTGTAATTCTGGTTATTTCTAAGAATAATAATCTTTAAGATTGGTGAAAGATAATAAAATATCTGTTGGTAACACAGAACATATAGATTTCATATACCAGATGTACAATTATGAAATGCGCATTTCAGATAAAAGATGCCCCATCAATGCAATTTGTGGTATAAAGATTTGACATTGCGCCATTTTGTACGTGAGTGATAAATTGGAAAAGCGTATGCATAGTGTTGTGTTGTTGTGTTCAATATGTCGAAATTTATACCCGGACAGCATTCATTTTTTGTTTTTTTTTGTTTTTATTTAGAAAAAACTGCCTCTGAATCATACCGATTACTTCGAGAAGCTTCCGGTGAACATGCTCCATCGCAAGATACGTGTGAACGATGGTTTAGGCGTTTCAAAAGTGGTGACTTCGAGCCTGTAGACGAGGAACATGGAAAACCGCCAAAGAAATACGAAGATGTCAAATTGCAAGCATTGTCACTAAACTATTTCCAATCGGCTACGAGAGATGGGAAAGATTCCGAAGACTGGATACCACATGAGTTGAATGACAGGCAAATGGAAAAGCGCAAAAACGCATGTAATGTTTTGCTCGTTGCAAAAGCAAATCTTTTCTGCATGGTATAGTTATTTTGAAGATCCCAAGCGCAAACTATCATGGGTAGACCCAGGCGCACGATCCACATCGACCGTAAGACCGAATCGCTTCTCTTAGAAAAACAAAGTTCTGTGTTTGGTGGAACCAGAAAGGCGTGATCTATTATGAGCTATTAAAATCTAGGGAAACTATTAATACTAAATGTTACTAACAACAATTGACCGATTTGAACCGTTCTATACTTGAAAAAGTCCAGAATACCGGAAGAGGCAACGCAAAGTCATTCTTCTTCATGACAATGCTCCATCACATACAGCAAAACCGGTTAGCGACACATTGGAAGCACTCAGCTGGAAAGTACTCCCCCTGCGGCTTACTCACCAGACTTGGCTCTTTCCGATTACCACTTGTTTGCATCGATGGGTCACGAACTTGCTAAGCAGCGCTTTGTTTCATACGAAGTTGTGAAAAATGTCTCGATGAATGGTTTGCAGCAAAGGAGGAAGATTTTTCCTGGCATAGTATTCACAAATTTCTCGAAAGACAGGAAGAATGTATAACAAGCGATGGAGCATACTTTGAATAAAGGACTTTTTATCAATCTTCCGAATTTAACATGTTTTTTTAGAAGAAAAAATTCGCATTTTATGCTTTTATACTTCGTATATGAACTGTCATCTACGCAGTAATAATATAGAGACTAAAATACATCTTGTAGTGATCTCTGTACGAGGATTATTTGTAAATATGGTCCGTTTTGCAATAAAAATGAAACAAGTAAAAATTTTCCAAAACACATTTACTTGCTAAATTTTTTATATCATTATTCCTTGCCAAATTAAATATTTATCGCAACGATAAGCGAGTTCCTTTATTTCTTTCTCATAGAATGCTAGCTCCTATGATAGTTATTCACGCCCGTTTTCACTTCATCGCCCGTGCCGAAACGTTTGCTGCCTAGCAAGATCTTGAAATGGTCATGTATTTTAAATGAACGCAACAGTATCATTCTGAATAAAAGTTACATTTTCAGTTTCTACTTATTCCTTTAACAGCAAGATTACTGGATGTTATGATAACCAACACAAACGAAAGGCAGTACCTGAAAAATTTAAGACGCGCAACACGGATTCTGGAAATAAATACTATGGTGTATTATTTGTAACTAGAGAGTTAAATTTTATATTGCACCAGGATAATGTTACTCAATTTTATATTTAAGATGTAAATTTTGCCTCCGGATATTATTATTGATACATCTTACGAGTAACGCAGTTAATATTCATCTTTTGCTTCAAGAAATCGGTTATGTTTGATATTAAATGTAACATTGTCCATTAAAAAGTGTAAATTAGTCTTCAAGTTTTCACCGCCATTATTGTTGGCTGCTCTTCGATTATCGAGTTCTTTGGCGTATAGTATACAGTAAATGCTGTAAGTATTACAAATTTTTTACACGGCAGAGAATTCGAGAACCGAAAAGCTGACAAGAGGTGTAAATTACCATATTTTTTTGTAGTGTAGTATGACTATCTTGAAATTATTTCGACGTTAAATCGCATTTAAAACCAAATATTACTTGACTTCACTGCGAACTGTTAACTGACTTATAGGTTAGATATGCCGAATTTTACGAATGTGACAAAAACAGGCATCACTTGATCTACTACATTTTCGAAATACATATTACCAACAACTCTCGTAGAAAGATAGCAAGTGGTAATCGAATGAAACAGAATCGTAGGAAAACAATACCGAATGAAGAAGATTAATTTGTAGTAACTGCAAGTATCATTACAGATATCGATGCTATAAGATATTACTTAGTCTTTCAAAAGCCGGTTGCAATTAAGTAATGTGTTAGTAGATATTTTGAACATATTTGGGAAATCGTTTTTTTGTTTATTTTATTAACCCCATTGTGTTGCGTTCGTTTCGTTTGTCATGTTTTTATCAAATGTTTCATTGTTCTTTTTAATAGATATTATTTGCGACACGAAATAAATCTCTTTGAAGATGTACGTCGTTGAAATGATGTTTCTCTATCAGATGCTTGCATGCTTTTTAGAGTGCTATGGCGTACGTTGACAGAAAATATTATTAAAAGAAAAAATAAAGACACTGGAGAATAGCAATTTTAAACACATTGCATATTTAAGAAAATTTGAAACATTACTAATATAAAACTATTTTAGGTCGCCTCTTTTGTGAATACCTTCCGTAATAAATTCTTTTCGCAAGTAAACTATTTTGTGTTGTCTGATAAGTATTTACTTACAAACACTTGACTACTTGAATGCGTCATAACTATCTAATTAAAAATTTTGTGTGAAATGAAAACAGGGAAACGGACGCCGACTTTGTTGGTATGTCCGAGAAGCGATATAAAATAAACCAGATAGATTTAAATGCGGTGGGAATTTGTCAACAAATCAAGCAAAATTCTTAGTTTCAAAGCTCAAAGGATGGAATTTATTAGATAAAGGAATACAAATATATATATTCCGTAGTAAGCAGATGTGTATTGTAGTCTGTAACGATACTTTACTAGAGGCAATGAATCAACACTAAATCCAGAAGAATGAAGACAGTTTATAGACTCATCGAAAAGTAATCTAAAAAATTAAATTGGCGTTAATGAAAAACTTCATTAAAGCGACGAATAAAAATGGTGAAGCTTTTTTTTATTTTAAAAACAAATTTCGTGGAAAAAGCGAAGCTATGGAGGACGTATTTGTGTGATCCCAAATCCGGGAACTAATGAAACATGCCAGGTTAGACAATACCTTATATGAAAGAGGGACACCTGCTTGGTAATCTTTCAAACTGTGGTAATCAATTTCATTGGGGTTAAAAGAGCTGAAAAGTATAAACACCTGGTTGATGAACTTCTCTGTTAAATTATAAAGATTTCGAAACATGAACATCCTGAAGATTCATTCTTCTGAACTTTTCCCCAAGCAATCTTGGTGGTGTGAGCTAAAAATATGGTGAGCGATTTGACCAGGATAACAGCCAAATTGAAAAGTGCTACGAGGAAGAAAGGAACAGAAACATGCTTGCAGACTACTGCTAGGATTTTAAAAGAGACTATCCAGTGGTGAAACACAGACGAAAGTCGAATTGGGAGATATGTTTTCTCAGTATCTTCTAAAAATTAAAATATTAAGTTTCGATCGTGTTTTATGCAAGAGGCTGGGGTGTTGGAAAAATTTGAAAAGTAGATTTAGAATCTGCACGAAGAATCTTTCTCCTCCCTTCTGGCTTTTATTCTGATTTGAATTTGTTTCTAAATTATGTGGGTTTACATACTTCTGTATTTGTTCTTCTATATCTCCACCTGAACATGTCAGCGTTCTTTTCTCTTGCATTTTCGTATTGAGTTTACTTGCTTTAATTTACTTCAGCATTCCTGGTTCCATTTCTACTACTTAGAAAATTAAAGAGCTTAAGCGTGATAAATATAGAAAATATTTCCGAAGTATGTTGTATAAACAATAGAATCCGTCGGAATTAGTAGTCAATAAAGTATTCAAAATGTTATTGTATATAGTTTGTGTTTTGCTATATTATTACGTTTCCAATTAAAAAAAAACCTAAACGTAAATGCTGGCCAAAAAAAATTAAATATTTACATTAATTGCAGGAAACAGCAGTGTTCGTTGAAAATCGGATAATTTGTAGGGAACAAGACAATGGAAACACTCAGATCTTTCCATCCAGAAGGGTAAGTCTAATTTATTTTCACTCGTAAATAATTGATTCAATTAAAATTCAAACTCTCGAGAATCAATCCTCTGATGTTCGAATATGCATAGGTATTTAATCATTCTCTTGGCGGGTGGGTTAAGGAACCGATCTCGGGTACTTTTTCTATTTGATAAATGTTGCAATAGTGATAATTGCAGATTTTACGCTCCACATTTAATGCTATTTGCCGATTAGAGCACATTTTCATTATTTGTAATGTGTTATGTGATGCATAGAAAAATGAACTTTAAATCATTTATATATGGTTATATCGATAGTTGTACAACGCAGAAGAAATGCATATGTGTATTGATTTTAATTTAAATTCCTCTTTTTATTAAAATACACCACATTGATTACAAATTAAAAGGTAGCACTTAATACGTACCTCGATTTGCGTTTTTACCCATTTCTTGAATTTGCAATTAATTATTCATTTTAGAACTCATAAAAAATTTAACATTGGAGATATCTGAAATTGTGACAATAAGTCCGGCTAAAATATTTTTAAAATTCAATTTTAGAATATAGTATAAAAAAATGAAACGCTTCTATTTTGAATTTTTGGTTTCTGACCATAACCTATTTTTTGCACAACCTGGGCAACACTTTTAATTTGCATTCTGAAACATTAAAATTTAAATAATACTACGAAGCTTGCTAAAACATATTTATGGTGAAGTATGATTTAAAACCGTAAATAAATAAAAAACTGGTACATATGTCTTGCGAGGTCAAACCAAAGAACAAACAAGTTCGTAACATTAATTTTGTAATGAACACTTGATTCTGTCCTCGAGTTTTCGTTTTACGAAATTCAAACAATATCTACGGTTTACTAATTCTACTTGAAGTAATAATTGTATCTAAATTTGATCGATATAACGGAAACCTAGAGACATTTCATATGTTAAGTTAACTCCATTGCCACTCGTACGTTATACAAATTGCAAACTTCTCCGACTTATGTATCCTGAATATCGTTGTTGTAGATTTTAATACAGCATTCTGTATACAGACCAGCACTCTTGACTAGATACATACTTGACGCTATATTAGCAGAGCAACATGATAATTTTTCGGTAAATTAGTAGTAGTCATAAGTAAAGACCAGATTATATGCAAAGAAAAACGAATATATGCGCACCTATGTGCATCGATTTTTGAAAAAATATGCATAAACCTCGGGCATATATGCAAAAAAATTGCAAAATTTTTACATAAAATAAATAAGAGCAGAAATTTAAACATTTTTTTACAACATGGTCTTCTAAGCCAGCTTATAATAAAATGGTTTTCAAAATTGTGTAAAAGAAAGTTTTGTCTTCTATCAGATATGCATATGCTTCGGAATAAAAAAGCTTCTTTCAACATCCACAGATATAATTGGTGCATTTCTTAACTTTGCATTCTGTACTAAAATTAAAGTCGAAATCGTTTACTGTTTTCACCTTCCAAAATTTTCTTAACTTTCTTCAATTTCAAATACCCCGCATTTTTATCACTTTTTAAAATTTATCGTATTGTACCCTTAACTTTCTTACATTGCATATCAAATTCGTCTACTATTTCGACTGATTCCGAGAGCGATATCCCTTGCGTTTCTAGTTTATGAATGGAACTTGAAACAAAGCTACAATTCGACTTAATATACAAAAGGTTTGTCTGTTGATGTTACTATCTTTTTACAGTTTTCTAGAGCAATGCAGTCAGCAGTGATTTCAAGAATTACATTTTTTCTTCCTTCAAAATTATCGGCGTAAAGAATTGCAGCGTCTAACCATGTACCCTATCTCGTAATAATCGGTTCAGGAGGCAACTTAACACCGGGAAGTCGCTCCTTATAAAATTGGATTCGTAAAGGTGCTTTTAAAATACTTTCTTGACATTGCTAATTAAATCATTAATCAAAGGAAATTGATTCCTAATGTCTTCGGCTACTCGATTGAACCCATGAGCTAAACAAGTGGTATGAATAATGTTACTATAAAAAATTTTTAAATTTTGCACAGCTTTTATCATATATGATGCAGCATCGGATAACATTAACAAAAATTTTTCACAAGGTATACTTCCAGATAAAAAGAAATTTCATAAACCTTCTTGAACGAATTGGGCAATTGTCATTGAAGTTCTTTACAATAAATTAAATATGATTTACCTACAATATCTTCATGAAGAATTCATATTAACAAATGGGCAATATAACGGCCACACTTATCCGTACTTACATCTACCATGATATAAATAACATTATTCCCTACTAATTGTTGAAGTTCTGCCATTGTTTGCTGGTAACAAGATGTGACATAATTTTTTCGTAAGGTACTTTCGTCATATATATTATGTTTGCAATAATTTTGCAGAAATGATTTCAAATTAACATTGTTTAATCTTGCTAATGGTATGTTAGACGAAATGAATGCGTTACACAGATTCGTATTATATTCTTCTTGTTCTAAGTTTCGTGAAGTTGATGCTACACATAGATATATAGATTGCTGCACGCATGCGGATCACTTTAGTTTTCACATTTTCCAATATGTGATGGAGTTTTAGCGTGTTGATCAATTAGGTATTTTCTCTCACAAGGCACCTACAACAACAATTGTCATTTTGTATCAAAAGTTAAAGAATTTAAAAGCAATTGTAAAGCTTTTAGTAAAATTAAACTTACTAGTTTACTGCAGGCTCGACAAAATATTTTGTCGCCATCCTTTACCAGTTCAGGATATGGCTTAATCCATAAAGAAATTTTGTTCGCTATACTCATTGTATGTATGCACAGTATTTAAAAACGTATCACAATTACATGCTGTTTCGCTCAAAGATATTCAATGAATGAATAGTTTATTTGGGAATTAATAATAATAAAACGTATTTACCACATCCCTTCTGCTAGGTGAAATTAAACACGTGCAGTTCTAGGAAAAAAATATAAGAGAAACCAATGTAAAAGATTTATCGTTCTGAGAATTGTCCGTTGTCGATATGCATTAGGAATTACTAGGAATTTTTATTTATCGAAAAGATAAGAACAAGCCTAAATATGCAATAGATGCAATCACTAATGAACTTCAATTAGTGTAATACGTCTATATATAGACTATAATTAAAGATATGCAAAAAATAAAATATATGCACTTTGCACATAACCCGGTCCCTAGTCAAGTTTTTGGGAATATTGAATTCGTAGATCGTATGTTTGGTGTGGATATTTTGTAGCCCAAAGACGTGTAACCGAAGGGTTCTGTTTCCATATAAAAATGCTGATTTATCCGTAAACAAAATATTTGCAATGAAATGACTATCGTCGTTGCAGTTCATTATTCGTTCATAAAAAATACTGTACTCGAATTTGGAAAATTTGTGGAAATGTTAGATTAGTTTTGTTAAGCTTATATGAACGATATATGTACTTTTTAAAGTATTAAAAACTCTCTTAAATGTTCGGCACCAGTATGTAAACTACAATTTCATTGATCATAGATTTAACTGCCGCAAAGTTACTGCTAAGTGGATTTCATCGCTTTTTAGTGACGAACAAAAGAATTTTCTACCCTTTCGTATTAAATTAGTAATTACCTATCATGAGTCTTGGTGTTATCAATACAAATTACAAAACGACAAAATCCGAAAGTCAGTGGTAGCATGAAGAACCTGCGAAGCAATAATGATTAGGACCACATACTGTTCTTAACCTAGTGGTGACACTAATAATTAGAACACTTAACCGTTATCACTGAGAAAAAAAACTGCGGTTCGATACGGGTGATGAGGAAGAGCTTGACTGAAATAAAATATTTCTGCAAAAAACCACTGCAAATTCGCTAGAAGGTCGTCTACAGATTAATGAGACTTATCAGAAATATATAACTTGAAGGAAATTATAAATAAGTTTACATTGATAATATTATGTACAGGAAAATCTCTTAGGAAATACAACAAAGACCATGAAACAAACAAAGCCTATGAATCTCTTAGGAGATACAACAAAGGCCAGTTTCTGTATATTTCAAACATTCTCCGTTATATCTGTCTATTAGCTACTAATTGTAGATCCAATGATAGGAGTAGTTTTAAAATAACAGAAAATAGTATCTACCCTACCTATACTAGAAATAGCAACAACGAAAACAACATTGAAAACGGTAGTAAGTGAGCAGTTGTACTGGCGCAAATATTTTTTTAGTGAATAATCTTAAAATGTCCTAAGTACATTGGAAAATGTTATCGACTTAAAGAAACTTATAGAAGTGGAAGTTGCTAACGTTCAATAAAATCAGAATACTTGTTGAAATCAATTGCGTAAAACTTTACCTTAATCTTTGTGCTGTTTTCCAGACAATTACGTGTGTTTACTTTTCGAAAGCGGCTTTTAATGTGTACACTTAACTGCCTGGAATCTCAGTTTAACAATAAATCTCTTTCTTTCTGTGTTTCCTTATCAGGGTAATTTTATTTTTCATCAGCTTGCATTACAATACCTTTGTTCGCTTGCGTAGGAGTTAGGTATTGGCATACGATATTGACAAAGTCGATTAAGTTCTTCCTTTAGTAAGCTAGGAAAGTATAGCGACCGTGGATTCAATCCGGAAGTAAAGTTCTGAAAGAAATTTTCTTTTCAAAAGGCGGTAAAAGCCATGATATGATTAGTTATTATTATATTGTTAGGTCATGGCAGAATGTCGCAGACATTCTAATATTTTTTATAGCTTTATTTTCATTAAGGCGACTGCAATTCTATTATTTTCCATGTTTAGCTTACTAATATAAAAATCAATGAAAATATTTGCAGCGGAGACAGGGATTCACTTATCCTAACAAAATAGACACTGTGTATAGCGAAATATTTAGTAAAACTTTTAGTATACAGACTATTCCAGATAGTAACATTACGATTTCTCAAACGTGTGCCATGTCAAGGCATAATTTTCCAAACAAGCAAAAATGCATGCGATATATGGAGGCACATTTTCTACATAGAATTTAAATATGGCATTGAAATCAACGTATGTATGTATGTAGCTTTTAAGCATGTTGAGATTTTTATACGTGAAAACTTCCTTATTTTAAATAAAAATCATCGGTGGCGTCGACTAGAGTCTGGTCGAGTCGGTTATTCATTCGAGTACAGTAAGGAATACACAAATTTCAACACTAAATTAACACTACTAAAAGTTCGGGTAGGTTCCTCTAGATAGTATTACAATTTTAACACTAACTGCAGTATTTTACTAGTTAACATTTACATCATGCAAGTGGTGAACATATTTCTTAAGTACGCTAGACGTGTTAGTTGTTGAGAGTGGATTAGCACTCTCAGTGAAAGTAAATAAACGCAAAGCACAAACGACTTCAGGTAGTGCTATTTGTACAGTGTAGATTCGATACCATTAATGGTATATTAATCAATTAAGCGGAAACAGACTAGCTGGTACCAATTTGGTGTAACTACACTAAGAGAACAAATATCATTAAATTATGTGGTGCGTATAAAATTAGATAAGGGAAAATCAAAATCAAGGAATACTGGGAAAATATTTTATTTTGTAAATAAGGTTTTACAACTAAAAGATAAATGTATATTTTGGGACATTTGCTCCTAATTTTGTCGCCGACGGTATATAATAGTTGTATATACCAATTAGTCTACAATAGTAATGTTATGGTTGAAAACCGCTTTATTGACATCTTTAAAAAGTAGTAGAATCATGCGATTCAATACGTAAGATGGTAACCGTTGCAAACTAACACAAATACGTGAAACGTATTGCTTATGTTGGGTTGGTTTTTAGTTATGATTATCACACATCGCACTACAGCCAGCCAATAGCCACAATTAAAAATGTAAAATGCGACCATGCTCATGTAGCCGAACTGATTATGAAACTTGTCAAAACTGTGTTGAGTGTAGGTTTATACTGTCATCAGATGTTATTGCTGTAATTTGCTTTGGGAGTCTTTTAAATAACTTTTGTAAATTTTGACTCTAAGAGATTAACATTCTTCTTATTTTGTGTTTATCTAATCACTTCACTTACATATATATATATTGTGGTGGAAAATCTCAGGCTCGTTAAATTTTTTCAATAGGTTCTTTGATTTAAAATTTTGATCGATTTGTTTTTAAATTAAAAGATGATGGCTTCTAGTTAAAATAACCAAATTTAAAATTGCAAAAATGAATATATTGAGAAATTAATAAATATATACCGCTTTTTTTACAAAAAAATATAATAATAATAACAATAATAATAAATATAATAATATATATATATATATATATATATATATATTGTGGTGGAAAATCTCAGGCACGTTAAATTTTTTAAATGGGTTCTTTGATTTTTTTACAACATATTTCTAAACCAGCTTATAATTAAATGTTTTTCAAAATTGTATAAAAGAAAGTTTTGTCTTCTATCAGATACACATGTGTTTCGAAATAGAAAAGCTTCTTTCAACATCCACAGATATAATTGGTGCATTTTTTAACTTTGCATTCTATACTAAAATTAAAGTCGAAATCGTTTACTGTTTCACCTTCCAAAATTTTCTTAACTTTCTTCAATTTCAAATACCCCGCATTTTTATTTACCTATTGTACCCTTAACCTTCTTACATTGCAGATCAAATTCGTTTACTATTTCGACTGATTTCGAGAGCGATATCCCTTTTCTAGTTCTAGTTTCTAGTTTACAAATGGAACTTGAAACAAAGCTACAATTCGATTTAATATACAGAAGGTTTTGGCGGTTGATGTTACTATCTTTTTGCAGTTTTCTAGAGCAATGGAGTCAGCAGTGATTTCAAGAATTACATTTTCTATTCCTTTAAAATTATCGGCGTAAAAAATTGCAGCATATAACCATGTACCCCATCTCGTAATGATCGGTTCAGAAGGCAACTTAACGCCGGGTAGTCGCTAATTATAAAATTGGATTCGTAAAGGTGCTTTTAAAAATACTTTTTTGACATTGCAAATTAAATCATTAATCAAAGGAAATTGATTCCTAAGGTCTTCGGCTACTCGATTGAACCCATGAGCTAAACAAGTGGTATGAATAATGTTACTTTAAAAAATTTTTAAATTTTGCGCAGCTCTTATCATATATGATGCAGCGTCGGATAACATTAACAAAAATTTTTCACAAGGTATACTTCCAGATAAAAAGAAATTTCATAAACCTTCTTGAACGAATTGGGCAATTGTCATTGAAGTACTTTACAATAAATTAAATATGATTTACCTACAATATCTTCATGAAGAATTCATATTAACAAATGGGCAATATAACGGCCACACTTATCCGTACTTTCATCTATCATGAATTAAATAAAATTATTCCCTACCAATTGTTGAAGTTCTGCCATTGTTTGCTGATAACAGGATGTGACATAATTTTTTCGTAAGGTACTTTCGTCATATATATTATGTTTGCAATAATTTTGCAGAAATGATTTCAAATTAACATTGTTTAATCTTGCTAATGGTATGTTAGACGAAATGAATGCGTTACACAGATTCGTATTATATTCTTCTTGTTCTAAGTTTCGTGAAGTTGATGCTACACATAGATATATAGATTGCTGCACGCATGCGGATCACTTCAGTTTTCACATTTTCCAATATGTGATGGAGTTTTAGCGTGTTGATCAATTAGGTATTTTCTCTCACAAGACACCTACAACAACAATTGTCATCTTGTATCAAAAGTTAAAGAATTTAAAAGCAATTGTAAAGCTTTTAGTAAAATTAAACTTACTAGTTTACTGCAGGCTCGACAAAATATTTTGTCGCCATCCTTTACCAGTTTAGGATATGGCTTAATCCATAAAGAAATTTTGTTCGCTATACTCATTGTATGTATGCACAGTATTTAAAAACGTATCACAATTACATGCTGTTTCGCTCAAAGATATTCAATGAATGAATAGTTTATTTGGGAATTAATAATAATAAAACGTATTTACCACATCCCTTCTGCTAGGTGAAATTAAACACGTGCAGTTCTAGGAAAAAAATATAAGAGAAACCAATGTAAAAGATTTATCGTTGTGAGGATTGTCCGTTGTCGATCTACATTACGAATGAGTAGGAATTTTTACTAATAGAAACGATAAGAAAAAGCCTAAATATGCAATATATGCAACTTTTGTAAAAATATGGATAGAGATGGCTAAATATGCAATATATGAAATCACTAATTAGCGCTAATTAACTTCAATTAGTGTACTACGTCTATATATAGACTATAATTAAAGATATGCAAAAAATAAAATATATGCACTTTGCATATAATCCGGTCTCTATTGATGACTAATTTGTCACTTCTCTATATAATCTCCGTCCAGTTGTTTGTCCATTTCAATTTTGGTCCATCTGTTAACAACGGCATGTATCCTAGTGTGGTGAAAAGCACGGTTCGGGCACCCAGGTTTCGTCCCCTGTCACATTTTCTTCCAGAAACTCATCTCCCTCCAAACGTTGAAAGTGTTGTGAGACTATTGTTTTTCTTTCTTTATTTTGGTGGGTAAATATTCTTGCTATCTACTTTGCACAAATCTTTGAATACGCTAGTTGTCGAATAATCGTCATCACACAGCCTGAGAATGCGATACAATGCATTTACAGCCATCCGATAGTCACCACGAATGATGTCATCGACTTCTTGAATGTTGTCACTACAGTCAACAAGGTATTTGGTAACCTACATTACAGTCTTGCATAAAGTCAAGAACAGGTACGGGTATATAAGAGTAGGTTCAGCTGTATCAGAAAGAGCATACTTTGCTGGCTTCAATAATGTGTAATATATTCGTATATATTTACAGAACTAACAAAGTTAATGATATTTGGTAAACTTTGTGTTGCCATGTGAATACTATAGAGTTAGCGCTACAGTAAATAACAGTATAACAGTATCATGTACTTCATTTACAAGAAAATCATATATTCACTTATTCCTGTTTTACTGAAGAAATTGCCGAAAGTGCAATAGAATACACGTAGACCTAACTAGAAAGAGTCTAGATATTGCAGGTCAATCAAATTTGTTGGAAACAAAGTAATCTATGGTAAAGCAAATATTTCACATTATTCAGTTCTAATTTGTTGAGAGGAGGTTAACTTCAAGCCAAAAGTAAAATTTAAAAATTGAAACTAATACCATACATCGCACAAGTTACATTCGTAGAGTTAGTGAATTTTATGTTGTACCCAGAAAGGATAATTAACCAAATGCTCCTCATTTCTTAATAGAAAGGTATATAAATATGATGATTGTAAAATGCAGAATGAGAAACAATCGCATGTTGAAGTATTTCAAAAATTTCTTCGAAGTGGAAGTGAGAGAATAAGTTATGTGTTAATAAAATTAAAATCATTTAAATATAATGGTTCGTTACTTGTCTTTTTCTTAGGATCTAGGAATAATTTATTACGTTCATATTTCATTATATATCTTATTGTCTTCTGATAATAAATGTTAAAGTTTTCATGCGACTTTCGTTCCATACGTTACATTAATTTAGAATTTTAAATGTAGTAATAAGAGGTTAGAGAAAGAAATGATAATTGTTTCTTAATATAGCACATTATATCGGACTTATTCATCAGGTATGTTAGGTAAATAATGTGGTAAAAGTTGTTCGAATCACGTAAAAGAATCGAAGATGAGAAGTGGAAATTGAGTAGATGTTGGCAATGGTTCCAATATGTTCCATTAATAAAAATACATACACTCCGTCCATACATATGGAGACGTCTATAAAACTAACGTTTTCTTTCCCGAGTGATATTAAATAAGTTCTACATAAACGAGATGCATGTTTGGGATCGTTATTTCCGTAGAAGATAAACTTTTGGCCACATAATCTTTCTCCATTTGGCATAGCATTTTCCTGTAAGATTCTCAGATTATCTATCTATTTTTATCAAATCGCCTCTAGCTGTACCACTAGAGCACAACCCCATCACACTATTTCCACCATGTTTCATACTGGTAACCACACATTGTTCACTCATTCTTTCTCCAGTCTGCCGCCTCACAAACAATTGACGTTTCAATTTAGATTCATCTGTATGTGATACTTTATATCAAGGTTCCAATACTGAATGGCCCATTCAATGTCTTTTTCTTATTTTGTTGTTCCAGTAATACCTTTTTCACAGCTATTCTTCCCACTAGGCGCGCTGCGTGGCCCCCGCTTAACTGTTTTGCGAAATATTGGTGTTCTTCTTAAAATATTGTGCTGTCGAGTGTATTACAAATTATAAATACTCCGTTTTTTCTGATACCTTTACTTTTTTTTAGCGATTTGTGCTATTGAATATCCTTCACCACATAATGTTATAACGGATAAACGTTTTTCAATTGATGTTTCTTGTCGTTTCGGCATTTTAATTACGATCTTACAAGCGGAACAACAAATTTTAAACTAATGCTTTATTCAAAATACTTGCATAAACTTTCGGATATTTTTATAATTTATGTCTTGGTACCATTTCGTCTTACATTACAAATAATTCTTTTCTAGAATCTTAATATTGTAGGGATTAATACAGTTCCAGATATCGTAAAATATATAGTATATATAATACGTATATCGTAAAAGTAAGGCTAGTGTCGTAAAATAAAAATTAGTGTACTATATTAGGATATTGTTTCTGTAAACTGCGCTATAAATCTATTAAAATATAATTACCATGTATAATATAGGATGCTAAGATACTAGTATTAATATTTCTCTCTATTTCTATCCTTTTTATAGTCGTCTCCATACATATGAATGGTAGTGTATGAGTAATAGAGAGAATTAATACTGTAATTAAGTGATTCCTACTTAAAACAATTCAAAGTTGTTGATTTCAATTGGACTAGCATTGTTTACTCTTTACTGAGACTATTTCGTGGAAATTTAATTTGAATCAAAATTTAGATAAATAACGTATCTCTTAGTTATGTCTTCTATTCAATTTGCTTTGATATACTGCCGAAGAAAGTAAATTCTACAGCGATTAATATAAAATATTGAAACGAATCAGTAGAGACAGTATTATATGCAAAGTGCATATATTTTATTTTGTTTATTTATTATAGACGTAAAATATAATAAATAAATAAAAGGTCAAATATATGCACTTTGCATATAATCCGGTCTCTACTGATCAGTAATAAATAAATTGGAAATTATGAAAAATAATTACCGATGTAACAAAAGTGGTGCGTCAAACATTGCACAGATTAATAGTATGAAATGATAACCTAGTCCGTGGGTCATTGATGTAGATTACTTA
This sequence comes from Trypoxylus dichotomus, assembly GCA_023509865.1. NCBI lineage: Eukaryota > Metazoa > Arthropoda > Insecta > Coleoptera > Scarabaeidae > Trypoxylus > Trypoxylus dichotomus. Next base: position 34,449,666 of record CM042077.1, on the reverse strand, counting down.
TTGCCTTATTACATTCCTGCCTTTAAATCTAATTAAGTCCGAGTATTGGTTATGTACTTGAATGAACACCGCTTATCATAACTGTGACCCATAGTAACAACACAAAGATTCAATTGGTATTCAAAATATTGAAGATGGCTTATCACATTTGTAGATATATTTGTTTAATGTTCTTAGTACATATTGCTTTCCAACCTTAACTTTTGAAGCATATGCTACATTTTAAGAGTTTAAAACTATTTTTAAATCCTTAGAAAGTGTCCAAAGTGTAAGTTTGCTGTATTACCAGAGATGATTTTACTGTAAAATTCAACACCGAACTCCCAATCTATCCAGTTATTAAATTCATGAAGAAATCTGCAAGCTGTAGTTAATTGTGTTTTAGAAGCGTAAGTATCATTATTCGTTGTAGGGAACGTTTGGTAACGTTTCAATTCTGAAAATATACAGGTTTTCTTGGATCTACGGCAACGTTTATCTTAACCGTATTTTCATTAGAACGAACATTATGAACACGTAGTAACACTATAAGAGGTTAACACATATAACGTGCGTGCAGTTTTCCTTATATTACGTTGTAAGTATCAAAAAATGTACAATTATTGTCCTCTTTTCACAAGTATAAAGCAGACGATTCTTTTTAGTTGTAAAGAAATAAATGAAAATGGGTAACCTTAGACGAAACCACGGACTCGAAAACAAATTCTGTTTTATCTATGCTGGTACATACATACACTGAGTTCACAGGGGCTGTCGTAGACTTATTTACTTGCTCATGCCAAAGCAAGTATTTTTTACTATTACTGATGCCGTCTCAATTGCACTTTATACCAGCCATTTATTCAAAAAAGCTCGTCCCCATTGTACCCCTTATAGCAGATACTATACGAAAGCATTATCCCGATATGGATGAATTAATAGTACAGACAAAAGTTACTTTCGAATCTTCGAAATGTATTTGATTTTTTCGTTCACAGTATCCATGGTAAACAGGCTGCATTTTATAATTTTCAAGATCTTGAAAAAAATGCGTTGTCGATTTTACAGCTTCACACAAAAGAAGCAGCCGCAATCAAAGTAAAATGTAATTCCACAATAAAGTTGCATTAGATTGGCGAGATACTTACAAATATTTACTACTAAGGAAGGTTTAATACTGCACTAAGTAAAAAAAGAATACATTGTACTAGATTACGACAGTTTATAATAATGGTTTCGTTCAACAAATTCAAAGACCATTTTCGTTCCAAAAGGTATTCAGCATCGAAGTCTGAGGAAAATGTGGAACGAGTGAGATCGTCGACCAACATTGAGAATGATGAGTAATGAATTGGGATTGACAAATTTTGTCCCAAAATTTGGCCATGAGAAACATATGTACAAAGATTGTACCAAAAAACTTGAACTAAATTGAATAGAAACAATCACAATGAGGGTAGTTTCACAAATACTTAGCTGAACTTACACTCTGCTGAAGTGCTTTTCTGTATAGTTCTTTCCACAATTTCTTTATAAGATTGATGTCAGATGATTGTGGTCGCCAAACCATATTTTTAAACATTTGTTCAATATTCTTCAGTCAAGTTTTACCGTTTTCTGTACCAAGTAGTGGTTGTCTAGTGGCGGTGATGAAATATTTTTACGACTTTTATTAACATCCGCATAAATTTTAAATGCTGTAAAGCAAATAACTTTAAGCCTTCCCCAGCCCAAGCATTCAAAATTTCTTTCTACTTCCCGACTTCTTTCAATTAAACAGCAATTTTCAAATTGTTTTTACATCTGTCTTCATTATGAAGAGTAATTGCTGCAGCATGTTCTTCAATCATCTGCTCTTTATTTTCATCTACATCAGGCAAATTATGACACCACTATACGCAATGACGGTTAAAACACAATTTAACCAAACTACCATCTAATGACCATGTAACTGAAAAGATTTTATAAAATTGATTGAAAGACCTTGGAACCGCATACATGCGTATGTAGACAATTTAAGTGCTACTTGTTGGCTTTGCTACTGGGAGAAGCTTTTTGTGTGTATCTATGGGAAGACGCAAACATGTTGCTTTAGCCTAAACATTTTTTTGAAGATCATCATTGAAGCGATGAAACTTCCATACCGAATATAGGGAATATTATGCCGTTGTCTCATCGTTTTCTCAAAATGCGCAGAATAACTTCTGGTGAGATTATATGATTTATTCACTTAGTTGGTTCAATTATTAACAAGTTTACATCCTGAAATAATTTAAAAACCGAAATCTTTAACTGTTTTTTTTAATTGATCCACAATCAGTTTTTGACAAAATTTAAGAAAACTAACCTCTTCAACTGCGGTCAAAGAAGTGTTTTCTTGCATTAAGAAATTAGATTTTCTGGCAAAAATCTGTCTCTATTCAAGTAAATAGTTTTTCTTAAAACTAAAAAAATATTTAATATCAGAAAATAATATTCTATTATTATACTTGCATCAAATAAATATTTTCTTGGGGTTAGAAAAACAAATAAATGGAAGATAGAAAAATGCTTCTTCGAAGTAGATCATTTAGTCTTAAGTTGAGAAAATGTTCAATGACATTTCAATTAAAAAAAAGTCATTTAATTTATAAATTAATTTCTGGATACACATTTGGCAATATTTGAGTTATGAGAGTAGCTCTAGAAATAAAAGTAAAACAAAACAAAGCCAACTTTTATTTAACGAAAATGTAACCAGTTGCTTGCACTATGGATTTACTGCTTTTTTTGCAAAAAGTTGGTGTATTATAATAACTGATGTTAAAGTAATGCCAAAGGGGTAATATGTTTTTCTTAATAACGTCAGATTTTTGTCTAATAATGCTATAGGTAATCTAAGAAAAAAACAGTATTCAAATTATCACGCATCCACATGAAGCGCAATGGCAGTAGGCGTTATTTATTAATGTTTTTAAATCAACAAATTTATTCACAAACCTTTTTCTTTTTGTAACAAAAAAAAATAGAAAAATTGTATAAAAAAGCGAAATAATAGAAACTCGTTTGTAATTGGAATTCGAACATTGAATTTGAAAAACGTGCAACGACTACTTGAATCACTCGACTATTATATAATTTTATTTGGGGTTGTTATATATTAGTAATATACTTACGACGACTATTTTTGGATGGAGGAGGATCAGTGGAATACATAACCGCTCATGCACATCGGTCTATTGTCCATCCCTTTCTACATAGGAAATTATCGGTGTACTGCGCATCCCCTTTTGCACAGGAAATTGTAATTTAAATACAGGTTCAACACAGTAGTTATTGTCTCCTCTATTGGCTTAGTGGTTAAGTTTGGTGGGATACGAAAATCGAGGAACAAGAATAAATCGAGTTCTGGATCCTGCTATACGACAGTTTTACTAATAAAACAAATATAGGGAAGACAATACGTCAGGCACAAATCATCTAACGTATGATTCATCTGGCAAATATACTGAGCCCTTCTCAGGGGTACCCTGAAGACTGCCGAAACGTCGGACTTATGTGGATTGATTCACAAACGATGAAGGAAATATAGCCTAAACAAAAACCACTCCTCTGATTATTATAAATATTTTTAGCAATAAGAAAATATTTATTATCTTCGAGAGCATATTTACTTATATTAACAAAATAAAATTTTTACATTTTCAATACATCTATCTACTTACTATCTTTAAGAAAATATTGTTTTGTGTTATAACTAAGAATCTCTATTTTCAAATTTTCTACAAGATTTTCCTGAACCAAGTTAACGAGTTTCTTAAGCAAGGAAATACTATTGTTTCATTACAAATATATAATTCTCTTTGGCGGTGAAAAAAATGCTGAGAAAATATTTCTATTGATTTGAAACAGTAATTCTATTGTGGATAATTGAAACGATTATTTTCATGAGGCGAAGTCTTGATACAAGGGAACGTTTCCCTGCGTGTGCATATCGAAACCTATTAATCCACACGAAAATATTTGAATGTTAGAATTAAACTACACAGCTTCATTGCTTTTACTATTTATAGTCGCTAATATTATTTAATTAACGTTGAAAATAACTTGTTTGAAAGTGTTTTTTTTAAGAGTGACATGTTTAACAAATAAAACGATTCTATAATAATTCGGCAAAGAGAAAAAATAAATCTTATTTCTCATTTCACTTATCAGTATTTTAATTTTACTGTTCCTCGCACAAACCACATTCATCATAATATTAATATGAAAGACACGATAACAAAGTCTTACAACATGAATAACAGATACACCGATTATTACGGAGATAAAGAGAACTTTGTTATAAACACAAAGGTGAGTTAATATGACAGTATGTCTTATTAAAATCGACGTTTTAAAATAAATTGCTTGTTAATTTCTTCGTAATAGTTACTCATTTCAAAGGATGTTTCGCTAAAACAAAGTGTAAGCAGTTGTCGAAATAAATGTTCATTTATTGCCACGCAATTCTGGGGATATTAGAGATTCGACCTAACTCTGATTTCGGGTGACAGTTCTCCAAAACTAGTACGGGACGTTGGAGATTACTTGTATCGATCGGTTGTGCTTGACTCATAGTTTGACACGGTAGTAGTTCAACGGAAACCACTTCCTTTACGTTAAATGGATTAGATTAATAAAAAAACTTTCCTGGTTAAAGATGGAGTAGGTAATAATTAAATAAAATAATTCTGCATTAGTCATCTCTAAGTTAACAGCGATATTGTTCTAATATATATATATATATGGTTATATTTTTCGCATTGAAGTTATTACATATGAATGTTATACATATTCAACCTCATTGGTAGTAACAAACGCTAATAGCCAAATGCTCTAATGGTGTAACTTAAACGCACGCCAGTCGTGATATGCAGATATTTATTGCATATAATCATGTACAAATTGAGTAACTATGCAAACAATGCAATGCATGTCGATATGTATTGCTGACAATTATTGGCAATAATTAATACTCTGTGATAGGTGTAGGTTAAAACAAACGTATGTAACTAACAGTAGATCTATAATTACATCGTTTGATTATTGAAATGGAATATGGATCTTGTTGCAACAGACAGATAAATTCGAAAAAGTAGATTAGTCAGTAATATTCTTACAATACACTACTTTTACAATCACACAAAATTCACATTTACTTCAAGGTATCTATTTAAAGTCTAGTTTATTCTAATAGGTAATTACAAAACTGTTGAAAGTGATGACCTCCATATAAAACATTTCTCGCATCACCACAAATTAACAATTTCTCGTTGGTACAGGGAATTCAAACATGAATGGATTAGTCAGGTGCCATCCAAAACGGCAGTCACACAGGAAAACGTCAATGCTATGCGCAAGGAGGCATCATTGAGGATTTCAAAGACCTCAATTCAAAAAAATAATTATGTGTAAAAAGACTAGTTTCCACTTGGATATTTCGTCTGTTGACCAAAGAAGGAAACAGGAAGCAGCTAGGGTGAATTGGTGTCAAAAGACTCTAGACCGTTTCAACGCCGGAAACTCCAAAAACGTGTACAACATCGTCGATGAGGATGAATCTTGAATTTACTCACACCAGCCAGAAAATAAACACCAGTTATCTATTTAGGTCTTCCATTGTGAAGAAAAGCCTACAATAGCCATCCACTCTCGAAGTGTCTCCAAAAAAATGGTCGCGACATTTATCTCGAAAGCAGGTCATGTAGCGACAATTCCTTCACAAGATCAAAGAACTGTTAGTGCCGATTGGTATACAACAGTTTATTTACCGCAAGTCATCATTGAGCTTCGAAAAACCAAATATCCTCCGTACAAAATACCAACGATTTCTTTATCTTTCCGACAATCAAGAACAGACTGCGTGGTTAAAGGTTCTAGTCATCAGAAAGAACAGCCTTCAGAAACTCAATTTTGACTGTACTAAAAAACGAGTGGAATAACTGCTTCCAGAGTTGGTTCGAGGATATGTAAAAGTGCATTAATCTCCGAGGAAAATACTTCTAAAAACAATAAAGTCTTTAAGAGCTATCTACTGTTTTATTCCAGCTCTATATACAAAACTTAAAAGGTAACCCGCATAATTCATGCAAATTTAAAGCCTGTCAGATGTAGAGTGTGATAGAATGATACATTTAACATTTAACAAATTACTCTAAAGGATCGCTTCAAATAATTTTGAAACAAATTAATTGTCAGTCCTGGATATTTTTGCACTTATAGCACACGAAACACCAACTTTCTGAGAATGTAGAGAAGCTTCAGCATAAAATGATTGGGCTTTTGTGTCACTCCACATTCTCATGTTCTTCTGTTTTGTGAGCTAACATATATACTAACATGAAACCATGTTTCGTCCGAAAAGAAAGTTTTGTCTGAAGATTCGTCGTTAACATTATTTGAAGATTATTCACAAAATACTACTCGTCTCGGATAATCAATATCGAGAACTCTTTGCAAACAAGGTATACGATATGGAAATTAATGTCTTCTTCTAAAGCAGTATGACAAGAACCAACCGATAGCTTCGTTTATTGAGTGAGAGTTCGTGCTGAAGTTTCTGGGGTATCAGCTATTATTTGTCTAAAATTACACCGCCCAACAAAATAATTTTTTTGTCGTGGTGCCTGTAAAATACGAACTGATTTAGGGTACTTCTGATGTATTAGTTCCAAAAATAACTGGCATTTCTTCCTAGCAGCTCTAATTTTTGGGATACATCATGGTGAAATTTATTACTCATACGTAATAAATTTCATCGGTATTTATTAGTAGAACAGATGCTTTCTAACTTTCACATGCTCGGATGCAACATGAGCATCAAGATTCATTACCTTCACAGCCACTTAGATCATTTTCCAGGAAAATGAGGTGATGTTGGTGAGGAACAGGGGGAAAGATTTCGCAAAGACATCAGCATTATGGAGAAAGGGTAATAAGGAAGATGTGATACCCATATGATGGCCAATTACTGCTGGAATCTTCAGCAAGACTGTTCCGGTAAATCTCACGCAAGAAAATCTTACAAAAAAAATTTAACTAATAATTGAATGTTGTGAATGCGTATTTTTCTGTTAAATAAATACTTTCTACCCATTTTTTTTTTTTATATCTAATTTTGGCAAATTTTTCCTAAATAGGGCAGAAAGAGTGAATTTCAAAAACTAGATCTGAGAGCATTTTTGGATTAGGCACCCCAAAATTGCTTGGTTACATTTAAAAAATCCGAGGCACCAAAATGTGTGTTGGCCAGTATTATCAATCGCTTCTCTTGTCCGAATATTTGAACGTCCGCTACCCTCATAACGTCCCATACTATCAATTTGTCGCAAAACTGGAAAGTCCTATTGAGCGTCTTCTGAAAAGTGTTGGGAAATTCACCTCGAAGTTCTTTTAAACAACCTTGAGTGGAATACCTCGCTTTTGGCTATTTCGAAAATATCATTCAACCATAAATGTTTTGAGTATGTTATTAAGAAGGACGTGTCGAATTTAAATATGACTCAGACACGCATCACCGATATGGAAATCGAATAATATATTAGCGACACGGTATTTACGCAGAGGGTGCGCAATATATGGGTTGAATTAAATGTGATTCGGTCAATGGTATTATGTTACAGACACTCATTTAATGTATTTCACCAAAAAATCAATTCATGTTATGTCATCTTATGCTTTCAACTTTTAAATATGTAATACAAAATTCGTTGTTGCGATGTAGAACGGTTTCTTTCAATACTTAAAGATATCCAAACATCCATACGGACATATTTCACTGAAAAATAAATTATTAACGTAAATTAGACATTATTTTCTGAAATTTAAGCATTAATATAATCTATATTCATTTATTTTTAAACATACAGAAACTTATACAGATATATGTACGTTAATAAGTAAGGGATCAATACTTTTCGTATATATACGGCATATTTATCACGATGATGCAACGTTTGAGATGTACTTCGGCACGTCTTTGGATAATAAATATCATTGTAAAATTCCAAAATACATAATGTTATTCCAGATTCTGACAATTATTGGCAGGCAACATTTGATATTTAAAATTTAATAAGATAAGTACTCTTGAAATGCAGCTTTAAGAATAAATAATAATAATTAATTTGTGTTTTGCGGAATTTACTGCGATATCTGTGGGTTATGAATAACGTTTTGATTTTTAGTCATAGTTTCCGCTACGAATAACATTTGTCCATCTCTTCCAAATAGCGGTACGTTATTTTAGAGGTATTTGATTTGTGTTCTTATATTATTGACTGCAAGCAATTACATACTTGACAATTTTCCACTAACGAAAGAGCAAAGATCAAACGTCTGCAACGTCTAAAGTGTGCGGTATAATAAAGACAAGCGGATGATGATAGAATGTACACATATGCATGCACGCATATCTGCAATACGTGTATACATGCATAAACACCATATAGCATTATACATACATGTACTATATATATATATATCCAACGTATGTGTAAAGAAGTGAAACTAGGTGAACCAGTCAAGCGAGTCCGCGAAGTCGAGTTGGACTTCTCCAGCTCACTTGCTATCAAGGGCATATGGGAGCCGCTGAGTGCTACTCGACACCGTTGCCCGTGGCGGCGCAGGCGCGTCCTGGTGGGGGCAGACACCTGTTAGCCGTCGTCGTCGTGTGCTGCGTGCGCCTCGCCTCTAACATACTCGCGCGTGTATTGTCAATTTCATATACCGCACGGTACTGCATTTTTTTTCTTATGTACTTCTTTTTTTCCTGTTGTTTATAGTGATTTTGTACCTATCGCTACATGCTGACTGTAAACATTCAGGAACCGTGTTTTACACGCGTCCAACATCTGCCGGATGTAAATTTTGTGAATTCGAAAGGACCACCTGAAGATGTTGCCCATTAAAGATAATATTAAGTGTTTTGATACGTCTTGTTGGTGATCCTTCTGATAGTGAATAGTCTTTCGGTAGATCGTGCGATTGGTGATAGGCTCCTGGTGATCAGGTGCAAATCACCCCATGACATCCGAATGGGAAATATGTGTTTTCTAAGTGAGTGTTTTCCAACAAAATCAAAAACATCAATAACAGTGATATTGTTATGTGATTTCCTTTCTCATTTCGAGGAGTTACTATTGGATTACTGTGAATATGATCGGGGGATATTACGAAAGGAATCCCTTGCTGAAAGGAACATTAACTAGGTAAGAAGGTAAATTTAACCGGATCTCTTAGACATCGTACATAAACAGATGGTTCGTGGAAATTCCGCTCGACTTCCAATGAAATATAGACAACTAAAAGAACTAAAAGCATTCGTAACCCATCTCTTTCGATAACTTTTCCTTTTGACAAGGTATTAACGCTTAGATTCATTTTATATTGTTATTCTTCTTGGCGACATGCAATATGGCGGTTTTAGTATTTTGCCGTGTCGTGTTGTTATTGCGAACACTTTCACCACCAACTAGATTTCTAATCTATCTCTCTTCCTCCTTCCCCGTACACCTCTGCCGACCTCATGATGCAGCGGCGAGTAATAACCATGGGATTCCATTCTCTTTTCGTTTTCTCACGTAAAGATTTTGCGATTTTATATATACGTGTGTATCTACATGATATAACAACATGAATATTTTGATTTAGAGACGGAAGATTTTTAGAAATTTCATTGCTGTTTTAAGTAAGGTAGTATTTTTACCGCAGGTATCTAGCAACCTAGATTTGCTTAAAAGTAATTCAAAAATATTAAAATTCACCCTCATTGCAAACATTTTTCATTGAACGGCGTTCCAATATTAAGAACTTTATTAATGTATCTGTCAAAAGATGCTAAGCAGTATAGATATAAATTAGAAATTTGGAACACACTTAATTTTTCAGCGGAAATTAATTAACTTAAATAGTAACAATGAATAAGAATAAATTTATAATGAGATAAATTACAAAAAGGTATTCGCAGTGATAAAAGACAGGTTAGCATGAAGAGCACTTTTTACAGCTATTTTCGAATACGAAAGGTTAACTCTCTGGGATTCATCACAATCTGATTGATTTTCATTAGGCTGGTGGTATGTGTATTGAAATCAAATTATATTTGATGTTATCTAAATTTTGTTTCAATCAAATCACTCTATTCGCACATTACTCTTAAACTTAACTTATTAAACAGCGTCCTTATTGTAGCACTTTTAACAGTTTTTAATTTATAATTATAATACCTACGAAAATGTAATGGTTACTAATACCCATGTACCTAATCCTTGTAAATTAGTTTATTAATTCATGGTCACTTATGGAACAACTTGCGCAATTATAAATATCCCTGACTCAAGGTTAGACAATATTAAACATATTTATTAAGCGATTGTTTTGAATTGTTGTCAAAAGCTTGATTTTATTTCGAAGGCTATCCAATCGTATACTTACACAATTAATCTGGACGAGGCCCTTTCGATGAATTCGATACATGGGTGGCAATTTAAAAATTTAGAATGCTTATATTTCAAGAACTAAAGAAATACAAAAAAATTCTAAATTTTTTGTCTTAGGTAACTCAGATATACGTAAGGCTATGCTCCCCACTCTTAGGCGTAGGCACTCCAATACTTCAGTAGTTTTTGGTATTTTAAAAATTTTAATTTATTCTGCAGCAAATAACAATACAGTAAATGTTGGAAATAGTTGGCATGGTTTTCAAGACTACAATATACCATATTTTAAAATTTTTTACAAATATTAGCAAATGTTTCTTGAAATATATTATGGTATGCTTGAATAACTCCTTAGTTTGGTTGACGTAAAATGCCGTTATAACTAGTATCCAAAATTAATAGTAACCTTCTATTGCCATTGATTTTTGGTTTTATTCAGATGACTGGCATTTACAAAATAGGAGGAGTAGCTCCCTACTTACGCAAGTTAGGTTTCGCTTTCATGTCCTAGGAATGGTTACGAGAAAATGTTTGTAATTTCCCTAATAATAAAATTTTAAATTGTCATCTCACATCCAAGTAATTAAAAGATAGTGTCTAAGTATATCCTCCTAGTCACCAATTTATTATAATAGAAGCTCTATACGTTATATTTACTAACAAGACAGTTTTAAAAGTTAGTTGAACATGTAGTTCTTCTTACTGTTAAAGTTTACTAATATTTTGCGTAGTTTCATATTTACGTACTTCATAATAATTTTACAAATCGTAAGACAAAATTGGTAGCTATGATAATCGCATATTAGACAATACTTGATAAAACGATACTTACATTCAACAATGAAATTGAATTGTTTTTTATATAACGGTATAACGATATTAACATTTCCTATTTATCTACTTAGTGCTAAACATTTGAAGACTTTATAGTGAAAAATATAGTCTGATCTACGGATAAGCTAGTAATGGATTTACTGCAAAATGCTGAGGAATAGTTTTAATTCTAGGCAAATAGAAAACTGGTTTTGTCACTTCAAATTTCTATCCAAGTAAATTTCGTGATTAAATATCTTATGTAACCAAATCATTTGATTTTTTTTATTTACAAAATAAAATGTCAGATAAGAACAATTAAGCTTATCTAATCTAAACATTATTTATTGTCAAAATAAGAAAGGTGCGGGAATGTATACACTAAAGTAAGTGATTAATTCTATTATAAACCAATCCAGTTTATCTCCTAATATAAAATATTAATTTTATTTATATGATCTTCAAAAAGTGCTAAAAATAATGTAATGATATGTCTAGTAATTGCCCGCAGACTGCAACAAAAAGAATTTCACATTTAGAGAAATATTGTAATGGTAATAGAAAGACAGTGGTCGTAGTTTCTCCAGTTCCTATTGACTGCATGCATTAGACAAGTAAATAACTATGACTTCGTTATTGATGCATTTATTAAAACATTGAATTCCTAAGGCATTGCAAAACTTTTTGTAACATGGATTGAATATATCTCAAAATCAAAGTGTGCGATTTCTACAAAATCCTCGGGCCTCTTTTTATTTGCCAGTGATTAAGGAAAGTGATCTTTGACCTAAATATATCAACACCGGAAATGTTTGGGAGTTTATTTCGCCATACTGTAGCTCGTCATATCCAATTAAGTTTTAGTACTCATACCAGGCATGGTATTTATTGTAAAATCACTACATACAATATACGAATCAAATACACCAGATTACAAAATTTTTTGTTATTAACGATACATTATTATGCCTCTTTCGATGTTACAAATTAATTTTCTTTGAAGAATAAATCAGAAAAAATAGTATTTTACATAAGAAGAATTCAGAAAGAAATAATGTGTTTGTTTTTTTCACAAGTTATATAAAAATAAATCAATTGAAGTGGTTAAAATTTGTTTTGCCTTACATAGGTTTAATAGGAGGTTTAATTACACGTACAAACTCACCGTAACGTAGTAACGCACCGTTTAATATTAGTATATTTCACAATTTCCAATGGACTGTTGTTGAATGAGTGTTACAATAATATTGTAAGTGTTGAACCCATGATAACGAGAAGTTTAACGACAGATTGCACTAATCTACTCTCTTGTAAGTTGAACTTTACCGGTAACGGGTTCGTAACACAGAAAATTATCATGTACGCATATTTAGTTGGATTTTAGGAATGATTAGATATGCGAATTTAACCGTGTAAATAAAAACAAAATTGATTCGCAAAACTAATACTAGCGTTTGGCCGTTTCCAAAATGCACCATTGTGCATTGGTTTATTTTATTATTACAGGGTCTATTTGAAATGAAATAAAAAAAGTACGGAAACTGGAAAGGTGTAATTATGCAAAAAGTAAATCCAAAAAGTTTTGAGTCAATTGCGACGAGAACGTCAAAATTAAAAAAACCCTAGGAAATTGTAATATGTGCCGCTTATGGATGCAGAATGTGTACATATAATACATTCATCCAAGCAAACTCGCATACACTGCATTAACACATCTGTTGATGTTATAAAGGCTACAAGATAACTTTTAAACAATAAATTTTTATTTTAAATATCTTTATATTTTTTTTTTCTCACGTCTGCGAAGGAATTTTCACAGAATATTTTTGATTTAAGTCTAATAAAATTATATTTTTCATACTTTTTTATTCTACTTTATGGACAGTCTGTGTAAGTATGTTTACTTATTTTTTTCCTCAATTCTGTTTATATAGATGCGACGTAATAATTCTACGGAAAGCCGTATTTCCAATATACCCTTTTCTTATTCGAAACGAGTTCAGACAATCGGAATAATCGTCACTTCAATATCCGGTCTCGTACATCGTACCAGACGAGTCGATAGAAAAGGATGAAGACTGTGCGAATCTAAAGTAAGAAGAAGAGAAAAAACCGGCCGCCCACTCGGATCTAATTCAATTTCATCTGACCAGTTTCCGGGGCGCTAGCAGCGCACTTAGATTATTTTACGTCGGAGGGGCGGAGATCGAAGGAGAAAAGAAGTAAACTTCGCACAATAAACGTGAATAATTCATATCCCGCGTTTCGTCCGCATCTAAACCTTTAAATGGATAAGAAGAGAGCAAGAGGTGGAAAAAGTGTAAAAATAATGCACTTGCGCTAACTTTGATATATTTTTATGTTTCTCCTTTTTTTTTCGTAAAAGTTTATGGATATGTATCTTTCCTTACAATAACGATAAGGTGTAAAATTTTTAAAATCCAGCGGATAACAAGTTTACAAAGAAATGCGATATAAAAGAAGCGAACCGGGTCCGGAGAATTACCATTCCGGTTCAACGAACGCACTTGAAACTTACTATTTATAAGCTTTGCCGCACCATGGTACCAAAGTAAACTGAAACTAAGTCTCTAACAGAAGTACACCATTTCATACGCTTACAAGCTTTCATTAACAGCAACTCCGTTAATCAATGCTACCAATTGCCCATGTGGAATTTCAGTTGCTTATCTATACCATAATACATCACCGAAGAAGTAAAGGTACTTTATAAATATTTTTCCATCACAACAATTCTATAGTGTGTATAATTAAAATATATGCTGTACCAACTTGTTGTTCAATAGTAATATTTTGTTAATAAAGTGAAACTAGAACCTTTTGTTAATATTTCAAAATCAAATTTGTCTTCCACGATGTTACAACTAAGCATTTAATGGTACGTGACACATGAAGCTCTTTTCAGAACTTATACTTACTGCCTTACAAGATAATAGTACTTAGGCATAGGATTACGGAACTAGGACGGGAAAAAAAACAAGAAATAATGAATAAGGCGATATATAGTGAAGGAATATCTAAACAATTGCACAATATCCATGCAATGAAATAGGATTTTGAAAACTTCAACATTTATCTTTACAATACCTCAATTTGTTCTCTATCACCACCACCACACGATGTTATGAAAATTTGGCTATGTACAAAAACTCATTCTAAAATTCAATAAATCAAGCCACTTTGGATTACAACAAATTTTATGTTATTAGCGACGGCAACCATAAGGTCAATTGTCTTTTAAACATTACATCCGATCCAATTTAGAGGGAGGATTATTCATTGTAGAAAGCCATTCTTATTTATAATGTAGAAAAATTAGAAAACGGAACCAATCTGACAGTACCTCAAATTATTTTTATTGAATAACTGCTACGGGTTTCGTAGTTTGCAAATCCTCGGTCAAGACACTCTGGAAAGGAACTAAACCAGATGCAAACAATACTATTAACAGCATTACAGCAGCAAAATTACGTTAAAAATTCACAAGTTAAAATTGTATAAGGACGTACAAAGGAGACAAGTGGCCCAGTATTGCTGGCATCTGTCTCTCACAGTCAGAAACGTTCTTTCATTTTTATTTAATTTCATTAATTACAGAACAACCACAGTGCAGCAGTACGTTTATATACTTTTCGGGTTCAGCTAATAGATTCTGTACTTAAGCAACTTCTTTCTTTTGTTTTGATACCTGAAACAAGAAAGTTTCCTTTCTCGGACAATAATTTTGAATTTACCTTGTTAATGGAGCCAAAACTCTTCTAGATCTTGATGTTGATACATAATTTTTAATTCGCTGTGAAGTGTCAAATCTATGAGAACTTCGTATTTCGTTGAGTTTAAGCTGGGCGCTGAACATATTCTATACCTATTTAAAATCATCAAGGACGTTCTCGTGAGTTGTCGGATGAAGCAGGTCTCTTAAAGCTTGTTGTTACGTCTACTCAGCAAGTTTTACAAGATGGAAGCAATCATCTTCCCCACACTTTAGCAAATATTTAAGTTTCCTTTTAGTTTGGCGATTTCATTAAAACCTGTGCGGTTTTTTGAGCATCGCCGGGTGCATGTAGTTATGTTTGTGGTGTTCACTATATCCATTGCCTCCACTAATGACAATGAAGAATTTTATAATTTTTAGTGTTGAAAGTAATCCCTTGTAATTGAAAACAATTTGTAAATCTCTTTCAAGTTGAGTATCATACAATGTCTCTTGATTTTCCGTGATGGCAGTTGCTTCGTTAGAATCAAACTGCAAGACTACAGCCTTAATGTTTTTGGAATACATATACACTATTAAACCGTTTACCTCTAGATAACACCTTTTTACCCAATATGTAATCTCATTATTCAGTAGAATAAGTTTACATAAGATTATGCACGTCTTGTATGTCCAGTTTTTTGGCATACTGTGTAAGGTAATTTGCTAACCATTAGGTACTTAAAATATATTGATATATATCCACACAACAAATATATTTATCGTGTAACTAGCTTCTTTCTGAACCAAAAGCCTTGCAGCAAGTCAAATACATTTATAAACAAAGAAACTCATTAAAACATATTTAAATAACTCAATAAGGCTATGTAAAAAAATAAATAGTAAATAAAACAACTCGAGAGTAAATAAATCTAAATTTCGAAGACTCGCGATATATTTAGCAACATAAACAAATCTAGGAAGTACGTAAGATGATCTGCATACCTACACACGTACATATACAATATACATATATAATCATCTAGCACTTCCTTAAGAAATACAAATAATGTACTTGATAATATCATGACCAAAATTCTTAACTTTTATTAATGTTAATTAATTAATCAAGAACTCGATAGAACACAGAGTATACTTTCATAAAGTAAGAACAGTTTAAACTCTTTACGCAGATAAATGCTTTAAAATTCAAAACTAAACATTACCATACATCTAACCGTATATATTAACATAAATTTAGAAAATTCTTATTTAGTTTTTTATTAAGTAAATAATTTTTAGTTCTCGCTTTCCTCAGTATGCTTTCAATGTCGAAGTAAATTTTCAACAAATAAGATTATAACACCTTGGTAACTGCAGCTATACACTTTGCAACTAAAGTGAAAACCCGTTTCTTAATGCTTCCGAAACGCTCTTTGCTCTTCCAGGTACACCTTAAATACATTTTTATTTTCTGTAACTACAAATATAAATTTTACTACAATACGCGGCAAGACATGTACATATTATACTTTCTTAAGTCGACAGTATTAATATTAATAATAAGACACACATTCAACTATGGGATGATTTATTTGTTTAGAAAAAACTTTTGTTACAAGATAAGGTAAAGGGTGCTTAAATGGGACAAACCTAATTCTTATAAATACCTTTTACTTCTGGAACTCAGAGGGAAGTTTTGCGAATTGTCATTATCACCGCACGTACTACTACTCGAAACTTGAGGCGTATGTAAGTGTACATGAATCACTATTGGTTCTAATAAAATGTGTTCTAAACATACATCCTTTCACGCATAGATTTTTAATTTTACAGTCGTCAGCAAATGGATATTTTTAATACTCGTCATTTTCAACACGACTTACAAGATAGTGCTTTATTTTGTATTAACAAAATTGCAATGGGTGTATTACAATTCCTAACATTCATTTCGTTGCTATTTGCAATGGTGTGCATACAATATAAATGTTGTTTATGTAGTTTGTACGGTTTAAAATTTATTTTATGATCATCTCGGATATATTTCAAAACATAACCTATGGTATATATTTCTGATGAATTAGAAAAGTCACTATGAAAGATTGTCAAACAAATAATACCATATTTAAACTTACTGCTTTGATAATTGTAAAGTACGTGCCGAATCGGATGTTGCGCGCCTGAATACGCTTTAACGAATCTTTCATTCATTCGTTGTACCGGCAATAGTACCTGTGCATTGGAATTATGTCTTTATTTAATTATGGTGTTCATTGTAAAATTACTTGAAGATGCATCTTTCTTAAACTATTTGGTATTTACTTCGTAATTGTACTTTATTGCAATAAATAAACAGAATAGGGATATGCAATTCTACCACAGAAAATTTCTTGGGGTTATATTAGGAATGAATGTTTTCGTGTCTCTAAAAGCACATAGCTGCACAATCATATAGTCGTAACGGTTGTCGGTTTCCGCCGTGTCACTAGGTTTTTTGTCCCTGAGGTTTTGCGGAAAACCTAGTGACACGGCGGAACCCGGCAACTGTTACGACTATGACAAACGGCCGTCAAAGTCTGAGATACTGTTTAATCACGTACTTCTTCCGAAAAAATCTAGGAAAAGTTTCAGATGATCATGGAGAAAAGCTCCACTATTAGTTATCAACCAAAAGTCAATTAAGTCCTTCGGCGAATGTTGCTGGAGTATCCTAAGAAGTGAACTATGAACTACCTGTGACTGTAAACAGATTATTACATTATATTTATAATATACCTATTTTGCTTCAATCAACAGCTATAAAATTTAATATAGCTATTACAAAATGATCCAAACAAATGTAAAACGGTAATAAAAAAATACATATACAGAATGAACAACTTAAAGTGATACATGCAAATAACAACGAAAACAAGGAAATATTGTAAATTCAAAGCAATAGAGATACAGTTTCTATGCACGGTGGGGATCTCATTTCCGCTTCAACAAGCAGTCTTAATTATATAGCCTTACGTCACAGGAAACAACCTACATTTTTTTAATAGAATGTATGTGCCTTTTGAAATTTGAATTTTTATCGAAGGGGACTGCCATTTGGAAGACATTGTATATTTTACATTTTAATCAATGTTTAATCTAGAAGTTCTTTTTTCTTAAATTCGTTTAAAGTTTTAATATTTCTGTTCCCATCGCTTAAAGCATGCTATTAGATTTACGGAAAATATTGCCCTACACCACCAACCTTAGATAACTAACATAACAATAGCTATAGCAATAACACGCTTCTCGGTATAATATATTCCATCCACGCATTCAATTAAAAATATTTATTATACTCATAAGAATATGTAGACTTTAATAAACAGAAAATAAAATATACATTCTATTTAAAAAAGTGTAGGGTTTTCGTGTTTCGTGTGACGTAATGCTAAATAATTAAGATTATCTGTTGTACCAGGAAAAGTCATTAAATAAGTTACAAACCGTTATGGGGAAGCTGGAAATAACAGTGAGCTATTTCCCTATCTGTCACTAGGTGTTAGCAAAATCCAGCTTTATAATACTCAAGTTGCAGTGTGCGTACGTAGGCAGTCTTAAGATGGCGGCCATCCTCGAAGACTATACTGTGCAAGAGCAGAATGCGTTTTTTTTTCTGGGCAAAAGGACTTCCTGGAAAAGATGTCAATAAGGAAATGTCTCCTGTTTACGGTGAAAATTGTTTGTCGCGGAAAGCCGTGTATTCCTGGGTCGGGAAATTCTCTCAAGGGCGCTTGAAAATTATTCACGATCAGCGAAGTGGTCGCTCTGTTCAAATTGCGACAGATACGCGACTTCGACGAATGGAAAAGATGATTCTAACTGATAGGCGGGTAACAATAGACAGCATACCGACTGTAATAGGGTGATGTCATGGTTTAGCCTACAAGCTGAGGCACGATCGTTTGAATTTTTGAAAAATTTGCTCACAGTGGCCGAAGAACACAGAAGGATTGGAATGGTCTTGTCCTTGCAACACCTCTCACAGTATGCATATGTTTAACAGGATTGTTACTGGTGATGAGTCATGAATGCACTACTATCAACCCGAAACAAAGTGTGCTTCAATGTAATAGAAACATCCTTCTTCGCCGACAACAAAGAAATTCAAGGTTGCACCCTCAGCTGGTGAGCTGAAGGTTATACTTACCATGTTCTGAGATTCTCAAGAAGTGCTCCTAGCCCATTTCCAGAATCTAAATGAAAACGTGACTGCTTAATCATACTGTAGAGTTTTGTTGTTGCTTCGGGATGGGATTCGACGAAAATGTCCATGCCTATTGAGGAGAGGAATATTGCTGCATCACGATAATGCCAGCTCGCATTCGGCCCACTTGACTCGGGCGAGAATTGTAGAATTATGGTGGGAACTTCTTCACTTCACCGGCTTACAATCCCGACCTATCCCCAAGCGTCATCTGTTTCGTCCACTTAAAAGGGAGCTTTGCGGCAAACATTTCGAGGGTGATACGATATTCAACAAGAGGTACGCACGTGGTTCAGACGGCAACCCAAACACTTTTATGCAGCAGGCATTGGGGCATTAATAAAGCGATAGGATGATAAGTGTATTAATGTAGATGGAGACTTTGTTGAAAAATAAAACTTTTTTGTGGCTAACTATTTCTCTAATTACTTTTATAATAACCTTTTGTGACCTACTTACTGACTTTCCCTCGTAGTAAAAATGTGACCTTCACCGTGCATAATTATTCCTATTTCTAATACAGGTAGAAAGGCATGCATCTTTCTCAACTGAAATTTTTACTCCAATGTAAAAGTGGTATGATTGGCAAATTTCTTTGGTTGATGGGCTGTGACTGAGAATTTAGAGAAGTGATTACTATAAGTTTTCAAGTAAACTGTAAATTTTGTAAGGGGGGAGGGGCATGCATGTTACCCCACTGCTACTAAATACTTAGATAGTTGACCCAAGTCTACGATAAACGTAGCATTAAGAAGCCGTTTGGCATTTCAGCATATACCTACCCCGGACGAAAGAAACGACATGGAATCCAGTTTTTTGATTAAATATGCATACATTGGGAGAAAAGGGTTTTGCAGCTCAAAGAAAAAACGTAATTCATTAGATAAATTTTGATATATTAGTTTCAGCAATGCGCTTTTATTGGAAATAAATTTATTTTTTCAGTTCCTAGAATCGTTCATTTAGTTTTATATTTAGTAACATACCTTAATGGTAATTCGTGGTAATAACAATTAGTGGATTTTATTCATAATTTTACAGCCAATTGTGCAGTTGTAAGAATAATAATAACAACAGCCAAAGATTTGCATATGTATATAACTTTTTAAGATATCTAAAGCTAGTGAATGAACTTATCATTTTAATTATTTTTTGAAATTAACTGGAAACTTAAATCACATTCAATAAAATTAGGAGAGGAACACAAACATTTATTAACAATCATAGAAGCAACAATTATTCCTTTATTGTGGACCCTATTGGAGCTAAAGCAATTGAAATTTTGCAGTTCAGGTTTTTCACGTGCTTGGTTGAAATTGATGAGATTGTAATATCCATTGCTTTTAAGTGTTCATACTGATTAATTACCATTGTTGGCGCACTTCAGGAAATGTACTGTATACAATTGTAATTAAATAAATTACTTTGTATAGAATCTATATACATACATTGAGCTTATAACATGGATCAATAAACTCATTATTTAAAGATATCGATTTTATCTGTTTTTGATTATCACTACAGTAAATTACTAATTTAGAAAATCCTATCTTTTCAGATGCAGTCTTAAAACTGATAGTTTTGTAGTAAATTTAAGGTAATTTTCAAAATTTAATATCTTTTTCATAGCGTATATTATTTCTTGTCATGAATCAGAACCCACAGTATAAATAAGTAATCATTATTTTTTTGTTCAATTAAAGAAATATATTTTTTTTAAATAATTATAAAGTTATTATTATTAGTATTCCAGGCACGTTGAATCTCTTGTAGACGCAACAGATACTATTCTCATCAATAAGTCATGCAGATACTGCATGTTGTCGTAAGATCTGCAAATATCGCTCTTCGATCAAATGGACGTCTATTTTTACGATCCATACCGCCAGCTGTTATGCAACCTCAAACTAACACAGAACCTCCACTATAAATGATTGCTGTTTGTACGGGGTGGGTGAAGTTGGCCAGTGCACTTCTGATATTTTTAAAATTTAAAAATGTCCACGTTTTGCGCCGAAACACTAGCGTTATCAAATTTTCGAAAATCGTGAAAGTAGTATGCGAAATAAGGGCTCCTCCTACCTGAATATCTTGGAAAAAATACGAATACAAAACTAAATTCTTTACAGCACAAGTAAGCATAAATTGAGCACAAAGCACTGACGTTTCAAATATAAGAAAATCATACGAATGTCTGTGAAATAATCTTGAACACCTCTGGAATGAGATCAACAGAAAACGAATTTCATACGCAAATCAACACAACGAATGTGTTTCGATATAAAGTAGTAAACGACAATAAAATCAATTTCATACTAAGCGTCAGATGAAACAAACATTACTCATTCTGTTAGTTTTCAATTATGTTTATAGTTCTTATGAACATTTCGTTTTAGTGGCTTGAGCTTACTATCCTCTACAGACTTAACGGAAATTGCACCTTTTTCTTTGTGTGACATGTATACTCCTAATTTGCCCTTTTCACGATCTGTATTCGATTTTTACAAATTACTCAGAAACAGACTTATATTACCTGCGGACGACAGAATCAATAACGTGAGGCAGAACATAAATTTAAGTTTAGTAATAAGAATTACGAAAGTATATCAACAAAAGATTCGTACGTGGTTTTGAAGCCTATTTGATATAGAGAAAAGTTTTTACCTAATATTTTAAGGTATATATTGTATTTCAAAATAAAAAGAAACACCTTCTATTTAAATATCCTCCCAATCGATCCTCTAACAGGCTACGCGTGTTATATCAATGAAATTGCTATTTAAATAGAAAATCAGAAAACAACCGCTTGTTAAAAAGGAAAGAACTTTTCGCCGCTCTGGTGTATCCGAAGTCTTAGAATAAAAGTAAAAAACAGGAATTATAAATTTGAAACTTAAACAATAAACTTTGGACAGAATCAAAATTATTTGTATGATAATTTTATCATTACTAACACCAACGAGAATTTCGTATTAATATTAATTTAATCAATAGGAACTTACCCTTGTTAATAATATTATCTGCTGAAATATTGCAATATGTCTACAGGTATTGCAACATCTATGTATTAAAAGCGATTTGAACTCTCATTCAGTCTCGTGGTGTTGTGGCAGCACGTTCCGCCGGTTACGGAAAATTGCCAATTAATAAAATTTGTGCCAAAGTAGATCAGTATATACAGGGCTGGCCATAAGTATTTACCTAGTAGCATAACTGTAGATTGTTCAAATAGTGCACTTGATTGTGACACACATTTAGTTTAGATTTCTTACTAGTCCAAAATCAATGCTTCGTTCCACATAACGACACTTAAATCCGCGCACACAATACAGAGGTGAGTGACTCAAAGTAACAACTATTCAAAGAAACTATTTTTTATTTCTATCAAAATTTTTGTATTATGAAACTATAAGTGCGAGATAGCTTATAATTCCACTGTAATGTTCTGTACATATTGAGCCGACTGGCATTAAGATATCCAATTACCTTTTTTGCGGATAAGGCAAGTTCAGGTAGACAAATTAGATAAAGAGCAGTTTTTCGAAAATGTTTATCACTGCTGTTATAAAACATGCGGGCATTTTAATATAATGAAAATTTTAATTTGCATTCAGCTGTCGATTGCAAGCAGTGAATAGTGGAGAATTTATGCAAAGTGTTTTAAAACAGCGAGTAACGTTAAAGTAATGTCGGTAAGAAAAAAATTATCTACGAAAACGCGTGCTCAAATAGGGACACACCACAAGATTGATGAAAGTAACCGACAAATTGCTGAATTACTAAAATTAAACCGCAGAACTGTGAATCCAATAAATAGCGATCGAGACGGCGAAAAATAACAACACCGACCGAAGATCGCGCAATTGTAATTATGTACGAGCAAACGATATAAACGAAAAACTTCGGCAGATATTGCTGTCGAAGTGAATATTCCGTGCCCAAACCCAGTTACCGTCACCACAGTACAGAGGCGTGTACGTCAAGCTGGTTTAGAAAAATTGTTATGCGGAAACCGTTATTACACAAAGCACAGCTAAACGGTTAGCATGGGCGAGAAAACACAATGACTGGACACTGGAAGCTTGGAAAGAAGTACTCGCGACCGACGAATCTAAATATCTCACCTTTGGTTCAAGCAGAAGAACATTTGTCCGTAAATCGAAAGGGAAATGAGCATTTGAATCCTGTATTGTATGTACAGCCATGATTTGCGCTTGTTTGGCGATTTGGTCAATATAGTTAGTATCCTTGGAAAAAGCGATTATAGAGAGATTTTGGAGACGAATGCCATCTTATCTGGAACAGGATTCATCTGTGAAAACTTTGGTGTTCCAGCACGATAACGATCCAAAACACATTACAAAGATATGCCGCGTGTGTTTGTTGAGAAAATTACTTTTATGAAGTGGCCGCACCAAAGGCCAGATCTCGATCCTATCGAACTTTTGTGGGAGGAACTCGACCGACAGGTTCGAATATCTACTCCATGTTCAACAACAGCACTTTGGTCGTAACTATAAGATACGTGGAGAAAAATAGAGCCACTAACACTGGCAAAGCTGTTAGAAAAAATGCCATGGTTATCTGCGGCAGTAATAAAAGCGAAAGGTGTACACATTAACGAATCGCAAATTTAAGTTATATAATTTATGATTATCATTGTTAACAAATTAGTTAGCACATTGTTTTCAAACTGTTACACTTCTTCCTTGTGTATGTACAGAATAAAGGTTTATTTCATAATTAGTTTTTGACTTGTTTTTTGTAATGTTTTAAGATTGGTTAAACAGTTATGGCCGGTGGTGTATGTGAAGAGTAAAACAGGTTTAACATATCTCATTTTAACTAATTTGGAAGGTCCTATACCATTTGTATACATTTAATGTTTAGTTAAATTAATATGTTATCGTATTGTAAGGTCAAAAATGTTAACCCAATTCTAAATAATTTTCATATTCCTACAGCTTTCTTTAAACCTATAACGTTTCTCCAGGAATATTGTTAGTGATAAATGAAAAACGTTTGTTATCAACACAGTGGAACAACCCTGCCGGATTAGTTTTCCGGCAATAGCGCCAGCGGAGAGAGTACAAATATGACTAACAAGTATAACAACTAGGTAAATATAAAACGAAGAAGCAAGAGAAACAAACCAAAGAAATGGTCTCCTAGGTAGAAACAAAACGACTAAAACGACATTTGTTCTTGCCTGCGATGAACTCGGTCGCTTATTCGTCAAAGTATGTAGGTCACCGAATACCTTTACAACGTGAATCGCTAATAATAACAAATAGAGATGGGAACGTGACGGAAATACCGTAGGTAGTTTATAGTCATGGTCGTTAACGTTAGCTGCAACTCGTAGCTCGCTCTCATGACTTGAAGTGAAGAAGGTTGGCGGACACGGCGTGGCAATGAAGCGAAAAACCGTCGACAACAATGACGACAGCGTAGCAACGACGTGATGTTGTTTACGCCCCATCTTCCATGGTCATTATTTGCGAAAGCTCCTCGCCCCTTGTAAAATACATTACTATTACAGGTTGATAAGTATTTTCAAATTTATGATTAAAAATACATTTGCGGCGTAACCTCGAAATGTGTCAAGAAAAAATAATTGTAGCTCCGCTTATAGCGCGTATGCTCCGCATATTTAAGATTATTTATATATTTGTGTTTTATCGGATAAATATTTTCAAACAGGAATTATACTACTCTAGTAAACTGCATAATACTGAATATTATCAAACATGACGGTACATTACGTTTGCATGAGATTTAGCCATGCTATTTTAACTCCTAAATACATATGCCAAGAAATCTTTTTACAATAGGCTTCTTAAAATAAAACCTAACCAGGGGTGAATCCATATTAAATTTAGGAAACAGGTCTAAAACTGTCTGGACGCATAAGATAACTAATTTTATTAAAAGCTTTAATGATAACTTGAACCATCACCATAAAAGTTTCTTGAAGCAGGGAGAAACCAACTCCTGCTGCATCACTAAATTCACATTGACTTATTGTAATAAGCGAATAACACTACAATATCTTTTGCATACTGTGGCATGATTGTGGTGAATCTGATATTATTGGCTAAGGAAAATTTCTTCAGTACGGGATTAACCGAAAACCTGTCTTGCAGGTTCCAATATGCCGAAAATCATACAGCGGAACACTTCCTTGTAAATTTTCAGTGCAAATGGTGTTCATTCAAATAACCTACGAACCGCACCAATAAAGCCAATTCGTAGATCGTAGATCGAGTCATGCGTTCGAAGTACTAGAAATCTTTTTTCTTTAACTCCTCCATCGGATTGGAATTCGCTCGAGTGTCCGACTATCCACCTTCAGCTCGAGGGAATCTGTATCTTCGACGAAGAGTGAGGGTTCCATTTCTGGATGGCGATTAGCAGGCTGGGTACTCTGCTGTCAGTCCTGGTGGCCCACGACGAGTGACCGTGGGCGAGCGTACCTCCAAGGGATCCTGGTGTCGTACTCCTAAGATTCCGATATGAGGGGGTTCCAATGGTTCACCGCTCGGTCGAAAAATCGGGTGGCTATTCTTCGGATGAAGTCTATGAGTGGCTCCACTCCGGCGTCTTCGTGGATCGCGCTGTTCCTTACGAACCAGGGAGCGTTGAGGGCCATCCGCAATGGCCGCCTCTGGAACGCCTGGAGCTTGTTCATATGGGTAGTCGCAGCGGTTGCCCATACGGCTGATGCGTATGTTATGATGGGCCTAAGAACGGTTTTGTATAAACGTATCTTACGTGAGGGATCTAGCTTTCCTCGTCCGATCAGTAAGGGGTAGAGGATTCCAGACATTTGCCGTCCGCGGTCAAGGACGCGATGTATGTGAGCTCCCTAGTTCACTCGAGAATCCAATAATACCTCCAGGTATTCGATCTGAGGTCGCCAGGGAATGATACCTCCTTGGAAGGTAAGTTCGGCTGGCATGCCGTACTTTCTTCTTCGGTGACCGCCTCTCGAGAAAAGCACGGCCATACTTTTCCCTGAACGGACGGCGATTCTCCACTTTCCATACCAGGCCTGCGAAGATGCAAACGTCGTCAGCGTACATCGCCAGGTTGACGTGCGCGGTTGCTGGAATGTCACTGGTGTAGATGCTGAACGGTAGGGGTGACATCGCTGACCCTTACAGCACTCCTGCTGTAGCTGTCCTGACTGTAGACTGCTGCCCTTCCAGGTTGACCTTGAATTGTCTCTTGCGGAGATACGGATGGACGAGTCTGATCATTGTCTTGGGGATGCCGGCCCGATGCATCTTCAAGAGTAGTCCCTGGTGCCAGACTTTATCGAAGGCTTTGGCGACATCGAGAAATACCGCTCCTGTGTATTTCCGTAGGTTGAAGCCTTCTTTGGTCTGCTCGACGATGCGCATCACTTGCTGGGTGGTGCTGTGCCCTCTGCGGAACCCGAATTGACAGTTGGGGATAACATCGAGATCGTCAGTTTCCTGCTGTAGCCTTGTGAGTATGATCCCATCGGCTATCTTACCCATGACCGGGAGAAAACTGATGGGTCGGTAATTCTGCGGCCAGTTGGCGGACTGTCCGGGCTTGGGGAGTAAAGCCAATTAATCGAAACGAAGCTAATACCCCAAATTTAAATACCCTCCTATAGGTCGTCTCAACTATTTATGGTTACATTTAAAACTGTTACGCGTAATAAATTCGGTGATCTCTATCAACTTGATTTTGTGTCAAACGGGATGTCAAAATTTTATTAAGGAAATTTACTTCTGTTTGAATAATCTAGTTGCCCTTGGGGTTTAGCAATTAATTTAATTAAAATACTTTGTGTTAAATGAGAAGTGCTCGTAGATGAACTTAAAGTATAAAAAGTGATCTTTTTGGTGGTGTTATAAACTATTTTCAGCTTGTTATAGCCTCAGAAGCCTTAATGTGAAATGTTTCCTGGCTTAGTTACTACCCCTCTTTCCAATGGCGAATGTTGACTCGGGAGCATACCGAACCCGTCGGAAAAAGTACTTGGCGGACGTTGGTTGGGGACACACGACACCTGAATTGTCAAATTCAGATGCAGGTTCTCTTACCACTGTACCACTGAGTTTTTTTTAAGTTATTTATTTAACACAACTCAAAAAGAATTTTCAAAGGGTTAGATATGAGTATTAAGTTAAATGACTAGAAATAAAGAATTTGGTGCACTGAAAATATTTAATTAATTTGAATATAAAAAATAATTACAATTAAAATCCCCCATTTATCTGTGTATGTATGTATTTACGAGAAATTGCAAAAGTTTCTTTCTTGCTATTCCAACTGGTCAACTTCTGTACACTACACTTCAATTTTGTATATTTCCTGTTCTTCTTAAATGAATACCATTCAGTTTAAGTTATATTTTATGATGCCCAAAAATTTGTTCACGTTCTTTGATTTTATTTAAATAAGTGGACAGGCAATTTAATGCCATTCGAGATGTTATTTCAATTTCCGGACATGTAAATTTTTCACACACTTGGACGAGAACATCAATTCCTTGTAAATACTTGGTATCTCTCGTAACAACACCCAGCTATAATGCTTTCCTGAATCTTTCTTTTAAGAAATTGTAATAGGTGAAATCGTTAATATAATAATTACGCCAATAGATTTTATCGCAAACTTGTGTAAAAATTATTTGTATCGAATATAGTCTGTTGAATAATATGTATATTAACGAGGAATACCTACATTTATAAATAATAATAGCCAAATTATAAGAAATTTGTGTAACAAAATACAATATTTACCAATGGACACACATTTTCGTAAGAACCTTATTCTGGATTACCATGACGTCACACGAAAGAAAACTTTTAAACAGAATGTATACTTTTTCAGTTCATTTTAAACTAACGATCTTTCTGCAATGGCATAAGGCATTGTTGTACTTAAAAAATCTAAACCAGAAGAGAAATTGGGTTCAATGCAATTTTAAAGTTACATTTCAAATTCACAGGTATAGCAGTAAACTTCACTTACACAAATTTATTAATTATGCGGAATGCAGCGTTTCGAGAGCACGCGGACTCTCATTGTCAACCGTGTTACCGATTGAATGTAAAAAACTGTATCACACATGCAAATTATTTTCTACACAGGCTCTAAAATTTTTAATTCCAATATAAACTTTATCACAATGATTGCCATAAGGCCATAGGCCCTGTTAAAGATACGATTCGCTTTCGTTCTATCCTTTCCTGAAAATACACATATACTAGCGATTAGACCACCCAAGATATTGTAAATGTGTTTTAGAAATTTTAGAGCCTGCGTAGAAAATAATTTGCATGTGTGATACAGTTTTTTACATTCAGCCAGTAACACGGTGCTCTCGAAACGCTGCGTTTCGCATAATTAATAAATTTGTGTGAGTGGAGTTTACTGCTATACCTGTGAATTATAAAACCGCACAGTTCTTGCAATCGTTAATTACGTTTCAATTTTTTTTTGATGCGATCCATGAAGTAACTGCCTGATACGTTACGAGAACTAATACATTATAACAGCTTACGGATTGCTTAGTATTATGTTCACTTTTACAATACCCAAGTAAAAATTATTTAGATTTTTAATAATTAGAAATTTGAATCTCATCTCTAACTACTGCAATTCCATTGCTACCGAGTTTTTGTTGTAATTGCAGATTATATCATTTTTCTATCTATGCCGCTACTAATGCTCTATATACGAGGGGGAATCAAATATGAACCGGACTTTGGTTTTAAAACATTTATTGGTACAGTAAATAAAATTGAATACACCTTATTTTTATATATAATTTCCTCTTTATTCACACATTTTTTTAATGACTGTAGTGCGGATGTTCTAGTGTTTCCTAATGAATTTTGTCCAACTTATTTTGGGTTAATGCAGCTGTGTGTAGCTGAGCATTGACATGGAGCAGAATCAGACTTCGGCATGTCTCGTCTTTTCATCAATAGGCTTGTTTCACTTCATCAAGCAGTTGGTAGTAGTACGCAACATTAACTGTACGCCGTTCGTAGAGAAAATCAATAAGCAGTATGTCTTTAGAATCCCAAAAACCGTTCTAAGAACTTTTCTAGTAGAAAGACGGGTATTGGCTTTCCGCTTTCCGGGTTTTCGCTACTCCATGCTTGTCTGCTTAGACTCCAGTGTGTAATGGTGCACCCTGGGCTTATTACAGGTGACAATGTGGCTTAAAAAATCATCCTCCTCTGTTCGATATCGTGCCAAAACTCTTTCACATTCGCCAAAACGGTTTGTTTTCTGATCTTCGGTCAAGAATCGAGGAACCCTCCTTGCCTGCACTTTTCGGTAACCCAAATCATCCGAAATGATTGATTAAGCAGTTCTATATAATATTCCGATGTGCGCAGCAATTTCCCGCATTGTAAGGTAGCGGTCATCTTCAATCAACTTGAAGGTTTCACGCCTCTCCGCGTCAACAATTTAACGCTCAACAGATGCGTACACCTTTTGCTCACCGGCTTACTCCCCTCCAACACGTCTGAACGTCACTCACTTCACCTAGAGGGCGTTAAAAAGAAAAGTCTGGTTCATATTCGATTCGCCCTTGTATATTAGTATGAAGGTATTTTCTGCAAATCAAACTGTTCAACCATAACAAATAGTTGGTAGTATTAACATTTTATTTCGACTTTTTTTCTTAATTCTACCAACAGTTACAAAATAATATTAAAAATATATACAGCTTATACAAGGTATTATTTCTTTTGCATGCGTTCTAAAAAACATACATGTTTTGCTAAGAAGATATGTTAAACTTTGCGGGGTACAATGCTAAATTATGTAAAATTAATGGCATAATAAAAGTGTATTTCTCTTGATTCATATGTAATTGCCTTACCTGGCTGAAATTTTGATGTATTACCTAATTACGCTATAATTTGACTGACTGTACCACTTTAAGTGGTGCATCCCGTATACATTGACATTAAAGCTAAAAATAAATCTGAGATCCTGGATAATGTAAAGTCGATTGCAAATTAAATATTGATAGATTTGACCTTGGTGAAACTAAAATAATTTCCATTTACACTTACAGCCTTGTCCAATACTACATTCCTACCGTCGTTCTAAATAAAAGCATTTCTTTAATCTAACGTTTAAAAATGTGAGATAGTCCTTTTGATGAAAACTTGAAATGGTACAATGACAAACAACACTCTGATATCAAGCCTTGCACTTAAAGAAAAGTATTCTGTGTTTAGGAAAGTTACCGAATATAATCCAAGGCATTATTATAAAAAAGAGATTGTGATTCATTAAATAATTTGAATGGATCAATTAATTAAAAATTAATTTATTCATTCATAGTACTTCGTAATGCAACAACAACGATGTTTCATTAGCTTTGCCAATATTTGACATTAGCAGCTTCGCATTACACTTAATTATTACTGTTCAAATAGATATCGTTTCTGCATTTGCCCATACTGTAGCGGTGAAAAGAATATCCATACGATAGTAAATTATTCGTACACTTGGTTTGAACATGTATTAATATATTACGTAAGGATAATTAATGAACATAGAGGAAGTTTTGCACTCTACTTTCATTCTATAATTATTTAATGACTACACAAAGTAGAGAATTAACCAACATTAATAATCATAAAGACCCTTTTCTGCTAGAATTATTTTATTTTTATTTGCCACGGGGAATGTTTATATGTAGTTATAATTTAACACTGGTTAAAAATTGATATATTTAGCAAGAAGGAAATAAATGCGCTAAGGTAATATAACATAAGCATTACTGGTTGTATAGTCATTAATGCTTTTTTAGTTTTGCGGAAAATAAGTGTATTAAATTGCAATTGCTGCACATTGAAGGCTCAAAATTATAGAATAATTAAGCGATGAAAAGCTTTGTCTTGCGGAAATTCTGCAAATAAATTTTTATAATGCTTCAATTAGTGATATTTTCGGTTTTTTCTAATATCCTTCTAAAAATATGGTCATTATCACTACGATGTATCACTGTGTATATCATGTTTTATGTAATCTTGGAATATTATTGGTGTGTAATTACACATCCTGAGCGAGTATTTTAACATCAGCTCGTACGGTGCATTGTAATCAATGATATTATTATGGTGAATTTCGAAATTTACCGTGGTGGTGCTTGCCTTTTTCGAAGTTATCAATAATAGAAATAAATTTATTCTATGCATGTTGAACTTGCAACAATTTAATAGTAGCATCATCGTTAATTATTGATTACTGTGCAAAAACTGTTTATTCAAAAACACAATTTTTTTATACAATTATTTGTTGTACTGCTCTCAAAATATAATTTCAGTTTTCAACACTACAAATACTCATACCAAAACTGTTCGAAGAACAATATAAATACCAGAATGCGAAGTACCAAAGTAGTGCTCAAAAATATCTGCAATGTCTAAACCATGTTAAAAGACACCTTGTAAACATAAATATCTTTAAACAAATTTGATTATTTTGAATAATTACGAAAATAAGTAACCACATACAATAACAGGTATATCTAATCGTTGGATATTATTACTGCTGCACACAATCATGGCATTCTCTTTAGCAGGTTTTCCAGTGTTAGCGACTCTATTTTCCTCCGCGTATCCTGTAGTTATGTCCAAATTGTCGAATATGAAACAGATTTTCGAACTTGTCTGTCATATTCTTCCCACAAAAACTAGATCGAATTGAGATTTTGGGTGGAACTGTGTTCCAGTTGTTCCAAATACTCATGATATATCTTTGCAATGTGTTACTATTGTGCTGGAAGTTTTCACCGATTAATTGTGTTCTAGGTAAGATGCCGTTTCTCCCCAAAATCCCACCATAACCTTCTTTTCGGAGGATATTTTGACCAAATAGCCCACAGAGGTACCGCCAAAATAACCGCAAATCATGATTAATCCTCCTCCATGTCTTATTGTTGGTCCAATACAGAATTCAAGTGCTCATTCCCCTTTCGATCTACGGACAAATGTTCTTCTGTTTAAACCAAAGATAAGATATTTAGATTCGTCGGTTTAGAGCACTTTTTTCCCATCTTTCAACATCCAGTCGTTATGTTCTCCTGCCCATACTAACCTAGCTAGACTAGCTTTATTTGCTTTGTCTAATAACCGTTTCTGCATAGCAACTGTTTCATACAAACCAACTTGATGCAAACACCTTTTTACCGTGGTGATGCTAACTGGTTTTGAGCACGAAATATTCAGTTCGATAACAATTTCTGACGTCGCTTTTCGTCCATTTCATTTGCTCGTGGTTACAATTGCGCGATCTTCTGTTGGTCTTGTTATTCACGTTGTGCCACGGTTCTACGGTTTAATTTCAGTAATTTAGTATTTTCTCGGTTACTTTTACTGAAGTTATAATATACCACTATTTGAGCACGCCTTTTGGGAGACTCCTTTATTGCTGACATTACTTCAACGTTACACGCTGTTTTAAAACGCTGCACAAATTCTTCGCGTATGTAATACGAAAGCTCAATGCAAATATTTTTTTTATTATATTAAAATGCCTATGTCGTCTATTTTCATATTTTATGATGTGATAAGCATTTCCGAAAAACTGTTCTTTACCTAATCTGTCCACATGAACGTGCCTGATCCGCAAAGAGAGTCGTTTTCCATATTTTAATACCAGCTGGCCAATGTTCTGTGTGTACAAAATGAACACACAGGAGAATTATTATCTATTTTGTACTTACAGTTTAACAATACAAATATTTTAATAGGGATAAAAGATAGTTTCTTTGAATAGTTGTTACTTTGAGTCACTCACCTCTGTATTGTGTGCGCGGATTTAAATGTCGTTATGTGGAACGAAGCACTGATTTAGGACTAGTAAGAAATCTAAACTAAATGTGTATCACAATCAAGTGCACTATTGGAACTTTGGTATAAGCATTTTCGACATCATAACATCTAAACTAATCATTGTTATAAATAACGAATGCTGCGATGAATTTGATCAAAGTGATGATTAAATACTTCAAATTAATTACAAATTTATTTACCTATGCTTTAAATGCTTGAGCCATTTTCACTTTTTCAATATATTTAAAACATTTTCATTGTTCTTTTATTTTACTGTTTTCATCATTAATTTCAATTCCTTTATGTAAAGTCTATGAATGTTGTATAAAATTTGTTAATGAGATTGAAATGAATAGTAAGTAAAAGGTTACTATTATAAGCACATAAAATTAGTTTCAATTCGAATAGACACGAAGGGAACAATCAGGTAGTTGCTGCTTTTAAAAAGCAAAGTGACTATTTTTTTTTGCTTCGCGCATTCAGCGAATGTGATACGTGCCTCTTTAACTAAAACAAGCGCTAATATCGGTCTTCTCAACGAATACACAGAGAAAGTACCTTACCATAGACACAACCAGTTTCACAGCGACAACTTCAAGTGTGCAAACATAATTTTACTTCTAACACGTCCGTTTTCTACCTATTAAAAAATAGTTTCGCAAAACCACATCATAAGCGAGCAATCTGAGCGTAAACATTTATTATTTGCGATTGCTATTGCCTATTGTATACTTTTAAAACTTAAAGCTTCCTTAGAAATATGAATTTAAATCGGTTTAGAGAGTGATTGTTATATCGATGAGACTTTTCTCAAAAAATTTGAAATTCTATTTATAAACTAAACGAGTTTGAATGACAAAGTATTGAATGTATTACACTTTCACATGCCTCGCATTAACCTTTCGGAAAAGAAATCTCATCTTAGTAGCAAAAATTCTCACCGCGAAATAATTAATTGCGTAACTAGTACTAACACTCGCTGTTTATTTTATGCGTGATATTCATTAAACTTTTGAATAAAATAAAGTAAATCGTAAAGTAAATTTTAAAATGCCATAGCAAGGTTTACATTTAATGCATACGTGTATGTTTCAGTTTTAAAATTTAAATGTATTTAAAAACTATAGAACAAACTCGCAGTAGTAAGCGAGAGTAGCCATGTTAACATTGGAAAATGTGGATGAAATCAGCATGTTACTATTTTGAGCATTTCCTGTAGTGTTAAAATTTGATCCCAAGCAGGCGCGTGCTACCAAAGAAAGTTGTTATATTTCACGATGCTCAAATTGAGACGGACAAACTATTCACAATAATTGTAAAACCCTTCATTCCATTGATGGAATGACTGCAAATAGTGAATGATGTACACTCACTGCTACGCGCTATAATGACGTAAAAAAACAATGATGTTATAGCAAAATTTAATAGTCAAACTTCAACAAATTCGCTACACTATTACAACGATTATTTCGATTATGCTAGTATTGGAGCACTAGATGTCGGACGTTCGTTTCCTTTGTCTTTTTGTCATGGTGAACATCGTTCGCTAAAACAACTATGTAGATGTACCTAATAATGTGAATATTAAACCAAGTTGAACCAGTTGATAACGCTGTTTAGGAGGATAAGAGTTTAACAGTATTTTCATAAAGTAGAACAACTGGCCACCGCCAATTCGTGACGACGACAAGTGGCTGCAGACACAAGTAGTTGAGTTTTCGAATTAATTGTAAAAAGATGCAAACATTGTACAGAATATCCATGAAAATTTAACGCATAGATTCCCATTTTATATACAATTTTACGGCAGCATCTTATCGGTTGCTATATAACTTGCGTTCGCAGCTTTCAATTGTTCTTCTTTCTAGCTTACCTTTTCATTGTAGTAGCCTTAAATTGTTTAATTATATAATATTACTTGATAGTCCACCCTTTTGAAACTTCTGCTCAAATCGAAATCGAACCCCCTCATTTCTGCCAAACTCGTAGATCACTTATACGAGTTCATATATATATATTTTTTCTTCAGTTGTAAGCATCTCATACACCGAATGTGTAATCTGAAAGATAACACGCTAATGTTTGTTTAAAACAAGTTTGACGTCAGCGGCACTTCCATGGCAACTCAGATTTGGCTTAGTATTTCG
The DNA here is from genome assembly GCA_023509865.1 of Trypoxylus dichotomus. Classification (NCBI taxonomy): domain Eukaryota; kingdom Metazoa; phylum Arthropoda; class Insecta; order Coleoptera; family Scarabaeidae; genus Trypoxylus; species Trypoxylus dichotomus. Next base: position 34,414,456 of record CM042077.1, on the reverse strand, counting down.
GTACTGTATATTTACAGTAACATTGTATATAGTTGCTACAGTTATGTTAATTATGGTTTGCGATTGAGAGGAGACCTGGAAAAAAAAACATTACGATATAGCAATTCGTAACTGCAACGAGTCAGCTCGAATATTATAGAACCTCATAATATCGAGAACAAAACTATTGTAATTGCACTGTATTTACAAGATTCATCTCCACAAAACTGGATTAGTAGCATAAAAAGTTTTTTTCCTCTTCCAAAAGAGTTGTTTTAACAATACTAATTCAATATTTGTGTCAAATTTGATAATTTTAAATTACTACACTGTTGTAAAGAAATACTTACCGAATGCAGTTGACATCGACAACTCGATATAAACATTTCGTATAAAAGCAATACTATTTACTACGAAAAAAGATCTCCAAAACGCAAATAAATGCAAAAATTATCCAAACATACCTTAACATTTGCATAATTTTATGCCCATTCACTTTCTTACTCCACACAAGCATGAAATAAAATCTTTTACTTCTACAATACCTACGTCTTCCAATGAATTATACTTAATCTGTTTTGAAACTTTGTTTTTTATAATTGTAGCATGGACATAACACACATTCTATGACTGCATAATTAGGTTAAAACCTTTTCCTATATAAATAAGTGATATTTCATAAATCTGATACGTATGCGTATATGCAGATCTTATTAGTTAGTTATTTAAGATTAAGCAGACATTTTTATAATTGTGTATGCTCGAGGACAGTTAGAACGGTAATTAAGATGAATTGCTACCAGGTCGTTCTTGCGTAAAGCAGAAAATAGCCATAATGAGTTTGTTAAATATTTATATGATCTAAAAATGAAAACAGATAAAAATATTATTGAACCGGAATCTTCACCTTGTACACCAAATACGTGGTTTATGTACACATATACATATATATGTACATTAAGAATAAATTCATTGATTACTTATTTTACTAAACCTTCGAGAAGCATAATCTAATTTGCAGGTAGAAGCTCTTCTCACATGTGTGTTTACCAAATATTTGGTTTAGTTCAAACATGTCAAAATCAAGTAGCTTCTGTAGTAAAAAGTGGAATTTATTAGTCTTATAGACTAGACTACTACATACATATGTATATACATACATCAAATTGAACAAGTTTATAAGTATGAAATTTATTCTGTATTCAATAAGTTTAGAGTAAATACATGGATTCTACGACGGCACTACATATGCATACATATATTCAACATCGCAGTGTTGGATATGGGTAATATGTTAATCAAAATGCAATATTCATGAATATTATTCGTTGCCGATGTTTAAATATTTTGAACTGATGCAATGGAAAGGTATTAACCACTTGATAAGTTGTGCTCTGTACTATAGCGTTCTAGAAAATCATGACTAAGATACAATCATTAAATTTGTAGATTATAGTTGTATTACTGCGAAATTTTTGTCTTTTTTTCAATTTTTTTTTGTATTTCTAACCTTCCTGATACAACACTAATATCTGATCACGATGAAACAGTAGTGTCTTTATCATTTTAATTATTTCTTTTGGCCAAATGTAAACCACCTCTTTGTACACTTTTCAACACTTTCCATTTTCAAACCTAATTTTGCTTTTCTAGTGCATTACAGCAAAATCCAATATTATCTTTTGAAACCATTGCATACAACCAAAATTATACAGCATGAAGTAGGAATAAACATAAGTTTAAGAGTAAGTGGCTAAGTTCCAAAACCGCTGTTTATAAATAATATTAAATTTACAAAATTATTTCCGTGTAGCGTAGCTTTCCCTTTTTTAGCGCTGTTATAACACATTTGCGTAACGGCATCAAAAATGAAAATAAATTTCTTAGAGGTATATAAAATACGAACCCGGCGAAATTTATAAAAGAACCAAATGGCTTCTTTTTTAGTGAAACTTTTTATGTTCTACTTTTTTGAGGTAGTCCAATATTTTTAATCAAGAGCCTTATTTTCAGATATTTCCGGTTTTATTTTCAGTTCGGTATTTTTTAGCTGAGATAAAGTAACTCTCTTTTCTGACATATTTCTTTAAATTTCAAATTCACTAAAAGTTTCTTTGCGTTAAGGTACAGATGAGCTGGATTTTCTGTATTAAAGAATCCAGTGGTTTCTATATCAATCACTTGAACTGATTATCTCTGCTTGTATTTGCCCACTTTACAACCCCGTGCAGGTTGTTTGGTACAATGGCGTTCATTACCCTTTTTCTTTTTTGGTTGAGAGCAAAATTCTTATCACAAGGCAGATATCCACTTACTAAAAAGTTTTATTCAATGAAATCAAAGCCGTCGTGTTGAACCAAAGAGGTTAGTACAGAAATGACTATACGATTTTTGTTTTGGTCTACATAGTTATCAGTCGACAAAATCATATTTCATTTTTGGGTAGTAGTCTTATTAAGCAAGAACCAACTTTATCACTCCAATGTTCTACAATAGATATCGATGTTGTACAATAGACTTCTGATTCGCAGTGAAGCTTATCACATGTGTGGCATGTACTATCTCAGACTTGGCGTCGTGTGTTCGATCTTGGGGATGTTTTTCATGGTAGGAGTTTTCTGTGGTTTATCCCACTCCATGGCGAATGCTGAGAATAAATATCTTCACAATCGCATGCCTAATAATAACTCACGACCGGCCGATGCCCTCTGTAATTAGCGAAAGCTGTTAAGAGATGCGAATACATGGATATAACCGTTGGTATAGATAGAATGTGGTGGAAAATTCGTTCACAAACATAGGACGTAGATTTGGAAGACATAATTGGTACGACGATTTTCAAAAATAGTTTCTCCTATTTTTCCTCTTGACGACAATGTCTACTCCCTTCTTCTCGAAACAAAAAATATATGAAACATTTTTTTCTTATAAGTTTGAATAAAATTGTCACTATTATTTGCGCTATATACATTTGTATAATCAATAATCAGATAATATTAGATTAACAGATAATGATGATGCATTTATTTACGTATTATGAAAATAATATAGTTCATAAATTTTTGATTTCCAGTTGATCTGACTTAAGGTGGTACGTATACAAACTTAACATCCAACATCAAGGTTTACACCTTTTACTATTTTTGTACACATATGTCGCGTATAATGTATGATAGTATTAATTTGCACATAAGCTTGTCTCAGTCTATAACCAGAGAAAACAAATAAAATACGTAATTGATATTCATTCATATTTAACTCAGTATTTAACGCCCGTTTAGACCTGGATTTGCGAACTTTACTGAATAGTTAAGACTTCTGTAATATTGTCCCCTGTATTGGGATCAAGTTTATTAATTAATAATCATATAAATCATGATTGTTATACCTCTGAAGATCCAAATCAAGATGTGACGCTGTTGACATTTGTTGGTTTAATAGATGTTCTTGGTAAACGGTAGAAAATGGCAACAATGTATGTACATCTTTTATGCCATACAAATAGAGCAGCCCATTTAAATGTCTGACCGGTACCGAAAACAATGTTGTAGCATCTTCGATTATAAATGAACTTCAGCTATGCAACAAAATATAAATATCCTGTGCAAACTAAAATATACGTAAAATGTAATGAGAAGAAATATTAAACCGAGGGAAAGAAATAATAAACAATCAAGGCTGAAGTAGATAAACTAAAATTACCACTGGTTGATAATGCGTTATGTAAATACAAAATGTTTTCCACTTTATTTTATCAAAATGTACTATCAAACAAGGTCAAGATGATTAGGATTGTTATTTTTTACTCGTCAGTCAGTATTATTAAAATGGGTTAAACAGACATTACATGCATTTTTCTTCAGAATTATACTTTCTTTTGCTGGTGTATTGCTATAAAGTTCATAATCATGCAAATCTGTGAAACAACTTTAATTTTATTTTGTAGTTGTACTATCACAACAAGAATTATTGAGTTACAATGCTTATAGAAAAATAAAACTATTCGTGTTTGCAGCATGACAACAACAAATTTAATATGCATGCTATGACTAAAAAAAGAAACAATTCACTTGATATCTGCTCTATTCTATAAAGAAGCCAAGTTGTTATTGACTAGTCTTGTTAAAAATGATGCTTAATGTTAGTAACACCTATCTTTTACATTAAAGTCCTTATGTTGAATCGATGTTGTAGAATTTAACCAAATTCGCATATCATTATTTATTCTCTAACTTCTCACAAATTATTTACTGACAAAAATACTCCGAAATTATTTCGCATGCAACTAAGAGTGTCAAGGTCACTTCAATAAACACTAAGGACATTGGTTTCATGACTTTCTCTGCGACAAAAGTAACAGTTAAAACTGTTGTAATATTATTTATTGGTTTGTGTTTTATATTGGTTGCTTACTTGCTTCAGCGCTTTTTTCTTAGATGTAGAAAACTTTAAACTGCATACAGTACTTGCCATAAATATGGAAGTGTGTAGTAAAAATAAGAAAAGCAAATACTATTTAAAAAAATAAAATTTATACACAAAGGCTGCAGCACACACAGAATAATGTATTATTTATAGCGTCTGTGTTAATGCTTTGGAATATTTAGACCATTATATTTTAATTTATCTGTGTGTTACAAATAATGGAAAATTACGGTTATTTGGTATTAAAAATAGCTTTGTATTACTATGAGTAATAAAACACTTTCTTACTACGCACAACATGCGCCGAAAACGCAGAAGTTATCCATTACCGAACGTACAGTTTCAAGCGGATGTGAGGAAATACCGTTTTTCTAGATGGTTCTTGTTGCTACTAAGTAGATGTACTGAAATGGTCCGTTGCCTTGTAAAACTCCAATACCTCTAAGAAATATACCTGCTGTAATCGTTGGAAATAATATTTCTTGTAAATACGAGGTTTGCCTGGAAAGTAAGTACTGTTTTATTCAAAACAAAATTTATTTCTACATGAAAGAGCATTCCTTAAATTATTTTTCTATATAGTCGCTACTATTACTCAGATATTTGTCATAGCGGAAAACCAATTTTTGCATACCCTCTTTATAGAAATATGCCGCTAGTGAACGATCACTAACAAATGTAAACACAACGCAATCCGGCTGTAATGGCGATAACGGAAAAATTGTGAACCAGAGATATGCGTGTATGCGCGGTATTACGACAAGTATACAAGTACTGCGATAACGGTAGATCTAAACGATACTTACTTTCCGGACAAGCCTCGTGCAAGAAGTGTGCATATTTTATAAACATATTCTCTGTGTTTTAATTAAATTATGCCGTTTGTATTACTTAAAATAATGCATTTTAATTTAATATGATTTCATTGCAATTTCCCTTTCTCAAAATGTTTTTATACAAATAAAATACAGTTTTCAGGTGAGAGCTTGATGACATGATGCTTTCATAAATTTACAGAAAGCAAAACGTAAAGTTATAACCTAAAAAATTTAATAAGTTCAAAATTATACACTTCCAAGAAGGAAAGCTAAAAAAAGAACAAAGTTAGACTCATTATGTAAAAAAGAAGAAATTAAATGAATTTTACTCTGGCCGTGGAAGCCTACGTATTAATTTCAGTTATTACTTATTACTATGAATACATATTTTTATTTATTTCCATATATTTGTTAAAATAACATCTTTTAGGTATCGTCAGCAGTTTTTGTTTGGGAAACGTGGATAATATTAGAAAATGATGTCTACTGAGTGCCACTCAAACTTTCTTTCATTTTATAAATGGCACCACAGTTTAAAAATTTCTTATATCGAGGGCGATCAATTTTATATTATTTTATTGTGATCTAGTTACATTACAAACAAACAAATTCAAAAATTCAAAATTAATTTTATATTATTTATGATGCGACGTTATTTACTAATCTTTGCTGTAACATTACTGGTTCATATTGCGACTTCAAATGGTTTTGAACGTTTCTTTATTGTACTAGCTGTGTTTTGTTTTATACATGCCTTATCTGATAAAAACAGTAAAAATGTGTTACTAACACTTTTTGTTTAAATAGCAACCAACTGTAATCAAAAGAGAATATTCTCTTCTCAGTGATCAAATAATAAGCAATTTTGTCAAATTATTTACACATTGTTCTTAATTTTACAAAAAAAAAGATGCACGAATTTACACAGCATTTTTGTCAAATCAATACATAAATATACCACCATCTCCTCAATTTAGTAGTTAATAGTATACGCCAACTAGTCTCGATTAATAAAAAGGTAGAGTTTTATTAATCAAATGGTTAGGTTAGAGAAGATGCAATTAATTACTTAAGCAGCAGATTTTCTGTAGGCAATGTTTCCGCGTCAGAATTTACATATTGCGCTGTGCTGTTTGTAGTTTATGGTAGAAAAAGCTGGTTTGTGTGCAAGTAGTTATTGCTGTTGAAAAATTCCGAAAATTTTTATAAGCCATGAACTAGACATGCTATTATACGCTGAAGCACGTTTAAAATTCAGCAGCTGCTGCTCAGCTATATGCAGAACACTTTTCAAATAAAGAATACTGATATTGTAAAACATTTATGATTAAATTATTAAGTAGTGGCCGAGGCAGCCAATATCTAAGTGTGAAAGCGGAACGTATATTTGTGGGTCATACCTCCGTTTGGAAAACGCTAAAAGAATCGCAATTGCATCCGTATCATTTACAGAAGATATAGAATATACTTTCAGGCGATCACAGTCTGCGAGGGTAATTATACCAGCAGCTGTTGCAACACGCAGATAATGCTAATTTCTTGTCAAGTATTCTTGTTAATAACGAGTCTCCATAGAAATGTAGCAGAATATCTTAGAAATTATAAATAGAATTTCGAGTGAGAAAAATCGCGACGCAGTACGCCACACTAATTTTTAACGCTGATTCTCCTTCAACGTGTGGGCTGGAATTCCGAACGGAATATTAATCGGATCATGTGTGTCATCCAACCGCATCAATGCTGGAAATTATTTATCATTCTTACAAGACGATTTATCAAAACTGTTAGAGGAAGTGCCATCAAATATACGTCGAGTCATTTGATTTCATCACATTCTTCAAAGCAAATGCGTGAGCATATGTTTTAAATGATCATTGGATAGGTCGCGGTGGTGCGGTTTTATTGCCTCCTAGAATGCCAGATCTAATATTCAAATTACTCGATGTTTACTCATAATGAGTATGTAATATTTCCTAATTCGTTAAGACAGACACCTGAATAAAGGTAAATACCCAGGACGTCGTTCGGTTTTATTTATTTATAATTGGTTCGAATTTTAGATAACTTAGTTTTTGATATCTAGATAAGATAGATAGCCCCTATGAAGGCATTATTATTATGAGGTTTAATTTAACTTATAACAATATTGTATTTGCTGCGAATTCTTATAGTAAATAATTTTGCAGAACTTATTTGTAGAAAATTACAAAGGAGTACACAGAAAACGCTATTAGACGAATATCCTGTTAACATACTCTATAGTACTACGTTATCGACCGTTTCGTGAGTATAGGTTACGGCCACGGTATTACTTCCAATTGTTTGATGTTCTAGATTTTATCGTTTTAGTAATATTGTAGTCTATTCTAAACTTTTTAATTTTCTGGTATTAATTTCTTCCGCCGTAATTTCTCATTATTCTATGTATGTATTACATCCAACTACCCTCTATTAGATAATAGCTGTATATAAATATGATATGTCGATTCATTGAATTTCATGGTTGCCAATTACGAGGTACACTGTATTGTTATTGTTTACGTAAATGTTGTTGCATAGTACGATTTATATGTTGTTGGCTAAGAATGTCAGGCTTTAGGTATAAATATCCATGATATTTACTAGTGAATAAATATCGCTATATATAAAGGAGAATCGGAAACTAACATCCATGCCCTGTTCCCTAGCTAAATGGAATGAGATATTTTTTTCAGTGGTAACACTGTTATATTACTGTCTTCTCATTTGCCAAATGGCAATATTGTACGTTGTTTAGCTATCAGTATAATGTATAGTATGCTGGTTTCACCTGACGCTGAATTATGTTCAGTAATCCAATGTGGGCCAAAAATTGTAATCGTTGTAAAATTCATCGCCAAATAGACAGTGTGTATGGTGTAAATGCAATGTGACGCCCCATGATCGCAAGATGGTACTATATCTTGGAAAAGAATAGAACGATTTTGATCGACACACCGCGTTATAAACATCCTTCAACTGTGACGACGACTAATAACGAAGAACGTGTGAATGAAATAATTCGGGCTAACTGACTTGAAAAACTGAGAGATTGCAATCTTTTAAAACTCTCATACAGCAGTGAAATTGCGATATTTACCGTCATAAACTTAGTTACAGTTTTTACTCGTTAGTGGACATATTACCAATTTACGACGAGTACCCGAAAATATGGCGGAAGCACAAAACCTCTGTCACATGACATATCTTCAAAGAAGTGCCCCTAGTCTAAGTTATTTCAAACGGTTGGAAATAATATTTAGAAACACAAATCGGAAGCGGGAAGTACGCAGAAATAATGAAAAAGAAATGTACATTACATTGAAACACCTTACGAATTTCAACATAAGGTGTTTGGCATCGTTGGAATGAAATTTAGGTGTCGTACATGGCTTACCCATTACGTTGTATTAAAAAAAATCGAGTTAAAAAAAATTATCAAAATGAACTTCCTGGCGTCATCGTTGCTACAAAGAATAAAATAACATTGCATTTATATCTTTCTACAATTACTTCAGTTCAGTGAAAATCGTTCTGATGGTCACGATATCTTAGAATAAAAACCAAAAAGTCAAACTTTCGGTTACTATAACAACCAAAATTAACGGAAAGGTTACATGATAACAACACGGGATCCTTATAGACCATTGGTTTTCGAGAAAGAAAAGCAAAAATGTAGGAGAAATAAGAGAAAATTCTAAATGTGTAAAAAAAAAACAGAAAATTCCGAAACTACTGAGATACCAATATCCCACATATAAACTTAAAACTAGATGTATGTCACGACAAATGAAAACTCAACTAATGTTAGATGAAATAATAATTAGAACAAACTCGACTTAGAAAATACAATAGAAATAAATAATAGAATACGAAAAGTATAACAATTAGCAATGGCAAGTAAGGCAAAAAAGGAAAGTATAAACAGCAAAAATGGAAAAGGAACTGGTGGTGTAATAATTTTTAACATTATTTGTACTCGATAACTATGTTAAATTATATTGTAAATAGACATAAAGTTCACAGGTATAGCAGTAAACTCCACTCACACAAATTAATTAATTATGCGGAACGCAGCGTTTCGGGAGCACGTGGGCTCCCATTGTCAACCGTGTTACCGACTGAAAGTAAAAACTGTATCACACATGCAAATTATTTTCTACGCAGGCTCTAAAATTTCTAACCATATGACTATTTACAATCTACTAGGTGGCCTCATGCCTTTTACGGGGAAGGATGGACCGAAAGCGAACCGTATCATTTAACAGGGTCTATGGTAATAAATCCATCAAACTCGAGTGTGCAATTGGGGGTGGTTCTCTGTTCAATAAGTTTCCGTTCTTTTTCATATATACCGTTTCGTACGCGTCTAATTCTCTATACGAGTTCACGTTTTTAAGTAGTGTCAGATTTTTTAAATCAATCTTATGTCCGGATTTTACCATATGCTCTGCTACGCTTGATAGTTCAGGTTTGTCGAAACGATAGTGTCTAATATGTTCTTTGAACCTCGTTTCGATACTCCTTTTTGTTTGTCCAATATAAACTTTCTCACAATCATTGTATGCGATTTGGTATATTCCAGACTTTTTTATCATCTCCGGTTTATCTTTGGGATTCCCTAAGAGATTCTTTAAGTTGTTTTTTGACACAAAAGACACGTTCATGTTTAGTTGTCGGAAAATTTTACTTAACCCTTCTACTGTTGGGTGAAAATGAAGAGTTATAAATTTCTTGTTACCGGTGTTTGTTGATGTCAAAGTCGTGGAATTTCTGATGTGTTGTTTGTATTGGACCTTCCTTAAAATACGGTCGACATCCATAGAAGAGAAACCATTGTACCTCGCTACATCTTTGATATATTTTAATTCTTTGTCATACCTGCTCTTGTTTAGCGGAAATCTGACGAGTCTATTGACCAGAAAACTAATCGCGGACATTTTTTGTTGTTCGCAATGGTGCGAATCAAACGTGATGAATCTGTTGGAATTAGTTTCTTTTCTGTAGATGTCTATTTCTAATTTATCATTATTGCGTATGACTAGAGTATCTAGAAACGGAAGGCGATTGTTCACTTCTTCTTCAATGGTAAACTTGATCGTGGTAAATTTTGAGCTCAGTTCTGCTAGAAAATCTTGTATGTTTCCTTTGTTGGTGTCAAACACAGCGAAAATATCATCTACGTACCTAAGCCAAATTCTCGGGAAATATTTGGTTTCTTTTTTCAGGTTTGTTTCAAATTTGCTCATGAAAAGGTTCGCAATAAAAGGCGATAGAGGATTACCCATCGCCGTGCCTTCCACCTGTTCGAACCATTTTCCGCCTATTTGAAAACAATTTTGTGACATGCATAATTTAGTTAACCTTTTATATTCCGCGGTTTTCACATCATCTACGTTATTTAATTTCAAAAATTCAACCAAATACTCCATCGTTTCTGGAATTGGTACGCTTGGGAAAAGTGAACAAACGTCGAATGTTACAAGGACTTCCCCATCAGACATAAAGTGTTTGACAGATTACGTATAAATTCATAAAACCTGTATGAAATCTAAATCGATTAAATTTGAAAACAAAATGTCACAGTGCATCCAGTGTTACATAAATATTCAATTGTATCACATACTGTAAATAAAAAGTAGGCAAATATATTATTAATGTTATCCACTACCAATGTAAAGATTCATTAATTAAAACATAACAGAGGAAATTTATAGTTAAGATTTTTTATATTAGTTTAATGTTAGCAGTATTATAAAATAAAATGATGCTACATAGTAGAAAACTACGTATGCAATCGGTTAAGTAAAAAAGAAAGATATTTAATCTTATTGCAATGAAACACGATATATTGATGCTAGTTACAATAGTTATTTGAATATAAATAAACTGTAATGCAACAGGCTTTGTTATTTCTAAAAAATTGCTATTTCAAACCAAAGCATTCACTTATATTATAAATTCAAACTATTTCAGCCGGAAATGAGTGAAACTTAATTAAAACTACAAAGTAATTATTCGAAGGTACTATTATCACACTGTCATACAACAACGAAAAGGGAACAGAAATAACTATCTGTAAGACACACTCGTACTTCAAGATAAATCTAAATTATTTTTACAGCAATGGATAGCTACATACGAAAATTTTATTACACGAAACGGTTTATTCCTACACAGTATGACGATCACAAAAACGCAAGAACCCCATCACAGCGCTTTAAATATGACATAAAATCCATGTCCGTCATCTTTCTCTTCCCAGTAGCATGTCTCTCTTTTCCACGGTCTGCTCCCCCTTTTTGGTGTATAACGCATATGCGATAATAAATAATTCAAACCGACAACCACCATCCATGCCCGTTCTACGCCGCACATTGGAGAAAATGAGCCTAGTGACCGAGTTACGGTCATAAACCTTGCGGTCCAACGATATCATAACGCTTTTATGTCGTCAACAAGTAACCTCTTCCGAAAACATTACGACCGTCATTTTTGTATATATGTATATGTGCGACTAGGTGGATATGTGCGAAAAAATTGACGTAAACTACAGATTTTAGTATCGGAGACCAGTATCATCAGGAAAATTAGGTCAATTATAGGTGTTGTACTTCTTTGATACCGTAATTTGTTATCGATTTTATGATAATATAACTGTGTTAGCGAAAAAAACACGCTATGAATTTAAACGACTTGATAGTTCAGTTATGATTTGTTTAGTTTGATGTGGGAGATAAAAAAGTTCGTAACTAAAAACAGTGTATATGTAATCTGTTACTGTTTATTTACACTAAAGTGTATAATTTTTGTATAGTCTAAAATTTATACTTCTCACTGTCAATAAGTTAATTCACAAATCAGAGCTACGAAGAAAGACAACAATATTTCTATTATTGATACACAAAGCAATATTAGTTTCCTTTTTTAGTCGCTTTAATTACAGAATTTACCGAAAATACATCATATAAAATAAAGCAAGAAAACAAGCTTTATTTGTACCGTCAATATTGCCTACTTGTGTTTTGTTTTGTATTGTTCTGTTGTTGCGTAAGTATTTGCGATTATTTTCGATACTTGAATATAAAATTTTTAACTGTTTGAAATGTTGCAAATATTGTAAAACCGTTTTAACGAAAAATAAACATTTTTTACCACAATTACCATGTAGTTTACAAATGAGAAGACTTTCAAAACGTAACACATCCCTCAGACTCAACATTAAGAAAATGGACAATGTTTGTTACTTCATTATTTTTGACAATAGATTTATCTACTACCTTATAGCCTTTTTTTATTTTCACAACGATTACGAGTGCTGTATGGTTGTATGATTCACAGGTATCGCAGTCGAGTAGTCTATAACTCGGTTGACAATGAGAATGTGTTCTGGAAACGCTGTGTTCCGAATAAATTATTAATTTGTGTGGTGTGGAGTTTACTTCGATACCGATTTTGGTGACGCAAATATATTTCATTTGGTTCTGGCTGCTCTACGCATTTATATTTCTCTAGACTAGACAGTATCTTAAAACTAAAATACCACTCAAATTTATCTTCTAAATATTGGTGATCGACATATGATTGCTTTAGAAGGTTATTTACGGTCATTTTTTCCTGCAATGTAGCATGAGCTTCTGTGTTTCATGGAACTTACATTCCTTCTATCTTTTTTCCTTTCTTTAACAATGTAGTGCTCTTTTTTAATAGATCGTTAAAACGGTAATACATTTCTGCTTGAAAAGCAATCTTACGCCGTCCTTGTTTTAGCTGCATATGTTCTATGTACATTATTTTATTTTTAATCATATCCAATTTTCTGAAAGCGTCCCCCAATAATTTCCAACTGCACACACATCAATCTTAATTGCTTAACTTTCCCAAATTTTGAATAAAGTTTCACGTATGCTTCGAGAAATGCGGTCTTTACATATTTTCGTTACCCTCGCACCACTCTACTGAAAATACGGTTAGTTTGTTATTTACCGATACCCTTTAACCGAAAAACATAGGTGCATGCTCGTATAGCTACATGTATCTATATGTATGTACATTATGTGGGAATTTTATTTCTAATTTTTAAAAAGAAAGATGGCAGAAGCAACTTCGTTCGACCCACGTCCACTTTGAATTTCATTCCAAAAGTAGAACACAGGACTCTTGGCTTGAACATCGACTACGTAAAATACTTAAAAGGTAATTTATAACTACCAAAATGCTTTTTAAACAGGCTGCGTAGGGAGGTTGTGAACCTGTTGTAGGCTAAAGCAAGAAGTCAGCTATTCACTTTGTTTTCTAATTATCTGAAACTGTTATACTCTCTCAGTCTATATTCATTTAATTACCGAGTTGCATCTTCTTATATATATATAATCTATTTACAGTGAAATTACACGGATACCTCCCTTAAACGGACAGTTTTTCATGGTGCCGACCGTCTCTCATATAATTGCCGTTGCATTAACTCTTTCTTGGACGGACATTCTCTTGAACGGACGCGGACACGAGAAAATGTTCTCTTAAGCGGACAAAAAATAAAATAAAAAGAAACGCCTTATCTTATTTTTATATCGAGAGTATTGCTATTGTATTTCTCAATCGCGCCGCGCGCCATTTTCGTTGGGACTTCCCCGAGTAAACCGGAGATATATCGACTTTAATCTTTCGGTACAAACGCAGCCTATGTCGTGCATTTCTACCTGGCGTGAATTAGGGACTTCCCCAAGTTGATCGAGGATTTACCGTTCTTATTCTTTGAGTGTACGCTTTCGATTAAATCTGCTTTCAATATTAGTCTGATGTCTATGCGGAAAAGACACAGTGGGCGACACATTCATTGTAGAAATTGCCCCAAATAGAAAAATTGTCACGTTTATACGAAAAATTGAGATTGTTGAAGTTTACAATAAAGAGAAATTAAGTGTAACGAACTTATCCAAGCGTTTTAATATTGGAAAAGCACAAGCTGCAGATATAATTAAACATAAAGAAATCCTTGTAAACAAATGGATGTCGAACAGCAATTTGAATGAAAAAAAAGCTTTTTGACGGGTGATGATACCAAAACTGACAAATTGTGTTATATATATATTTACAGCAGCTCGGCATAAGGGGATTCCTTTAATAGGTGTGCATATGATTTTTTTAGATAAGGTTTTCTTGTATTAATGCGTTGATTTTCTTTTCATATTAAATTCTAAAATAGATAAAAAAAAGTGAGATTACCAATAGGTTTGTCGTGACAAAAACGCAAAAAGCTTATCTTTTTTAGGTCCGCTAATATGATGTAAAGCAAGAGAAATAGCCGCTTGTTTGGGACATTCTACATTCAGTGCTTCTTCTGGTTGGCTCAATAAATTTAGAATCCGCCACAATATAAGTTTTAAAGCGATCTCGGGAGAAGGAGCTTCGGTTAATGCTGCAGATGTTTCATAATTTTTAAAAAAATGTCCTTTGATTAAGGGATACTCACCGAGAGACATCTATAATGCCGATGAGACAGGCCTGTATTTTAGGGCTCTACCCGACAAAACGCTCACATTCAAGAAGGAACAATGTGTTGGGGGTAAGTATCCCAAAAAGAGGTTTACAATTTTTCATTGTGCAAATATGGCGGGTGAAAAAGAAAAACTCCCAGTCATTGGTAAGGCAGCTAAACCCAGAGCTTTTTAAAAACATTAATATAATTAACCTGCCTGTAACTTAGAAATACAATAAGAAAGCTTGGATGACAGGACAAATTATGACAGAGTGGTTGCAAGACCTAGATTGGAAAATGGCTAAAGAAAAAGGAAACATTTTGTTATTTTTAGACAATACGGGATCTCGCCCGAAAGACGTTCGCTTAAATAATATAAAAATATTATTTTTACTCCCTAATTGTTCATCAGCTTGTCAACCACTTGACCAGGGGGTTATAAAGAATTTTAAAACTTATTACCCAAGTCTAATACTCAAACATCTGCTACTAAACATTGAAACTGCAGGTACAGCTTTTGAGTTAATAAAGAAAATTACACCACTAGATGGTTGGGACCAAGTAACCTAAGAGACAGTTCAAAATTGCTTCCACAAAGCAGGATTTAATCATGTAAATATGCAAAGTGAAGACCAGTTAACTGAGCCTGATACATCAGACCTAGAAGATGATTTGCCTCTTAGTGTACTTTCAGATATCCTCAAAAATAAGAATTTATTGAAATTGACGGATAATGAAAACCTTAATGACCTTTTGAACGTAGATGAAGATTTGTATGTTGAAGATCCAGATTCAGAACAAGAAATTGCAAGTCCAGTTGAAATACAAGAACTTTCGAAAGATTCTGATGTCGATGAGGTTCCAGTGCCAACAGAAGCTATCCCAAATTATGGTAAAGCTATTACCCTGACCAAGCAGCTCAAAAGTTTTGTCGAAAATCACGGAGATACAGAGTCTTTGGAGCTTGTTTCTAAATTAGAAATACGATTTCAAGACGCCATTTTAAAGAAAAGGAGAAGACAAATAACAATATATGAATTTTTGCGTCCTTAAAGTGACTATTCATTTCATTGTTTATCTAAATGAAATAACCTTTTTTTTCTTAAGTTTAAAGTTACTTATTTATTTTAAAAACATTTATATACATATACAAACATAACAAAATGTTTCCTTTTTCTTTAGCCATTTTCCAATCTAGGTCTTGCAACCACTCTGTCTTAATTTGTCCTGTCATCCAAGCTTTCTTATTGTATTTCTAAGTTACAGGCAGGTTATTCATATTAATGTTTTTAAAAGCTCTGGGTTTAGCTGCCCTACCAATGACTGGGAGTTTTTCTTTTTCACCCGCCATATTTGCACAATGCAAAATTGTAAACCTCTCTTTGGGATACTTACCCCCAACATATTGTTCCTTCTTGAATGTGAGCGTTTTGTCGGGTACAGCCCTAAAATACAGGCCTGTCTCATCGGCATTATAGATATCTCTCGGTGAATATCCCTTAATCAAAGAAGGGCATTTTTTTAAAAATGATGAAACATCTGCAGCATTAACCGAAGCTCATTCTTCCGAGATCGCTTTAAAACTTATATTGTGGCGGATTCTAAATTCATTGAGCTAACCAGAAGAAGCACTGAATGTAGAATGTCCCAAACAAGCGGCTATTTCTCTTGCTTTACATCATATTAGCGGACCTAAAAAAGATAAGCTTTTTGCGTTTTTGTCACGACAAACCTATTGGTAATCTCACTTTTTTATCTATTTTAGAATTTAATATGAAAAGAAAATCAACGCATTAATAGAAGAAAACCTTATCTAAAAAAATCATATGCATACCTGTTAAAGGAATCCCCTTATGCCGAGCTGCTGTAAACCAGTCATAACACAATTTGTCAATTTTAGTACCATCACCCGTCAAAAAGCTTTTTTTTTCATTCAAATTGCTGTTCGACATCTATTTGTTTAGAAGGATTTCTTTATGTTTAATTATATCTACAGCTTGTGTTTTTCCAATATTAAAACGCTTGAATAAGTTCCTTACACTTAATTTCTCTTTATTGTAAACTTCAACAATCTCAATGTTTCGTTTAAACGTGACAATTTTTCTATTTGGAGCGATTGCTACAATGAATATGTCGCCCATTGTGTCTTTTCCGCATAAACATCAGACTAATATTGAAAGCAGATTTAATCGAAAGCGTACACCCAAAGAATAAGAACGGTAAATCCCCGACCAACTTGGGGAAGTCCCTAATTTACGCCAGGCAGGAATGCACGACATAGGCTGCGTTTGTACCGAAAGATTAAAGTCGGTAAACCTCCGGTTTACTCGGGGAAGTTCCAGCGAAATTGGCGCGCGGCGTGATTGAGAAATGCAATAGCAATACTCTCGATATAAAAATAAGATAAGGCGTTTCTTTTTATTTTATTTTTTGTCCGGTTAAGAGAACATTTTCTCGTGTCCGCGTCCGTTCAAGAGAATGTCCGTCCAAGAAGTAGTTAATACAATGAAAATTATATGAGATCCGGTCGGGACCATGAGAAACTGTCCGTTTAAGGGAGGTGTCCGTGTAAGAGGGGTGTCCTCGAAGGGGAATTTTACTGTATATCTAAAGGAAATAAGCTTTTTTTCTTAAGTTTAAAGTTTCTTATATATTTTAAAAACATTTATATACATATACGATTTAAATGTCACAGTTTCTTTAATATATTAATTTTTCGTTAAAACACGATTTTTGTTGTATCTACTACATATTTCTTTTATGCGGACACCCCTCCTGAACGGACATCTTCAGTTGGTCACGTTGGTGTCCGTTCAAGGGAAATTTCACTGTATATAAAATATTTTAGGATAAAGCAAATATTATTCTGTTGCCAGTTCCTTCAAAAAAACTGCAAACGTCCTTGGCTAGTGAATTAAACCCTAAAATAAAATAACAAGAAAAAATATTAAGGTATGATTTTGTAATTTTTATCGTGGCTACCGTTACAGGTTTTCATCATTTTTTGTATGTTCAAAACAGACAAATGCAAACGACTTGAATTTTCATGATTATAATAACTTTCCACTTTTCTAAATTTCAATGACAATGTGATTTCATGGCTTCCCTGTTTCTTTGCTATCTGTAGAAGACGTCAGAGAGCAGAAACTTCAAATTGTTTTTCAACAAGTTTTTTTGCAAGTGATATTCGTATTACACTGGTTTTCTATTTACAATGCTTGAATCAAAAACACAATCTACGTCACTTTTTATATAGCTTATTGTAGAAAAGGATGCGTGGAAAGCATAAGATTTGCGCTTGTCCGAAACTTAGCTTGGTCTCCAAGATAAGAAAACGCTGTAAATACAGCTTTCTCATGGTATTAGTGAAATCAAACCGCGAGAAAAACATGTAAGACATAAAACGCTAACACACGGACATATTTCTGTCTACCCGGCGTCATCAGCGTGGTTTCGAGCAGTTTTTTGTTAACACAAGTAATTCTCTCACTCCTTCTATCGCCATACTTAACCCTACGATACAAATGAATATCCTAGAGTTAGTGCGAGGAATATTCATTTGTATTGTTGTATGGTTTGACTTCACTAATACCACGAGAAAGCTGTATTTACAGCGTTTTCTTGTCTTGGTGTTATTTTTCTAGGCATTCTTTTTAGCATACAACTGCTCGAAACCACGCTAATGACGTCGGGTAGACAGAAACATGTACGTGTGTTAGCGTTTTATGTCTCTCCACATGTCTTTCTCGTGAATTGATTTCACTAATACCATGAGAAAGCTGTATTTACAGCGCTTTCTTAGCTTGGTGTTATTTTCTAGGCATTGTTTTAGATGTGTTTTAGCTTGGTCTAGTTTGCATTGTTTGGTTAATCCTAAGTGGTTTAGGCTGGCAGTTATCTTCCCTAATCTTGTCTTCACTTTCATTCTTTACAGACACTAATGATTCTTTGCCAATTTCCGCCCATCCATTTTTTCTTATTATTACTAGTGCTTATGATTACAAGAAGGAGTAAAATTGATTAAAATAGAGTGTTTTTGTTGCATATTTACGACAATATTGCGATATAATTTAAGAATACTACCTCATTACAAAACAATAACTTACATCTTTAGTTCTCCTAATCTCAAAATACTTCGATTTCTTTTTGTTTTCCTGCTGCCGCGCCTTCCACGCTATTTTCTACTAAAATACCATCTTTGCCATTCATTTTAACAGAATAGGTATGGTATAATCTCGTATAAATGTGGAAGAAACATATCAAATCAAAAACAAACACGTAGCACTAAAATTAATGCAATCGACGTTAACCACCAATAAATACTATGCAACTGGATATATGAATTACGCTGTGAGAATATTAGGGAAGTAAATATGTTACACTTTACAGAAATCAGATTATCTTCTTGGTCTATTTACTATTAGACCTGTTGCAAGTGAACTTACTTGTATAGCACGAAAACGCTTAAGGAATATTTCTTGTCGTATTATAAGAAAGCCATATTCTTTCTAACTTGTGATTATATTACAAGCGCTGACGGAAAAACATTTCCAAGATATTTCATTATTACGATCAAGTTAAGCATCAAGAATTTATGTGACGCGATTACATAGATTAAACGATCGTGCGCGGCTACTTTCAGTGACCTTCAGCCATGAATAAGTCATAACTCGTAAATATCTAAAATGTAAGTTTCTAATGTACATAATTTATTGGAAGGATTCTTATGTTATAAGTAGCTTGGAATTACAATTAATAGGCTACAAATATATTCAGTATTTATAAGCGCCTTATCAATCTTTGATAAGTAACAGTAATTTAATAAATACCACAATACAAATAATTTGGCCATCTCAGTTGTTTTCACGTTATTGTTATTATTGGCCATGTGTATTCTTATATCTGTGCACTTGTTTTTTTAACCTGAATGAATTACAGGTCATTTGCACCTTAGATAATAATGCAGTTTTTATCGAAAAGCAGGCTGGTTTTGCCAAAAATTTGTAAAAATTATCCAGGAGAACACACACACGCGCACACACACAAATGCCCAACTTTGCTTATTTTGTACCCAAATGTCTATTTCTCTTCCATTAACATTTATAATTTGTGTGAATTCACTGGAAGTATAAAACGTCGCACTGATCATAGCACCAAGCTATTTGAAAAAATAAAATAGTATTATGTTAAGAGTACGGCGAAATATTATTCTTTACTTGTTTGTAGTTTATGGGGTTGCCCTTGACCAAGAAATTCTTAGGATTTATCCTAACACGACATATTGTTCTTAAAGAGATTAATAACGATATTTAAATTTCGAGATTAGATACTGCAAAATCTTACTTTTTCAGCATCAGCTGTGCAGTACTGTAAAATGTGTAGTTCTGTTTCAAAATTCTTTTGAAAATAATTCCAAATTGAACCATTTTGTAATTTCAAATTACTGTCAATAATTTGTTGATTGTTAATTATAGTTCCTAATTAAAAACTAAAATGCATTTGAACTAAAAAATTAGCACGCTACAAAAATAAGAATATTTCGTTCTTAAAAGAGAACAACCACCCGATAGTGCAAGAAGGAAGGGGTTGTTCCATTGGCGGCTTTTGACATGGAATAACCTACTTCGACTCGAAGAAGCGGGTCGCATTTTACTTATTTGGAATGATGACGTTCGTAATTTAAGTAGAATCACATTTATACCTTTTGCGTCGTATTTGGAATCGGTTAGATAATATCGGCATGTTGTTTTGGTGTAACCGAAAGAGCGAGATGTGTAGTAAAACGAAACCAGGTCGATTATAGGAGAAGGGGGTTTTCTAGAACTTTCTCTTTCTAAATGTAGAAGTTGGGTATTAATGCACAATGCTGCGCAAAAGAAGTTAGTATATATAGTTTTATAATAATACGGTATGTTAGTAATATACTCGGTTATCAATATTGTTCCTCAATTATACTGGACACACTAGGCCGGCCAAGTACATACATTTTACATCGGCAGGTATTAGTACAGCAATGTGCAATATATAAGCTGTTACAATTTAAGGTTACTTTTTACATTTACAATAAAGTACACAAATTATTTAAAATGCAACAGTAGTTTTATTGTAAATGCAAATCTTGTAAGAGACTTTCTGCTGCTGTACGGCAGATCTTTATTCTCTTACCAACATTTTATTAATATTTTGGCATAACGGTGGTTCAATTTTGCAAATACGACCAATAACATTCACCTTAAGATCATTATTTAATAATAATAATGAATTGTCTTTATTTGCAAAATAATTACAAAAGTGGGAACTGGCGAAGTCTAGCAAATGCTATTCCACTCAACCAGACCCCACAAAATATTTGTTTCGGGATTGTTAGCATTAACCTTTTTTGCGTTAAATAACCCCAAAAGAACAAATTCCAAAAGCATAAGATCGGATGACCTATCCAACCGATAGATGCTTCCTCTTCATAAAATGATTAAATTACCAAATCATTAACGTGTCTATTGCTTCTCAATCTGTATGCGCCAACTTTCTACTAAAACAACTATATTTTCTAATTCGCTAAACATAAAGTTTGTAGCCATGTTTTGATGTCGAGGTTCACTAACAGTAGCAACATTTTCATCTTCACTTTCACAGAAATACAGGCTGATCACTCCACCAGCTCAGAAGCTGAAGAAGTTCCTTTTTGCGGAAGCAACGGTGTTTCCGGTATTTCTAGTGGATTTTGTTCGCCCCAGATTCGACAATTTTGTATGCTCACAAATCCACCCTCAGTTGAAAATATGTCCCGCCATTAAAGATAATTGTGTTAAAAAAATAACATTATCCAGTTTTTGTTGTATAGCCCAACTGATGACATAATCCAAAGTCCATTGGCTATAATTCTTGACTTATCTGAATCTTGTTAGTCTTTAAATGAAGATCTTTGTGCAAAATTCTGAATAAGGAGTAGGAATGTTTAATTATTGAAAACGATGACGAATTAATGTTTTGTGATTCTCAAAAACATTAACGATTACAGATGCAATATTTCCTGCTAAATGACGACTACGATGGAGTTTTCTCTTTTCTTTCATCTTCTACCACATATTTTTCAAATGACTAGATGCGAAGGACGATCCTTTCGCACATTCTACACGAAATTCTCTTACAACTTCCGCATAACTTTCACCAAATTTAAAATCATTTTTAGTAATACACACGCACAATTCAATTGTATGCCTTTCCATTTGTTGTTGACTGCAATGTTTCTACTTATCTGTCAAATAGCATATGATTATTCTAGTACAAAAAAAATAGCGATAAATTGAAAAGTAATTTAATTACGTCATTTCTAAAATATGCCATTTTCACAATAACATATAACGTTATTAAGAATCGGTCCGCTACACTGACATTGACTATGACGTTATTAAACTGTTTCGTAGACAATCGTATGTAGTAAGAGTGCAAAATACATGCAACCACAGAGTATAGATTGACCCAAATCCGATGTAAACCGCAGATAAATATACTTTAAGGCGAAGATACACAAGAAACATATAGGCTTTGTTGGATTACTAATATTTTCAATTTTGTATTTTAATTTTTTTATAGTTCAAAATTTAAAGAAAACACACTTTTGACGCAGTTTTTTTAAGTAGGAGTCATGGCTGAATTGCAACTTTTAATGGCTCGCCAAAATTTTAAGTAACTAAATCATCACTGTTCGTTTTGTAGAAACTATAGTAAGCCTTAACATGATTAAGTAGCAAATTCAAGAGGTTTTTCAAATATATACAATTTAATTACTATTAATGAAGATATATATTTTTTTAATTTTCTAGAAATTAGTGGCGTACCACGGACGTACTTGTCTGCATCAGCATATTTTTTTAGGTAAATTCATAGCATATGATGAACAAAAACTAAGATTTCCAAAAAAAAATGTTATAACAAAAAACTATTTCATTTACCAAAATTCTCGTGCTTCTCAAATTAATAAATAGTTCATATAAATTGTCTTCCAAGATTTTGATGGTACGATACGTTCTTTGTGTTTATGCGGCTTATTTAATGAAGCGGTATTAGTTACAAATTGCACTGGTAAAATTTTTTGCATTTTCACGCAATTTCTCAATGATATTACACTCACCTTTATAAATTTCATTTGAGGAAGCCTAAAGAAGCTCTTACTGCATGCGCAAATATACATACATAGCACATGCTACATACATACACAAAATTAAAAAATTAAAAATGCAATTCTTTATATATATATATGTTGCGACGGATGTTTTCACGGTCATCGTATGTAGAATAATATTCCCTTTCGGGAGCAAGCCAGAAACCCGAGAATGTTATTCCATAAATATATATATATACATATATATATGTATATTATATTTCTAATGTACCACATATGTATTCTCCCGCAGTTTTCTTACTAATCCTAGCAGTTTACTGACAATTTATTCACTAAGACACTGGACGCTAACGACCTACTTTGGTTAGTTACAAAATCAGGATCTTTATCTTAACTTTGATGTTTCTGTTTTGGTGTAACGTTACGGAAAAGATTAATTTATTTATCTTATCTTCAGATCTGCTAAGAAATTACAAATATCTTTTACGAAACAATAATTAAACAGAGAATACAAAGCACTCACAATAAGCTTTAAGGATTCTTTTAGATACTATTTCCAAATTAGAGAACACCACGCTATCATTATATGAAGCACTAAATACAGTAGACTATTTCAAAGTCTCGTTAGGAAATCTGACAGTATAGGACAATTAACAACCGATAAATTGTGTGCGGTTATAAATAAGAATCCCAATTTTCAAACTATAGTGCATATAGAGAAGAATTTAACCGAAAATCAAGAGTACAAATATGATGCAAACGACCTTTTTTAATTCCCAAACACCACATCATTAGACGCAGAACGCTCTTTTTGCAAATAAACACTAAATGAGCACTGGAAGGCATGCTAATAACAATACTACAGCGAATGTTTTAAGTTACTTTACATCAAACAGATAATCAAACTAAAATAGTAGTAGTAAACCGGCATTCCCCGCATTCCACAAGAACTTTTATTTACTAATGCACATTTTATGACGAAATGCGGAATTCGGATTTATAATCCCCTATTTACATAAATATCGGTGTATTGTTTATTTCAAGAATTTAATCAGTATTGATCGTTGGCAATTGAAGGGGTTTCTAAGAGCGTTATTTTTATTATTTGAGTGTGCTGTGTGTTGTATTCTACTTGCGTACAGTGGATTGTATGATGTTTAAAAGACGGAAGTTGACTGTTGCAGAATGTAGTCAAATAGTGTTGATACATTCGCAGGGTATGTCGCAAAAGAAAATTGCATCAACTATGAAGCGTTCGCAATATGCGATATAATTAACCATTACACGATTTCGGAAAACTGTATCGTATGTAAATAGACGAAAAAGTGAGAGAAAATCCAAAATCACTGCGAGACAGGATCACTATTTGGAGCGTTTAGCTTTACGGAATCGCTTTCAAACACCCAAACAGCTGGCCGCTGACCTATCGGTCGAACAAGGTGTTTCTGTATGTGACAGAAGTGTTCGAAGAAGGTTGACAGAGGTGAATTTGAAGGTCCGGAAAGCGTGTAGCAGGCCATACCTGAGCCAGCACCAAATGAAAAATCGGTTGCTGTAGACAAGACAATATAAAGATGGGACTGTCGAGGATTGGTCGAAGGTCATATGGTCTGACGAATCAAACATAGAGGTATGTTAAGCAATCCGATTTCGTTCTTTGTTACACAAAATTTGCAAAAATGTATACATATACCACCAATTTGCTAAATTAAAAAAAAGTAATTATTGTTAATTATCCAATTCAGATGTTTGGTACTCCTGGAGCCTGGTTTGCTTGCCGTAGACCTGGGGAGGCATTTGGTGTTTTAAACGAAACAACATGTCAGTCACACTCTTTCGAATGAATCACGTCGCGGTCACTAACATAGTACAATTTATACAAACTAGCCGTTATACATGCAATGTGCTATTCATATACACAATGCATTCACCAAATATTGGACCGATACAAGCGGCAATCAACGAAACTCCAATATATCGTCGTTAAGAACGATATCATTATGTCGGCACCAATAGAACCGTTACATTATCGGTATGTAAAGAAATATTTCATGTATAGCCCGTGTCATCCAGGTTTCGAAATATTCGGTTTTTTGAATATAACAGTTTGTTAGCTTGTAATCTGCATGCAACTCTGTTTTTTGCCAGAACTGGTAGCATTGCCGTTTTATTTTGCGATCTGCAGCCTAGACTATACATACGTTTGATTTATCTTTATTATCACTAACGGTGTAAAGGATTATACATTATATCTTAAAGAAAAAACAAGTGATTTTTCAATGTCAATATAATTTTCAAAACATTTGAATATTTTGAAATCAGTCCAGGAGGCTACCAAAGCACTATGTTGAAGAGTATACATGTATCGCAGTAAACTCTACACCACACACAAATTAATTATTTATTTGGAACGTAGCGTTTCAAGATCACGTGGGTTCTCATTGGCAACTGACTGATTCATTTGATAACTTGGTTGACAATGAAAGCCAACGTCCCCTCCGAAGGTTGTGTTCCAAATAAATAATTAATTTGTGTGTGGTGTAGACTTTACTGATTTCTGTACCGTGCTGACACAAATAGAAGCAATTTTAAATGCACACCTTATTCGTCCTTTGTGTCTAAATTTTCTCGATTTAAATTTACTCACTCCCGCTCATTTCCTGATTGGGAAACCTGTAACACTTCTTGATTCTAATGCATCGAACTTACGTCAAACTACACTATCCATATATCACAACGACTGACTCAACAGTTTTAGAGACGTTGAAGTAACGAATATGTTTCGGAATTGCAGTGTGCCCAAGTGGAAAACTTGGTGAGCAGACCGTCTCCAGAGCGTCACATTAGTTCCAAAAGTGTACTGAAAGCTAGTAGATTGAATCAGATAATGATGCTTTTTTATTTTTTACTGGCATGACTTCCAAATTAACTTATTTAATAAATTAAACTGATTATCCATTACTATATACCAATGTGTTCCATACGCATCGCAAAAATCCTTTCTCAAACAAAACTATAAATTGATATCCACATTTCTTTTGTACAGTTATAACTAGAGACCGGATTATAGTTAAAAAAAATGATTTAATTTATTTATTATATTTTACATCTGTTTATAGATGTCCTACACTGATTAAAGTTAATTAAGGCTAATTAATTTAATCAGTGTAATACATCTACATATAGACGTAAAATATAATAAATAAATTAAAGTTTTGCACCTTGCATATAATCCGGTCTCTAGTTATAACAAACTTCGTTAGAAAACAAAATAGCTGACCCCTTATTGGATCTGAATGAAGCAAATATGGCAGTTATTCTTTTTATTACTGTTCTCATAGATTCTTCGTTTTGGAAAAAATAATATAGACTGCAAGATAATATGTATATGTCTTATGAAACTATAAAAATAAATAATTTTACAAAAAAAAAACAATAAACTTCTAAAATAATAAACATTTTTTTGGGAAAAAAGTGTCCGTACAGCTATGTACATAAAAGGTATATATGCATTTGAATCAATGTTTAGCATTTTATGGAGTAACCATCCACCGTAATAATTCCTTGTAACAGTCTTGGCATCAACTCAACCAGATTACGGCATACATTCGTGTTGTTTAAATATACATGTTTGTCCATTATTTCATCAAAATTAGACCGACAACTCATGATCATACGGCCCCTTACTAAGACGCTTCCGCCACCGTGCTTCACAGTACCTTACAGTTTTTCTTTTTTAACCCAGTTCCTTATTTTCACCATA
This sequence comes from Trypoxylus dichotomus, assembly GCA_023509865.1. Lineage (NCBI taxonomy): Eukaryota > Metazoa > Arthropoda > Insecta > Coleoptera > Scarabaeidae > Trypoxylus > Trypoxylus dichotomus. Next base: position 34,387,853 of record CM042077.1, on the reverse strand, counting down.
CCAATTCGCTTCTATCTGAAACGATAACACGGTGCCAAAACTCTGGGAGCTTATGTTCGAACTCTCGACAAATGCTAATCTTTTCTATCTATTTACAAAATTAATGAAACGCTTACTTCGTCCTGTTCGTAGTCCAAAACACATCTTATCTAGTCTATTGCGGATTGTTTTTGTAGACACCATCTTTCTTATAGTATAATACACAACTTAGTGAATATTCAAAAAGGACTTTCCTTAATTTTATGTAATATCAACTGTTCTTCGCGATCTTTTAGTATGCCTGGTCGGCCAGATTGTCTTTTGCTTTCAACAATCTTAAGCTTTTTGTATTTATTAATGATATACTGCACTGTAGTATGGCTGTTATCGATAATTGCACCAATTTGTCGTAAAGATTTCTTTTCATTATATAATTTAATAATTATTTTTCTGTCTTCTGTGCTCATTCCCTTCTTCTTTCCACTAATCTTTGCCGAAGTAGATTATTATCACAACTGATTCGTTCATAAACACTACAAAACATCTACTAACGCATTGTATGTAGTAATACGGGCATGACTTCCACCGGTTCATTCAGAGAATTACCTATTTCATAGTGTATGGATCCTTTTTTCACGCAGAATTTAGGTGTCACTCAATTTTTTTTTCCTTGTTTTCCACAAAGTTATTGATGTTAGCATTGTTATATACAAATTACCTTGCAGCTTGTTAAATTTACTAGCGTGTAGTACATTATAAACCCGCAAATTAATGCTTACCAAAAAATCACTTGGCCATTATGTTCAAATTGGTTATCGCGAAAACATTACTAATTTTAAGGTCCCGTCATGCAAAACTAATGTTCTGCTTAAAGCACCCTTTACGCATATGATTAGAAATGCCAATGAATTACTTCACGGTCCTTTTTGTTGAAGAGTCTACATGGATTTACATTGTCGTCCTATTTTGTTCTTGCATTCTGATGTCACCGAGCCATTATTATATTTATGATTCAGTTGTATCTTTTTCGACTAATTTTAATTTATTACTGCGCTGTATATTGTTACTACATATATATGCTAGGTTACATTATTCTCGCATTGTCCTGTAAATGGAATTATTTTCTGTTGGGCAATAAAGATATTATTATTATTATTATTATTATTGTAGTTCTGCATCATATTTATATATATAACATTTAATACTGTATTTATATTAATACTGTATTTATATTTGTATGTAACTGTAGAGTACTTTTGAAATTTAAGTACTCTAAAGGAGTGCTTGTCTCTGACAATCTATAACCACATGTATGTGATTTAAAGATGTTCCTCTCAATTAGTACATTGTATTTATGTATTCTACGTACAGAACACGCTAATACGATGCCAAGCTAATGAGTGAGAGTTTGGAAAAGTGTGTCAAACGTAAATAAAACTCGCTCAGCTAAGTTTTGTAACCCGAATATTATTAAGAGAGTGCGTAGCTCAAATCTAATTTTATTCAAACTTAATTAAAAAAAAATAAGTACAGGCTTAAAATGCAATTATTTAGTGAGAAATCTATTTATATAACAACAAATAATTCGTATTCACGCATTCAAAAGTGACGTTACAAAAAAGAAAATAACTTCTACGAATCAGTTTGGATCATTGTTTTCTCATTCTTAAAGAAATATGTAATGTCTTCAAAGCATTTATTAATTGCTGTGTTAAAAAGTGGTGTGTAATCAATTCATTAAAATCATTTCCATTTTATCCAAACAATGTTTTCTATTTTTTGTTTACTGCCCAATACAATATATTCTGGATGTATCATTTCCTTTATATAAATACAAGTGTGTGTATGTACAATATATAACTCAAACATGCACGAAAATATCATAAAATAGGAAGTTTTACGATAAAGCAAGCACCAAATGATGAACGTCGACTTCCTATTCCGGAAATAAGTTTTTCCTCGAATGCCTTTTCTGTTGTTTTGGAACGCAGCAGGTCTATAGCGTCCCCTTTCGACGTACGCCGAAAGCTCGAGACGAAATTCCTTACAACGCCAGAAATCGACTGATAAACGGGATTTTCAATGACGAAAGATATAAATAATAACAAGGAAAATGCCGTAGCGTTATCGGAAAATCGAGATAATAAAGACGGTTCGCTGGTGAGAAATCTTCATAATTGCACGTAGAAATATCGATTATATTTCCCGAAACAGTTGCAAATTTGTTGAGCTCATCCAATGGATATCATCGCCATAGATACAAAGTGCAAAATAATTTTTTTTTCGCTACTGTTCCCATAATGCTGCGTTAATCTTTTCGAGTCTTATTAGAAGTACTTTTAGTGGAGACAATAAGTAGTAATATTGTATATTATCGTAAATGCTTGAGAAGTCTACCAAACAGTTTCTACTGTTCTTTAGAATCTACAGTTTTACTTTAAAACGGGATGAAACAATAGATTTAGTAATTGTAAAACTTATGTATTTTGTTTTATAATGGATACAGCAACAATGTGTGGTGATAGATATTAGACAAAACATAATTCTGTTAATTTGTTAGTTTTTAATATTAAATTAATATAAGTGTAACTAATAAACTAAAAGTGCTACTGCATAACTTAAAAACAATAATGTAGGTACAGGAAATATTTTACATAATTGGTATAGAGTATCATTAGCAATTCAGATATAGAAAAATTTGCATGAGATATGGTTTTAAAGAACGAGGAAAACATTAAATAACAGGTATATTAGCATCATGATCAGAGGGTTCTTCTTGTACTTAGGGACATTCTTAATTGTACTTTGGGCAACACTTAAAGTAAATTGCGTCTTATTAAACGTTACGTAAATTGTAGTTATTACGTATTACACTAAAATCTGTTTGGAAATATTGAAGTTTAAGGGCGTATAATAATTCTACGTAAAATCATCATCGATTTTGTAGTACAAGAAGTAGAAGTCCTATTATATAGAATGTTTCGTTTAAAATGCATTATTTTTGTGTATAATTCATTTGTTAATTCTATAGATTTCAAAATAATTTATTGTTGATATCACGCCGCAAGTGGTTCTGTTGTAAGTGGTCTATATTTTCTGATAATTCGTGATCTATGGATACTTCGTTTTACAATATTGGAATGGATTTAAACTTAACTTTGTATATTTATTTACTTAATTGTGCTATTTTTCCATGCTACTTATTGTTCAATGTTTTTAGCGATTGACATTGTACATGTCTATGGAAACAAATTTCTACAAAATAGTCATTGAGCAGTAGAATCTTTGAATATTGTGTGACGTTCTGGGAATGGAAGATAAGCAACATCTAATATGCAACTTAGAGAGCACTTTCATCAATTAGTGCTAAATGTTGCCCTTTTCCTTTGAGCAACACTGATTTAAGTTAAAGCTACAACCAGACATTTTTACATTTAGATATTGATTTTCACTTCGTCTATTACAGCCTTCTGAGCAATTAATACAGGTTTCCTATTTGGAATATGACCTTCTATTATCCCAATAGACCATAAGCCTAATTTTTTATTGAGGGACGACAGAATAAGTAACTGAAATTACGTTAGATGTTTATAGTATCCACATAGACTACGTATAATTGGTATAATTGTATGCTGTAACTATTGAAAGTGCCATCCACGAAAAATATTTTGCTATTGCTAACAACGTTGTTGTGGAAGACGTTCTTTTCAAGGTTAGCGGGAGGACAACAAGTTACTTTCATTTACGTTGATTTTAAACGATTTTTCAACGCTGTGTCTTATTTTCCACGTACTTTTCCCAATGATACACACGTCTATTCTAGGTTTATGGAAGACTTAGAAATGACGTTGATTTTGCTTTAATCTTAAATGATTATGCTATGACGCGTAGGAAGTTATTATTTCGTTTTGCAGGATATTCATATTTCTGTTAAACTTTACTTGTAGAGATTACTTAACGTTTGGTTATCGTTACGAAGAACATCTTCAAGATTTTTGTTCCTGTTGCGGTATTCATCACAAGTGGTCCAATATCGTCTAAGTACGATGCACAGAAGGAGAGAATTTTCTTCTCAATTATAGTCATTATTTTTCTTCTATTACGCACTACTTTGCCTATAACCATTTTTTTTGTACTAAAAGACTTGTGTGAATATAATAGTTTGGAAATGATAATAATAAATGCGACATTCTCTTTTATTACTTAGGCAAGTTGTAACTTATGGAAAATAATACTTATTTGTTATATTAATATTTGTTCATAGATACAAAAGAGCGAGGACCTTCAAATAATTAGTATGACATTAAATCAGGGTCAGTACACACGACAATAACATAAATCCGTCGAGTAGTTTGTTAATAAATAAGAAGCGTGAGTAACTGTCTGCATGTGAAAATACTTTAGTTAGACTTTGCAAACTATATTCACGCAATACTTTTCATTCTAGCACAATTGCGTAGGACCGTTTGCAGAAAAATTATATTAGTTATATATCATAAGCAGCGAGCTCTAGAAACAGATCAAAACATCCAAATCAATAAGTTACTCTTGAAAATTTTACGTTTGATTGTGAAAGTCCTCAACTACCTCTGGTTTAATCTTCTGGGTTTGGTAGGCTAGAAGTTGTAAATAGCGATTACCTATTATACTTATATTTATTTAAATTTACGTTGAATCAAAGTTTTTTTGAATATATTATATTACTGTATATGTGCACTAACATCTCAGATTATTTACACCAGATAATCTTAGCGATTCCACGAATCTTCCATTATTATTACCATTATTCAGACGAGCAAACGAGGATGTGCCAAGCATAACAATAAATCATCTCAATACGTGGGAGTTATCTGTTGTGGTTCTACTTCGTGAAGTGGTGAGTTGAGCTGGCATATATTCGTTATTCACCGACGTTGCGCTCGTTACAGCTTACTGTATGCACGACAGCCTGTGTGAACTTGTTTGTTAGAAGTGTAAATCGCTTTATGTATTATACATACATATAAAGCTTGAAATGCTTTGGACTAAAATCTCTGAAATCCAACTACCACTTTGGTGATGATCCAAATATATAGGATGATTCACAAAATCTGCACATAATTCAAATTTGAATGGCACTACTCCTAAAAAATCAATTTTTAGAGAAAATTATATGACGCGTATTATATTAATCTCTTGCATAAAATCTACGTTTTGAAAGCTGCAGGCAAAAACACTTTTGCTTATCACTGACACCCAGAATAGTATTCTATAATTAATATATTTCTATATTAAGACGGATGTTTTCGCGATCGCCGTATGCGGTACTGCGTTTCTGGGTTTGTGATCGCGTGTATTGTTAGTTTTCTAAGGGATTGTTTCGGAACTATGTGTGATAATTTAGTTCCGATCGCTAGCCGAACAAGAACATTCAAAAGAAGATGAGTGTGGTCTCTTTGAAATGTCGATCTAGTTGAAACGGCCTCTTTCGGAACCAATAATACACGCGGTCCCAAACACAGCATCACACGTGGTTACAAACTCGGGAATGCAGTAGCACATATTATTGCGCTTTTAGGGTCAACATGCAAGAATAGATCACTTCTGTACAGTTTATTTTATATATACTTATAACGAACTAAATGGAACGAACAACCCTTATCTTCTGTATGTCTGAACGTAGTTACTTACTAAGTTTCTTACAAAAATATGGGTTGGTAATACTGAACATACGTTAACGTTATTTTGCGCGAATATGTTCTATTTACTTCACAATGTATAATCCGTACGCACCTTAAAATTTACTATGCTGTATCATCGCAGCACTAATCTCAATAAATAAATCAGTTTACTAATCTTTATAGTCAATTGTAGAATCAATTCTAAAAGAAAAAGAAATGTCATATTCGTAAATTATACTTCAATAAAAGCGGCTTCGTATAATTTGAAAAATATAGAAATAACTTGTAATATATTAAATACTATCATATAACATAATACTATAATTAACATGTATAAGAAATATTGATTGTGTTCCATTTGTCATTTCTTTACACCGTCAACTGTAAAATTTAAAACATTCTAAGAATATAACATTGACTCAATGTGGCAACCGCGTTCGCATTTCTCGTACGGAATTTTAAGGCGAGAACGGACTATACGTAATTTTGCGACCGAGTATTATCACTTTAACTCAAAATTTGATGTAATTAATTTAAAAGAATGTATCAATTTTTAATAGTATTATTCAAGTCAATACAATGCAAATTGTTGTATCTACTATTGTCCCTGTAACTTCGGTAAGCCACAAAAAGTCACAGCTTTCAATTTAGTACGTAGTGTAATATTTTTAATTATTCTGACATTTATACATGCGTGCATATGTACTTTCTGTGTTTATTAACGATTCTTAAAACAAGCTGTTATTATTAAATATTACTAAATTTAAACAAAAATATTGCCGATCGCCACTTTGATACCTATTGTAAATAGGTATCAAATTGGCTTTTAATGTAATTCCCATCAGCATATTGTCTGCGTAATTTACTATTAATTAATCATTTAAATTCACGGTAAATGTGGTTTAGACACCTACTTGACTGACTACCTACTATTGTGTATATTCCTGCTTGTTGCGATACAAAATTTATGAATTATAATGTACTTTTGGTACTCTCAAAAATATATACATAAGTAATTTATCGATAATACAATATGCAAGTTACTGTAAAGAGTAATGAAAACTTAGTCAAATACTTATTTTCAAAAGCCAAATACAACAAAAAAACTTACTTCTTTAGAATTAAAATACGAAGTGGGCGTTTTTTATTGTCTAAAGCAGAAGAAGATTTCTGAAGTATCGGCTACAAAGTGGAATAATATTTCGCATATTGGATCGTGCTTATGTAAAAGTGTATTGATACAAAATGCTTTAAAAACAATAGTATATTCTGGTTCTAATAACCAAACCGTTTTATCATAAAATGATCATTGCTGTGCGATAAATATCAAGTGTGTCCATAAGTAATAATATTAATTTTAATGATTATATTAACCAAAATATGTATTTATAGAAAATGTATATAAATATCAATAAAACATACACATGTGCTAATTTTATGGAAGTTATTGGAACACAATCATAAGTTCAATCGAAGTAAAATATTATACTAACTGCTTAAATAACTTAAATCGAATTGAGTACCTTTGCATTTACGTAACTATTGCCTTTCTTTTAACAAAACGTTGTAACAAATGGTGACGGACTGCATGTATTTAACAGAATTTACTTCCTCCCTCACTTTAGGCATCATGTGATACATTGAAGAACACATAACTGTTTCTTGCTCTATCCTCTTCATATAAGAGTTCTCTAACGTTAGGAAAAGAAGTCGTGCCGTCACATCCGAAACATACTTTGTTGGATTCAAATCTGAAAATAGGCTGGCAGACCAAGCAATTACCGATATGTAATAGTGCTAGCTGGCAGACCAAGCAATTACCGATATGTAATAGTGCTAAATAGAGAGGTCTGCATTATATGTCCTATACGCGAACATATGTTACAGTATATTTATATAAAGGTTTTGTTTTTGTTCGTTGTAACTGAATAAAAGGGCATGATTAAATGACTATTAGAGTACGATTAGAATCGGATGCGCGAATACATATGTTAAATGTATCGGCTTCTATCGGTTATTGTAGGTATACACCTTATTTTCGAGAGCATATATAAAAGCTTATTGTCGTTTACATAAGTGCCGGTCAAAATTATTTTTGCCCACCCTAAGATATAATCCATAAATAAAAGAAGTGCTATCTGAAAAAGAAACTGTAGTATTGTATTTAATAAAATACTCTTAAAACAATGAAATTGATAATATTTATTCAACGATATAATTTATTTGGGACAAAACACATTAAATCTTTGTTCCGTCGAAATACCCTTCTCGACCCTTCATTCAATTCCAGGTCCAGTTTCTTGTCTCTATCGCCACTCGTCATAATTTTTCGACGTTCTTCTGCTGGTGTTGTTACTTTTAGTTATCTTGTGCGTTTGCTATTTAATAATGAGTCAGCATCTTGACATTTTTAACGTTTTAACGTTGTAGTAGGCAGTTCAGCGACTTCATTTCCATTGTTTTGCAATATCTCTGTTACTTCGGCCAAGATTATGTAAGGCAACAATTCTGCGAATCTCAAATTTTAAATAATTTTATTAATGGTATTCATTGTTTACAAGAATAACTATTACCAACTCTAAATTCTATAATCTTTGCTTGCGTGTTTAACAACGAAAAAGAAACAGAAAATATGTCAGTCGAAACTACTCCAAACCATCACAGTAAGAACCACATATTGGTTACTCACTTTTTCTCCGGTCTGCCGCTTCACAAATGATAAATGTTTTGAACCAAATGTTTGGAATTTGGATTCATCTGCCCATAATACTTTGTACCATTGTTCAAGAATCCTATCCTTGTGCTGAATGGCTCATCCAGTTTCATTTTCTTATTTTGTTCATTAGCCTCCCAGTGAGAAATTGGCATTTTCTATTGCGAAGTGAACCTGTTTTCTATATTCTCTTAAAAGTTATAAATACTCGATTTTGACACCTTTACTTTTTAGCGATTTGTGTTATTGAATGCTTTTCACCACGTAATGTTATAATCGCTGAACATTTTTCAATTGATATCTCTCTCACGATAACAAATTTTGAATTGACGCTTTATTCAAAGTACTTGCATACATTTTCTGGTATTTTTATAATTTATTTCTTGAAACCGTTTCGTCTTACATTACAAGCAATTCTTTCATAGAATTTATCTGAATCTGATTCATACAGTTCCAGGTATCGTAAAATGTAAAATAAGGCAGTTGTTGTAAAATGAAAATTAGTTTTAAAGCGTGCTATATTAGGTTATTGTTTGTGTAAACATAAAATCCAATCGAAACATATAAGACAGGATGTTAAGATATTAGTGTTAATATTTCTTTGCGCTTCTATACTTTTTATAGTCTCCCTCATGTAATTATATTATGGGCAAATTTATTTTGTTTAATTAAATTATATAATTTTGCTTCGGTGTATTATAGTGTAAACAATTTTCCGTTCGTCAGGCCATTCTATCACTTGTGCTTTTACTGTATTTTGTATTGTAATACTTTTGATAGCTAATGCATTATGATAACTGGCATTATCGACAGCAATCACTGATCGTTATCTACGGTTTGATATGCTCTTTTTAGTTTTTTAGTATCTTTTATAATTCATTGTCGTCGCAATATTCACCATTTTTTTGGTCTGATTTGAATATTAATATCCACACAACCTTGCTCACTACTTAATTTATTGTGTTATTTACACAATACTATTTACTTAATTGCATTTTCGATAATAAGTAACAAGTTACATACTTTTCAAGTCTTCACAAGTAAGCTGCAAAAGTATGGTAATTGCTGGTAAAGAAGGGATATTTGCTTCCTACACTATTAAACATATGTAATTTTTTAGATCGCTAGATGCAATTCATATGTAACACCACTATAATTTACTTCATCATGGCAATCTGAAACATACAATTCAGCTAACTGCAACAAATACTAGCTTTCTTTATACCTGGATAAATACCTACCAAAACGTTACATTGAGTCTCAAAAACTACACATACGTTACTTTAACACTACAGTTTATTCTATTTGATATATTATTAAATTCGATAAAAATTAAGCAATCATTAAGGCCAGTTTATATTTACAGCGCACCACGTTTATAATCTAGCGATTACAAGCGCATCATATATAGAAATATCGCATTAACTTTGACATTATAGATATCAATTGCACCACACTCATCAGCACAGAGCATAAATAATACCTTTTGAACAGTAGCGCCATCTCTTTTGTGCTGACAGTATTTCATGTATACGACATTGTAAAGTACCGTAAACGAAATATTTCCTTCCAAGTGATTAAATTATTTGTTTGTTATTTTTCTTTATGTATCATTTTCGGTAGTTCGTTTTTGGATTTAAGCTGTAGTCATTGTTGACCTTGTCAATGTGATATGAAACGAGTTATTAGTACCGTATGGTTGTTATCTATTCTTGTTATTTATCCCTACGCTGCACTTGGAGATAAGGAAGTTTCTGAAATGCTGAATTTGTGTATTATATGGGATATATATATATATATATATATATTATTGTTTTAGTGTTGTAAATACTTGCAAATATTCAAAAATTATTAGGTAAAAGATATTGAGCTACTATTTTGATATATACAATACAATCCAAATAAGTTCATTCAACTCAACAAAAAACAGACTCACGCTTGAGTTGTATAAATTACAAATCATTACAACATGTCAGGAAAAATGATAAGATAAAGTTTGTCAACGTGTTATTTAAGCAACGAAGCCTGCGGTCAGTATAGGTATATTTGTGTCGTGAAAACTGGTGATATGTTATCAATAACGATGCATATTATTGTAACAAACTAATCGAATAACATGCACGTGTATGTATTCTAATACTTAAGATAGTTATGTTTGATAATGTTTATTTTTTATATTTATTACATTCATATAAATTGATTCAAATAAACTATAGGAATATAAAGAAATCACAACACCTGAACCAGTTAATCATTTGTGTTGTGCTAATCCTATCAAAATCAGTTAATCGGAGAATTTTATTTCAATTGATGGTTTTCATCAATTCAAAATTGATAAGATATATGTATATATATATTGTAGTATTTGGCCACCTGCTTTTTTAATTCCGAAATAAAATCGAATTTGAGTCGTGGATATTATTATTTATTGGCACCTAGTTGATATTCACGTCTACATCAAGCCGTACAAGCATAATACATACATACAAAATTAAACCAATATAGCCTCTTCTAGTTTTAGCGCATAATCGAAGCATTCTACCGATTAACTTTGCCAGATATTTCTTCTGATATCGTATTCTATCTTTCTACTTCGAACTTCGACTCGTTACTCCATACCACCTTCTTCCAGTCTTCGATGGTCCAATTCTTGTGTGTTTGTGTCCATTCATACCGCTTCTGCTTGCTTTGCCTTCTTAATAAGGCTTTTCTTACCGCTAATCGAGCTCGAAGTCCAACTTTACCTGAACGCTGTTTTACTGTGGTCAGTAATCGGTTTCTTGCGCCCCCATTCACTTCAGCTGCGATTTCTGGCGGGGTTTTTCATCGATTTCCTTTGCTACGTTTACACAATTTTCTGCTAGCGTCGTTATTCTTGGTGGACCACTTATCTTTTTGTTGGAAAAACTATCACTATTTGCAAATTTGTTCAGCTTATAGTCCACTCTTTACCTCCTAGCTCAATTTGCATGCAATTTGTCGATTGCCTTTATTCGTATGAATCTATCACCATCATTTTGACTTTTGTATCTTTGTTTTCTTTTTCTAATTTTGGTAGTTCGCAACTGTTGCAAAATTTATCCTCTTTACTAAGTCTACGAGATTTTTTATTCTTGCAACATCGGGATCTTCGACATCGTGAAGAAGCTTCTACACCTCATTCTAATCAAAGCAATAATATTTTTGCAATGATGTTTTACTTGGGAGCTAAGTGCTGCATAAAGTCCTAAAAGATGTTGTGAGCAAGAGGAGCTCATGTTATAATTCCCAGAACCGGTTGTAGTCAATTACACACACCACGCAGATAGTCAAAGTAAACAGCAGCTAAAGAGACCATCTCGAAAAAAGAAAACAAAAATATACTTACATGGGGTCCTATACTTTAAAACATAAGTAATATGCGCTTCATTGTTACATAATTTCCACTTACATTGAAGTATTTACCGCATCATAGAAATCTGCTGCCTGATTTACTCCAGCACCGCTGTTTTGACGCCGTCGTCGATCAAATAGTGTTTGTTTTCTCCAAAGTTTTCATCACTCTCTACACCAGGTTATCATTAATGATAGACAATTGCTCACTTCATATACTTTGTTAATTTGCCCTTGAACTTCAGCCAATTTTATGTCTCTTGCATTTAAGAACCGAATGATGAGTGCGTATTTCACAATCGGCGGATTTTCTATGGCCAGAAGCATTTTAAACACGCTTTAACAAATACCAATGGTTCCGTAATAGCCTCTATAGCTATGCAAAAAATGAAGGTACTTAGCGCAATCGCGGTGCTGCGGTGGCCATATTTCAAAATAGTAGTTACTTAAAAAACATGCCTTGTGTAAAGAAAAATTTCAGTTGATTTGTTGTAATTGTGTAACATCTCCCCTGTCATCTAAAATATTCCAAAAACTGCATCTGAGATCAAACAATATATAGGACCTTTTTATAGGGTATATTTTTTTTCCATGAAAAAGTTTGCGAAAGCATTATTCTACAATTAATAGCTCGCACATCAGATTGGTGATAAGATTTTTTTTACTTTTCCATATTTCTAATTAGTACAAGTCGAAAACTGTAAATCGCGCTCTCTGAGACCTTTTTGTAGAAATTTTCATGCCGTTCAAAAACTAAAACTAAAAGGCTAGTGCGTGTCGGAGTAGAATATCCATGCAAAATTTTAATAAATAAAACCCTCGACATTCACAGTATCATAAATTATCACATATTTTCTAAGTTATCTGGAAAAACTTTAATACCCATTTGGAAAAATCACTTGAGCTTTTTTACTAGAAAATATACAAACGAAGCAGAAAAGGCTAAGATTCATGAATTCAGTGTCCAAAGTTGACCATTTATTTGTTTTGAATACTTTTTTAAATTTTAAGTATAAAATAAGGATCATAATATATATATTATTGAGAAGATAAATAAATTCTGTCTCAAGCTATATTCGGAAAAACTCTTGTGAAGTAAAATCCATATGAAATAAATTATAAAAAATATAAAACTCTGCACCCTATCAATTATGAATATCTGCAATTTTTAAATGGACCTTATATACCTATTATGTAAACTGTAAGTATTGAAAACAAAAATAACGTTAGTAAGCAATTGCCATTTATTATTATAGTAATTGCTAGAACATTTGAAAAACTTAACGATTACAGTTCTCTTCTTTTATTTCCCAAAATTTTACAAAACTGGTGTTAAGATCTGCGAAATATACAGCTACTAGCAAACCGATAAATGAGAATTATAGCAACCAAGGTAACAAAACTTTTAACTATACATTTATACGCCAATAACTCCAAACTCTATCAAGTGCAGAACGCAATACGAAATGTGGCAACAGCCAATTACCATAAAGTCAAAGTGAAAGATAAAGAAACCTTCCCAAATGTACGCTTAGACCGCACTGCCGCGTTGTTGTTTGCTTGCAAACCTTGCGCAAATATGGTCTGGTCACGAACATGGACGTATCGTCTTATTTCCGGTATATTACTCGTTGAATGAAATCAAACATGTATGGACGATTGGCTTCGCGCAATACCGTGATTGTTTTATAATGAAGGCAAACTAAATTTAAAAAGAAAAAGTTCAAATCAGGTTATATATTAATAAATGTGATGGCATTCAACGAGACTTTCGCTCAAAAAGGTTAGCGAACATCAACTTTCGCTCATCTTTTATCGAGATGCGTTGTAACATTAGATGTCAGTTTTATCCGGCAATAAAGACGAGTGCTTAACAATAGAAACAAGACGCCGATGACTACTCTGCCTTCAAAGACATATCGGCTTTCATCGCTAGTAAATAAGTAGGCATGTGAAAGTTAGATACAGCAACCGCTTATTAAACGTACTTCTACGTGTATAACTTCCTTATTCATTTCTACTGCAGTAATTGTTAATATTAATTATTACTTGCTCACTTAAGGCTCCTATCGTAATGATAAGTTTAAATAGTTTACATCACCGAATAGGTGGCAAATGCGAAGACTTATTTGAATAAAAGAGATTTTTAATGCCATTTGCGTACTAGCTGCCATCGATTGTATTCACATGTGGTGTAATTACAATCGATAATTATTGCTGCAGTTCTTATTTTGTAACAGAGGAGTTATATGTAAATAGCTTAATTAATGTCTAAGGTGAATGCAGTAATATATTTGTACAGTCCTTTTCAACTTATAGTGCACAATTATAAAAAATAACCATTATTGATTCACTGCGATAATTTTCTCATCAACCCTTGGTGGTAAACACAGACCATCAAAGTCTATAGTTATTACATACCACCTGCTGTGCTTGAAACTGATAGTAATCGTATTGTACAAAAAATTAAGACTTCTCAATTATCCTATATTAACTATGCAACTTTGTTAGAAACTAAACCGTTGAAAAAACTCTTGCAAATACATTACACTTTTATATATGTAAGTAGTACGCTAGCACACGGACATGTTTCTGTCCACCCGACGTCATCAACGTGCTTTCGAGCGTTTTTTCTTTCCTCGTATTGGCTCCCATGAATGATTCTACCAATACTATAAGTAGCTGCATTTAGCAGCATTATTATGCATAGACAATGCTTTAAAGAATCAAAAAATATTACATGTTCTCCATTGTTTGCCGAAGGACATACGCAATAAAAAATGTGTAAATTTACTCAGCATGTAAATGGCAACAAAACGACTACCCTATGTCTACTATGTAATGTCATAGAGACAGTTGAAAAATGCAAAAACGTGAATTTAGAAAAATAATCTAAATTTTATTTATTTTTGTGTGAATTAGTTAAATGTCGTTCATAGTGTAAATTTTTATCTAGTTATCAAATATAAAAAATGTACCATATATATATATATATATATATATACAAAAATATGTAAAATTTACATTATTTTTCCAAATTCACGTTTTTGCATATTTACACTGTCTCTATGACATTGCATAGTGACTGGGTAGTCGTTTTGTTGCCATTTACATGCTGAGTAAATTGTGGTGTTTTTTATAGACGTATCGAACTTTGAAATGGAATAAAACGAAGGTGAAATTTTTTAAATTGACATGAAATTTACTTTAGTCGAAAGATAAGATCGTAGATCGAATGGTAGGTTCGAAGTACCGGAAATCCTTTTCCTTAACTTCTCCATCGGATTGGAATTCGCTCGGACGTCCAGCTATTCAATTCACCTTTCGCCCGAGCGAATTTTCCTCGACGCAATTGGTGGACGTCGTTTCCCCGTCTTATGGTAACTCACTCCGGTTTCCAGCTACTCGATCCACTTTCGGCTAGAGTGAGTCGTGGCTTAGACGGGGTGGAAATGGGTCTCACACCCATCGTAATGCGAATCACCCGGGCTTCCGGCTACTCAATTCACCTTCGGCACCGAGAAACCGCACCTGCGACGAAGTGCGAGGGTCCCATCTCCGGATGGAGGTCAGCAGGTTGGTTGCTTCCTGCTGTTGGTGTGGCTGCCCTCGACGGCGTGTCTTGGGCGGGCTGGAAATGTAATCTCAGTCCCGCCGGGCTACTCGATCCGCCTTCGGCTCAGGGAAACCGCACCTGCGACGAAGCGTGAGGGCTGTGCTTTTCTGGGGATGGACGGTGATTCTCCACTTTGCGTACCAATCCCGCAAAGTGTCGAGTGCTGTCTGGAGACGTCGGTTGTATTCGGCTTTGCTAGCCGGGTTTAACATTCTCTGCCACTGTCTTCGGAGCTTTTTAGGCAGCGGCGAGCTTGACCGGGCCGGTCGCCAGGTTGACCGTGACGGCGGTGGCCTCGATGTTGATGAGGTCCAGCGCCAGGTCAGCGTGGTGCTCGATGGTGGACTTGATTAGGATGGCGGTGCCTCCTCCGCGAGCGTCTTCCCTATCGGCTCGATAGACCCGGAACTTGGTAGTGAGAGTCTGTTGCTGGCTCTGAGGTGGGTTTCACCGATGCGGACTGCGTCCAGTTGGTGCCTCTGGACGAATTCCTCCAGCTCGGTTTTCTTTGTGGTAAGGCCGTTTGCGTTCTAGAACGCGATTTGGAGAGACTGCGGCTTCCGTGAACGTCTATTCATAACTGATGAATATCGCCAGGATGTCTTGCAGGTGGCTGGCTAGCACCAATCCAGCCTCGGCTCCTGATCTGTACGCCAGGAGTTGAGGTAAAAGTGTGGTTGCCACTTCTTGTAGCTTGGTCCTGTTGATCCTCTGGAAGAATGGGATCAGCAGGGCTTGCGTGCTCGTGGCGTCGGGTTCCGTCCTGGCGGTCCTCGTCCTGGGGACGTACGGGCGGGGTTTTAGCGACTGTCGGCTTAGCTGGTTTGCCGGGTTTAGGTGTTTCCGGCTTCTTGGGTCTAGTGGTTGCGGCGGGGGATTTGGGTTTCCTCGACGCTTTCGGCTTCCTCGCCACGATTTTGGCCGCGCTCTTCTTAACGGCGGCGGCGCAAGAGGGCTTCACGGTGCTGGTCGACGGCCTTGAGGCGTCCATCTCCATAGCAGTGGCGGCCTCTTTCGGGGGCTGGGACTGCGGCTTCCGGGTTTCCGGCCTTTTGAGTGCCGGACGCGGCGCCGGTTTTGGCGCAACGGGTCGAGGAGTCGGGGCTGGGGCTTCCCTACGGTTGTTGTAGGGAGACTTCGCGCATCCTCGGTAGCTGGCGATCTGCGGGCGCGAGCATAGGGCGCACTTGGCCGGCACGTCCCTCGGCTTGGTGCACTCCGCCGTCTGATGCGGCCCTGCGCATTTGACGCAAACTGCGGCCGCGTGGCAGTTCCGCTATCCGTGTCCGTAGAGTTGGCAGCGGTGGCATTGGGTCACTTGGCCCTTCTCGACCCGTTTGGACTCGACGGTGACATTCATGCCGTACACATGAGTCACCGAAAAGATCTTCTTTCCCTCTTCACTCTTCGTCAGCTGGACGAAGATAAGCGGTGTCGGACGGCGTGCTGCTCCAACTACTATCCTTTTGCAGGATGCGTGCTGGAATCCTTGGTTCGCCAGATCTTGGGCCACTTCCTCCTCGGTGATCTCCTCGGAGACTCCGCGGATGACGACCTTCTGTCAGTTGGTACGAGAGGTACTGTATCTCCATGGCGGAGACGATGCAAACTAGCTGACGGTAGTCTGCTGCCGAGGCGGGCTGCATCCGGATGCCGACGTTGGTGTTGACCATCTTGGTCGTGCGGACTCCTTGTTGGGACAGTTCGGCGTTTACGGCCATCCACCTGGCCTTTTCCCGTAGGGCGACGGGTGGGACGCGGGCCTCCTTTGCCTTGGGATGGTTAGGCGATTCGCTCGCCAGCGCCAGGGCGTCCTGCAACAGGCGAATGACGTCGATGACGTCTCCACGTCTTCGGGCTCGGCGCTTCTCCCTCGCCGACTACTTGGAAGTTCCAGGCACGGGCGTTGGTAGCTTCGTCTTCGTGTTCGTGGCGGTTGCTGTCGTCGTCGTCTCCATGTCCGGGGTGGTCTTCGGCGCGGTCCTCGTAGCCATCCGTCCGGGCGTGGTTGTCCTCTCCTTCTCGGCTTCCGTCTGCAACAAATTCAAACGGGAAGGGAAAAGAGGGGAACACAAAAAGGACGAAAGGCGACGTGATTCGTCGGGAGCTCCTAGCACGTAGTAGCGGTATGGAAGTTTAGTTTAGCATAGTACGCACAACCCCCCAGTGTGACGGCCAAAGCCAGACTTCGAAGGATAATCTTCTGGCATTATAATTTAAATATGACTTCTGGCATATGACCGCCACGGCTGGCTGACTTTTTTTTTGTGGCCGTATATTGGCAATAACGCGGCGAATGTTGTCCTCCAAGTGGTCAATCGTTTCGAGCTTATCGGCGTAGACTAGCGACTTCAAATATCCCCGCAGAAAATAGTGTAGCGGCGTTAAATCGCACGATCTTGGAGGCCAATTCACGGGTCAGAAACGTGAAACTATGCGGTTACCAAACGTTTCCTTCAATAAATCAATTGTGGCATGAGCTGTGTGACATGTTGCGCCGTCTTATTGAAACCACAGCTCCTGCACATCATGGTTGTTCAATTGATGAACGAAAAAGTTAGTAGTCATGGCTCTATAGCGACCGCCATTGACGGTAACGTTCTGACCAGCAAGGTTTTTAAAGAAGTACGGACCAATGATTCCACCAGCCCATAAAGCACACCAAACAGTCAGTTTTTCTGGATGTAACGGTATCTCAACGTACACTTAAGCTGTTGGGGGATGCGAAGGCATGAATTATTATTATTAGTACCATCACTCCAAATACGGCAGTTTTGTTTATTGATGTATCCATTTAAACAAAAGTGACCTTCATCGCTAAACAAAATTCGCTTATGAAAATCGGGATCAACGGCAATCTTGTTTTGGGCCCATTCACCGAATCTACGCCTTTCAGAAAGCGACCGGTATCTTTGTGCAGAATCTGAATTGTTTTTTACACTCGTCACAGTCGTTGCTTTTTATATAACCTTATATATTGATTAATTTTGTAAACATTGTAGCCTTTTGACTTTACATCAAGTTTTAAAAGAATTGTGACTATAAAAACGAATTCAGTGAAAAAATAATAAGCTCTGTTCCGTTTTTCCTACAAACTGCATCTATTTGAAATTTTTATTATAATTACAGCGGGAAGACAGGAATTATCACTTTCGTGTAAAACAGCTTTGTAAATTCTTTGCTTATGCACTTAAAGAGTTTTTATTTTATTTTAAAAAAGTTACTAGTTTGAATTTAAATTACTTTACCATTAACCGATTCAATTACAGGATACAGTACTATCAAATCCTATTCATATTTTAGCATATACCAGGTAACCAAATAAGTCCATGCGGTGTATGTATACAGCAGAGTGTCGTGAATATTTTAAAATTATTGATCGATAGCACTTGTTTGTTCTCTATCATCTACTTTAATATGAATCCTTCTTTTGTTGGATACATACACATTTAGTGACAATTGTTTAATTCCTCATTTGAATAGTTGAATATGGCAACGAATACAACTTTAATTCGAGATTTTTTACTCTATAAATACAAACCTGGTACCAAAGCTACAGTAGTGATGTGAAAAATATGTAGTGCATTTGGAGATAAAGCCGTTATTGATCGAACAGCACAGAAGTGGTTCAAGAAATTTTCTTCGGGAGATATCAGCTTGACCGATGCAGCACGTTCTGAAAGACCGAAGATCATTAACAATAAGTACTTTAAGCAGGTTGTGGGGAAAAATTACAGTAGAGTGTGCCTAAAGCTTGCAGAAAGGTTCAATGTGAGTGACGAAACCATTCGTTTGCACCTTCATCAGCTAGAAAAGCCGTAGAAGTTAAGCAAATGGATCCGACATGAATTGTCAAATGATAACAAAGTAAGTTGTCTTACCATTCGTTCGTCAAATATTTCACGCAACGATAATGAATCATTTGTCGCTTACCGATTCAATACCACATATATATATATATATATATGTATTTTCCCTACCCCTTATTAATACTTGTTATTACATCGGCCTACCTTACCGACTCCTCTTTGTTAAACCTTATTTGAACACCACCACTGCGAGGATGTGTTATGAACAGCTTTAGTGAGTACAAGCAGCACTCATCCAAAAGCAGCTATAGCTAATTGAAAAAATGACATTTTACCAAGTGATTACTATTTTTTTTTGTCTGTTGACAATTGTATCCTCATACGGTTGTATGAGGATGCAGTTGTCATCATACATAGAGAATTCAAAACTAAAGTTGATGTAATAAATGCACTCCGTCAATTTTCTGACTCAAAATCCATAGAGTTCTACAAAAGCGGCATAGAAAAATTGGTGTCACGTTGGCAAAAGCTCATTGAACGTGATGGTAATTATTTCGATGAATAATAGTGTATTATTGTTTCTTAATAAATATATATATATATATATATATATATATATATATATATATATTACTATAAAGAACTGCACGAACTTATTTGGTTACCCTATATTTCAAATTATTAGCTAGATTTTCCAATCTCGTACGAATCGTCTAATTGCATTTCAATATCTATTAAATATTTTTGAAGGAACCATATTTCTCTAATTTAATTTTATGGAAGACTTTATAAGGAAGTCATTATAAGTTTCTTTTGGGAGCTCTTTTATATATATTATTTTTGTAGTCCAATTGGTACGGCCGCAACGCAGTTTTATCACACGAGAGGATATTTGCACCATCGTGTATTCGCGGACGAAATTCTTTTATAAACTCAGCTAGCCGATTTTTTCTAACAATTCCAGCACTACTACGATCTTCTTTTGATATAATTACGTTATGCACAAGAATTGCTATAATGTAACAAATGTCACGTATCAGAATTCTCTCACAACTGTCGTGAATAAAGTATTACTTATTACGCACGTGCACGTTTTGGAGGCACTGGCTTGCCGACATAATTTGGCAGCACTAATAATAACTACGCTTAAATAATAATATGGCCTCTTTTTCACTTGGTATAGATTTGCAATGATAGAACAACTGACTCCGTTTAACATTCTCTCTAGGTAATATACGATTAATAAAATGCTAACCTTGCGTACCCTTCTTTAAAACTGAAATTAGAGATTGGATACTTCTATGGCTTTCGTAAGAATCTATATTTTTTTTTCTTAACCGTTTTAATATTAATGTCTATCGATAATTGAATCATTTTTTATTCATTTTATGCAGAAACACGTTTCTGCGCACCTGTACACGACGAATAACATCATAATCATCATCCTATCAGAGTCTAAATCAAGTTAAAATCAATTTGAAAACACTAATCGCTACTGGTTTCACGCAGAAACTAACACGTCACATGAAAAAGAAAAAGCAAATGCCTGATTTAATACCCGATTCGGTAACTAATCAACTCCAAACCGATGCAATTTAGCTCCGGTGTACGACAGCGGTCTTTTTCTGTTTGTTTCCTTACTATACGACCTTCGTCTCTTTCTCTTTCTGTTTCTTGTGTAGCGCTGTCGCGTCTACCGCTCGGAGAATTGGAGATCCGACTGGATCTCGACCCAATATCGGTGATGCGAACAGGTCCGCAGTGGTTGAGTGGAAAGCTCTCGTAATTATAGGAAATTAATCAGCAGAAGTAAATATTGTATCATGCCTCGTTGCCTTGAGGATATAATCAGTTCGTGAATATGGTTGTTTCGTTTAATTCACGCATATACGAAGATGATTAAGAGTTTTTACTTAAATACAAATGCTTTCTATAAGATCCGAATGTCTCACTGGTTAATATTACTTTTATGTAACAATTATTTATTTCGAATGAGTTACAAGTATTGGTACAGTTACCATACGAAAATCATTACAGTATATGAATTACCTTAATATTGCGAATTCAGGTATGATTTTAAATTACGTATTATTTGAAGATTCATTTTCTCAGTATGCAATTGTATGCAATAAATGTAATACGATTAATAAGTACGTATATTACGAAATTACTCAAATCGCTCAAAATATTGCGCTTTGGATACATGTTCAATGTCAAGCGCAATGACCTGATGCTTAACGTTACTAGTGGATCAAGCTATTTCTTAGTATAACGGATAATTGGTTTTGCAAGCAACTGTAGCAACAAAGTTGCATATAAATCACGGTATAATCTTTTTTTAACGCATTAAAATGTTGTTTCTATTTAAGTGATATAAAGTCAAAAGAAACTTATAATGACTTCCTTTACGATTCATTTTTTTGTGTAAATTTCCATTTTCTTTATTTGAAACCAATTTCATCAATTATGGAATACGTAGAATTCCAAGTGGAAATTGCCATCCCGATCTTTACTTCAAAATCGTGTATCTTTTATCCACGATAAAATTGAAAACAATATTAAATCTGATTTAGGTAATAAAAAGTTTTGATTATTTGTGGACGAGACATTCATACTCTGGAAATAATTCTCCTATTAATGCTGTAGTACTGGAACCTTTTCAATTGTAATTCTTAGTGATATTAACTAGTAAAAATTTAAGTCTTGTTGGGGTCTTGTACCTGTGACTTGTAAAATCGGTTGCTGGTTCCAAACTTTTGGACGGCAGTGTACGTATGTATTAACTCGCAAAGTCGAGTAGGTTGCCGTGCCTACTCGAGTAGGGACGGCAACCGCCGTGTTGGAGATGTCACGAACATCTTGCTACATTCATTCATAATATTTTCCAAAGTATGTAAGTAGATAAATCTTTGCCCGAAGAAATATCAATTACATCATAATAATAGTATGTAGCGCATTACACACAAACATATTGCAAATATCATTATGTAGTCCGTATCATTTTCAAACCAAACGATTCTATGAGAGCGACACGCCATTAGTGCTTGAAAAAAATATCTTTTATAAAAGTTTCAATTCTTTAAAATGTTCTCTATTAAAATGAGATGAAATTCTAACCTCTGGCACTCACCCCTTTCTTATAACGTGTGATGAATACTAACTTTACGTCATATAATCATTAAGTCGGTTGCAAATGTATGTAATTTACTAATGCGATTTTCTATGGAACGCTTTCTTATTGGCAACTTACTCTATTCCCGTAGTAAATTTATTATATAAATCATTTTCATCAACGTTTGTTTTAGTAATCAGATTTGACTAGTATAGGAGGAATTAAGACTGTATTCATAAACTTTATATTATATTAATTAATGAATTAGTTAATAATAATAAATTAGTTAGTTATTCATAGTTAGTATTTTGGGATCATTTTTCCAGTGAAAAAGCACTACGATAATTTGTGACAACTATCCTTGGCAATTCTCAAAAATTCTTATTTTCTTTAATAAAATGTACTGTCCTTACAGTACTCGTGAAATTTCAGTTGGCATTAGTGTCTAATGTTCATGTTTAGTGACTGTGACTGTTGTAAATTGACTGGTGTTTTGGAATCCTTGACAGTGAGTGGTAATCACTTTCTACATCACGACAACAGCTTGCCGACCACGATGTCCATTAGTTTTAGCAAAAGATCCAAAAGCTACCCACTTTGTTAACTAAATTCTCACAAGTGAAAAAGGAACGTAGCGTTTTTAATTCGGGAAGTCAAAAATTGGTTGTAGGATTTAGTAAACATTCTTCTTCAAAATTTCCTAACATTTTTACAGTTAAGACTGATGCATTCTATCTCTTTACATGTAGACTATAAAATCATATTACATAGAAATTGTTACATTATCATATCTAGTAGACTACGTATGTACATACGTAAAAGCTGCTTCACAACTTAATACAACAATTGGCAGCGGCTAACCCACAGCGCCAAGTAAAACAATTTCTAGAAAGATTTACATATCATGTACATTGTTTTTTGTATAAAATCCACATTCTTATAAATATATCTTCAGATAAAATTGCATGGAACATATCTGGGGTGTGTTGTTACCGCCATCCATTATTTCTGTTTATCGCTGATAACGTTTAGAGCAGAATATTAATCCATCGATCATGTTGCAAGTAGGCAGGTCATGGTTATCATGATTTGTTTTTATATCTCTGCTGTTCTAGGTTTTACTGTTTTAATTATTCAATTCATTGGTATGTGTTTAATGTCTTAATATTTCTTTCATTATCATATACTGTCATCTGGTTTTCATTTGTGAAAACTTATGTTTACTTAGTTTACGATGATTAAAGTAATGTGCAAGATTTACAATACCACATTAAAAAACAGTTGTAAAAGAATAAAGAAGCTATTTTTGTAACTTGTCACAGCGTCATGTACTCCCAAGTTTTCTATCATTACTGTGGTTTTACAAGTAAGTCACGACCCTGGCATTATTACTATTTTCTTTCGCTGCTGTTATTGGTTTTTCTGTTTCAGCGCTTTATTTTGCGAATAATCCTTCAATTTAATAGATCCATTTGATGTTCATTTTGAAATACTACAATGGAAATAAAATTGGAAGAAGAGCTATATACAGTTAGTACCGATTAATAACGGATGAATACGAGCGTTCAAGCATATAACCTAATATTACTTTACACCATCCTTGGTTTTAACGTTGATCAAAGAATTCCAGGGTTCCTAAAACAAGGATAAAATATGCGTATGTAATTTCTTTGCTGTGTATTTTTTTCTTCACTGCAGATTTATGAACTTTTTCTTAAGTACAAGCATGTAAGTTTGTAATTGTGGAGGATCTTTTATAAAATTATTAAAATTAGAGAGTGGCACAAAGCGCTATTTTTTGAGCAAATTACAAGTTTAACAATAATGACATTGACCACAGAATTACTAGTAGAAATTGCAAAAAGAACAGACCAAAGAATATATTTACAAAAGTTAAAAAGATATTGCTCTTAGGTTCTAGTAGTTGAGATCCTAGTAATCTAAAAGATAGAGTACTAGGATTGTCAAAATCTATATTTTATCTATAACTAACTAGCTTTCGTGAACCACTTTGTATTCGTTACTTGTATAGTTTCGCCACATCACTTAAGTATTCCTTTGAATTCAATCGTCTTCTATATATAAAATCGAATTAGGCCTAGCAGATTTCACAGAGCGGCGGTACTATTTTTATGTTGTTCTATTACACATCAGCACCCCACAACAATGTTCTACCGTATTTAGTTTAGCGTACCGAATTGATTGTTTCACGCCCGCTGAACATAGAACTTTGCGGCAGCAGAAACGGTTTAGATTGCGTTAGCGCTCGGACCGATTATGATCAAACATTTCCGTTGTTCGGCGTTACCTGCTCCAACTTTATGAATATGTGCTAGGTTATGCGATGTACTGAAAGAGGGCAGCACACGTTAGTAAAACCAGGCAGAGTAAGTGATTAGGATCTCCATATTTACCGCAAGCATATATATGTATATCTCCGTATTGTTTTTGGTTCATCGATGAAACTGATTACAGCCTATTATTATTATATATTATATTATATTATACACACGTATATGCGTAAATATAACAAGTAATGAGTAGCTCCACATTAAATTAAAGCGCCGTAATATAAAGTGATTTATGCTATTCTAGAGATAAATATTTAATATAATTGAATGGTTTCAATTAAGCATGTATGTTATCTTCCAGAATATCCTCTTATTGTAAAATAAATCCACATATGCAATTTCAACGTACATAAAACTCATATCTAGAATGTATATAAATGCGTTAGGAGGTGTAAAATAATTGTATATTTAACAAACTACGTTACATTTCATTATACAGCATTCAATAATTTATGAACAACTCAATTGTGGCAATTATTATAAACGCATTCTAAATACGGAATAATGTGATTGAAATCAAAGTTGTTAAAGTAACTTAGTATAACAATACTAAAAAAATAGTTTTTCTATTTAATGAACGATAATATTGAGTGGTCCGTTTGTAAAAATTCACGAAAATGGAAGATTCATAATTTCCAAGTTGTCCTTGGAACTTCCACACAACGTCCGTGAATAACTGGCTGTTATCTGAGGAGGCAGAATTCTATGAGGAAGGTATCAAAAAACTCTTTATTCGTTATGATAATCTGTTTTTACAAAATGTTTATTTGTGTCATTTTTATTGCAAAAGGAACATTGCTTAAAAAATAACCTTCGTATACTCAACCCAAAATTTGTGTTGTATTTTACATTTGTTAACGTACGTTACAGTATTTTTCAAAATTCGAAAATTTGAAAGAGATAATCAATCCACAAAAGGCGTTAAATGTGTAAATCAGTAAGGAAATCAATAGAAAACCTAGACCCTGAGGGAAACAACCTCGGGATTCGAACTCGGAATACTAAGACTAATAGCCTGAGGTACTGAGCCACTAGCCCCATAACTTGAAATTAAGTAGTATTATAAATCTTTTATTTAATCTAATAAATCACAGACTGCCTGCGGATTCTAGAAAAAACATTAATATGCCTATATTAACTTCGCCTCATGAGGAAAAAACTCCTTTATCTGCTGCAAAAGCCTTAATTAAATCACCTATCTATTATATGTGCAGGAGTATATATCTGTGTCCTACATGTTTCTTTTTTTTCTACTTAGGTATTTACACTTGCTGATAGATCCTTTATTATTATTATTATTCTTTGGGAAAATTTTAAAATAAAATTATGAAGTTTTCGAGTTTTAAAGTTAGTTAGTTTTAGTAGCAGGCTAAAATTAATAAATTTAACGACTTGGAGGTCCGCTGGTAAGAGGATCTGCTTTTGACAGTGCCAGCGTCAAATGGCATAAATTCGAACACTGCTGACAAGGTGGTGGCACTGTTGATTGGTGGGAATTGTACTCTGTCAAGTCAATATTTATTCCTGTGAAATAATCGTCTTCTATGGTGAGATTAAAGTTAATTAGCGTTAATTAACTTTAATCAGTGTAAGACATCTACATATAGATGTAAAATATAATAAATAAATAAAATAAAAGATTTGCATTTTGCATATAAATTAGCTTTCTCTAGTTATAAGCATATTAATAATATATATTAAACAAGATCATTAATTATTAACATATTGTTATAAGCGTAGCAACACTAGAAACAGGAAGCCATGCAAAGACTGAATTGAACTAAAAGTTTTGAGAAAATATTATCCTTTGATTATAAGTATTGCCCGCTCTCGAGAGCAAGTTAGTCGTTGGACGAATGTATAAATACAGGATGAAGATAAATATTCGTTGTAGATAAACATTCATTCAGCGTTAGTATTTTATTCTAATTTGTCGTTTATTTTCGTTTGTTATTTAATGCTAAAATTGTTTGTAAGCAAATCATTTTTATTTAAAGAAAATCACCTAGGTTGTGACCTACTTAGAATGCAACAATATTATTTTTGTTTCAAATCGAAATTAAGACTTTCCCTATTTAGCTTTTTGACATATTTATTGTGTTATTCATGATGATTACAAAAATGTAATGTGAATTTTGGTGAACAATATTATGGATAAAGATTTGCTTTCTACAAATATTTTCAATTTTTGGTACGCTTCATTAAATTGGAACCGGACACCAACTTTATATAGAATGAAACACCTTGCATATTACGAATTCTACCAAATTCATTGCTACAGCATATTAATCGCCTAAGGCAGCCATTCTTAAACTATTGTTTACTACTAACCCTTTTTCAATACATTGTTGCTCGTCTCTACTTATTGCTAGTTGGACTATGAAGTCCCAAGCCCTAGCAGACATTAAATATGCATTTTAAATTGCACACAAAACGCGATTAATTTTTGAAAGGCAGAGATAAGTAATTACACATATCGAACTCTTATTATTATTATTTATCGTATTGTAATAAGAACATCCTTAATATAGTTCATTTCCGGGCTATCTACGCTAAAATAGAATACGCGCTAGATATACAAAAGGATCTATTGTATTTACGTACAAATTACAGTCACGTAACATGAATACCGTATCCTGCTATTTCAGCCTGTCTAGTGTTAATGTTTACATTTCAATATAATACAGCCATCTTGTTTTATTACCATTACAACCATTACAAAAATTGAAAATGATAGCAAAACAAACGGTAAAAGTCGTATATGCAAATTTACGCCTTGTTCTCTTACGAGAAGATCTTAATTAAAATACGTTCTAAATACAACCAAATAGAAAAGTACATATGAAAATGCCAACCGCACGTCACTACTCTCCTATGGCTCGTTATTCAAAATGCTCGGTACGTATTATCTGAACAGATCTCGTAGATATTCTACATTAAAAAAAAACTATTTCCGAATCGGAAGAAAATATTGGGAGAATGCAGTCTAAGTTGAACTGAGTTAAACTCTATTTAAAAGTACTTTGAGCAGAAATTTTGAGATTTTGTACATTTAGATGTATTATTGAATGATGGTTGCGGTTTATTAACACGGCTTCGCTACTCTTATAATTGTTCCTTTCTGATGAAGAATAAAATTCGAATTAAATTAGGAAACTTAGTGAACTTTTAAAGTCTTTCTCAATTCAACGTTGAGTGCATTCAAAGAGCCATCTCAAGTTAAGTGGGGACTTATGGCACTTTAACATACACGGGGCCCAGTTGAGAGAAATTTAAGATCAATGTTTACAGAACCGAACAACATTTTAGTTAATATAATTTGTTATTTTCATGTTTGAAAGTCTACAAACAAAAGCAGTAAACGTACTTTAAAAAATATACTGATACAAGAGGTACTTTCTTGAATTTTTATTGGCAAAATCATGAATAACTTCTTCAAAGTCCATATCTTTAAGCGCATCGCTTTCAAGAGACTTCAACAACAAACTGTTCAATCTTCCTTGAAACATTTTACTTATTACAATTAATAACCATCGTATCATTAAAAATTTCTAATTATTCTACATTCAGAACCGCGTCTATGATAATATCTTATTTTAAAAAATAATATAGTTATGAAATACTTATAGCCTCTTCGCTTTCACTAGTCTACACGCCTTTCAAATATTCTGTTGGATGGATATATCTTAACTCTAACTTTTTTGCGTTAATGTCATTGTGATAGACATTAATAAATTCCTTACCTGTTTCAACCCTTTGGGGTTTACAATTTTCAAACGATATAAGAGACCGAACCGTTCAGATAAAACAATTGTTAGTGAAGTAACTGTAAATTTACTATCGAGACAATTAGTTACTCTGTGTACTTTACGATTCACTGATTTCTTTTTTGATCTGGAAAAAGTAAAATTGGAACAAGCGAGTTCTGAAACAGGCAAAACTATTTTAATTTGTTGTGGATGTGTTCCTCTCCACGAATTAATTTGATTCCTGCTCACTGAAGGTTCTGCGAGATAAGAAGTTGTCGTCAGATTATAATAAATATCGTTTATGGGTTCATTGTATCATTGCTTAAAATGATGCGAAAGAATAAATTAATATTACTATTGATACCAAACCACCGTTGGTATTAGAAATGATAACATTTCCATTTCCTTGCAATTAACTAACGCTTTTAAATTCCTGAAAAAATATCTGTCCCGGTAGGATTTGAAACTACGACCTTTGCGTTACTGGCGCATTGTGCTACCGTTACACCACGAGACCGAATGTGAGTTCAAATCGCTTTTAATACCTGTAGATATATCGTAATATCTCAGCAGACACAATATTATTGAACGCAAGGTCGTGGATTCAAATCGTACCAGGACTGATATTTTTTCAGGAATTTAAAAACGTCGATTAATTGCAAGAAAATTATCATGACGTGAAAAATAGTTTTCATTGCTTGGAGTAGGTAATTCATATTGCACGATTGAATGATACTAAACAGAAATTAGGTACGTTACGTTCATTATCTGTTTTTACTTTGTAATCCAAGTTATTTCTGAAGAATGTAACATTTCAAGACTTTGTAACATTATTGAACTATAAGAACGGCATTTGCTCTACTGGAAAATATCTTAAAATATTTCTATAAATATCGTTTATTAAGAATGACTGATGATTTAATTTAATATTTTTATTTAAATCTTGACAATAATTCGTTTTACAGAATTCAATAAAATAACTCTGAATTAAAGCGGGTTATCCATGAGAGCTTTAAATTCTGGAAATACTTTAATTACTTATATAACCTCGGAAACTATTTCAAATACATAGGTGTATGTGTAGTTAAATAAAATCTATTAGCTAAAACATTAAAAATGCGTTGTAGAATTCATTTCTTACAATGGTAATATATATGGTTGCACTTCATCATTTTATTGGGTTTCATTATTCGACGGGATCGCAATCATATTTATTAGTAAGTTGCTAAGTTTTGACGTCGCTTAAAATCTATGAAAACATTATTTCAGGTTAATGGCACTTTACGTTAGTGGAGTTATATTGGCGGTACCTGCATGACCTTGAACTACAGCTCGTTCGTATTAAACTACTTAACGCAATAATACTTTTTCTAAACAAAAATCCAAGACGGCCTTGAAATATCCTTAACTGCATTGTATAATAAAAATAAAATAGTTTAAAATCCAATATATATTTTACATTTTATTTACCCACCTTGTAGAGTACACATTTCAATTGTAAAACAATGCAAACCGAATATCAACTCCCAGGAATATGAATAAGTAGAGATTAATAGTGAAAGTCAGGCATGAAGTAATTTTACGCTATTCTCATTGGACACCGGCTACTTGTTTTACTATAATCTAGTAATGCGCAAGATTTATCGTCAAAGTTCAATGAAGCAGAGGGGAAATAATTCTAAATAGGATAATAATTATTAAATTACTGCGTAGGAAATTTTTGTTCAAGTAGGTTTAATAATTTTGTAAAATATTGAGCTGGTCTATTAGTACATAAGTAGTCAGTAATTATTAAATTCTTTTTATAGCTTTGTTTATTCTAAGCCACAATTAAATAAATTAATATGTAAGATAGCTGGTGAATATATTATAAAAACTATAATAAGATAGCGTATAGCAGTCATGGTTAAAATAATCATAAGGTGCACATAATACATTAAGATATACAGAATGGACCACTTAATTAAACTAACTGAAACTACTTGAAAACGTATATATATGATCTTTTTCATTTATATACAGACCTCTTAGTCCTAAGTAAAAAAATATTAAATTAATTACCCTCAATAGAATAAATTTGACTTTGACAGGTAAAATACGGTTTTTACAAACATCTGGTCTTTATAACCTGTGCATTACTCTTTAAAGTGTTACTTTTAAACCGTTTAAACGAAAATTATACATTTTTCAGAGTAAATAAATATTTTGCGAAATATAAAGTGAATTTCATTATTTTGATTTTCGTTAAACTAAATGAAATTTAAAAATCTCGCCAAGTAAAGCTACAGTGTTTTAAAACCATCGCATATTAATGCGGGATTTACCACAATACCAGACAAAAATCTCTTGCGTTTTTAAATAGTGTGATGCTTCTTTTAACATATACACAGTATATACTATATGTAACCATTTAAAAGTTATTTTTTGATGATAATTTTTCATGAATATAAAGAATA
This sequence comes from Trypoxylus dichotomus, assembly GCA_023509865.1. Classification (NCBI taxonomy): domain Eukaryota; kingdom Metazoa; phylum Arthropoda; class Insecta; order Coleoptera; family Scarabaeidae; genus Trypoxylus; species Trypoxylus dichotomus. The sequence continues at coordinate 34,357,036 of CM042077.1, read as the reverse complement.
AGTATTTGCGCAATGCGCAAGAATTGGAGTTATGCTTCGCAAAATGTTGAGAAAATATTTCAAGAAATACTTAAGTATATTGTTATACTTAATACCTACGAAACTGTAATAAGATATCTTGCATAACTAATAATTTATGAACTAAAAATAATAACATTATAGTTTTAATCTCACCCCCCTAATTTGAAAACTTCGCAACTAATGAACACTAGAATTATTGTGACGTACCTTTCAAATTAATAACTTTATTTCTTCTGTAATTTTTGTATTCCCTGAAATTTAACCCAATCTATCTCTGCGAAAATATTTTTAATTGGCAAGTGAAATTTTGTAAACGTATTATCGTTACAAGTCAATTGTTGAATTGTCATTAACTTGCTGTTCTGCCTCTAGTAATCTAACAATTTGTTAAGAGAATGTTCGCAGTATCGAATATAATATTTTTGGCGCATATTTGACCCAATAAGTAAGAGAAGAATCAAGGATAAGTGGTTTATTTACGCAAATTTTACTTGTGTTAGCTAAAAACTGTAATGCGAGAGTGCGAAATGATAATTTTAAACCACTAAAACGATAATGGATCCTTAAACCATAAAATAGTATAGAAGTGTTGATTTATTTGTGGATATATCTACTATAGCCAGTAATATGTAAGTAAAGTATTATTAAATAAATAACACGAAATAAGAGCGATTTTAAGTAACTGATGTAAAATTTGTAATCATTTTAATCGTTGATTGCGTAACCGCTGTTTTTGATTACGCCTTCACTGCAACGTGGTATACTGTCCACTAAATATTTGTACCATTCTTCATAACGAGGCGCAACGCTAAGCAGTTTATACACATTCCCATAATTCTGATTGAGATTTTGATTAAATAGAATTTCTTCATTTTCAACAGTTTTCGACAATGGTGGAATCCAAGAACTGTTCTGACTCTCTTAAACCTAACCATTTTTTCAACCATTGTCATGTGTTAAAAATACTTTACGTTATACTACTGCCGCCAAAATATCGGCTCATCGCAACTTCAGCGTTCTTGCGTAAATCAAGTTAAACTTCTTCTTGTCAGAAAATATGGCGTTCTTCCAGTCATGATCTCATTTCATGTGATCTGGCAAAAAATTTTAGTCTTGCCTGTCTCTTTACGTTCAGAAATGTAATTCTAGGTAATTTCCAACTCATACCGTTGCTAAATATTTCTAGAGACACTACAAAGTTGTGTGGAACTATAAAAATTTCACTGAGTATATTTATATATCTGCTAAGCTTGGTTTACATTTATGCTCGGATGTTGATAGAATTGTGAAATCTCTGGTTTTTAGTGATCCCCAGAATTTGTCAAACCCCTATAGTCGCCAAGGATTGCAGAAGGCTTTGATTTAAATAATATCTACTTATAAATATCATAGTTTTCACTTGTACATATGTGAGAAATCTATTTTTTTTCAATTCTCAATTTTGAGTACCAATAAATTTCATCAACTATTTATTCAACTAAGTTAGTTTGCTGCTATTATTTAAAATAAATAACATTTGTAAGATAATCCGATATATAAGGTCTCTAGATACAAAAGTGTATATACACAAAATTTCAAAAGTGAATTTGGCCTACCATTTGACCTGTTACAGCGGTCGGGTGCAAAAATTTGTTTGCATTGAGTAAAATCGGTTTCAATTCTAGCATTAGATGCAAAACTACATATGTATTTCTTTAGACAGCTCAGATGTAAAATTATGTATAATTACTACAACCATTTTTTGATATAGCAACTAAGTACCAATCGCATTGAAAGAATAATGAGAAAGTCGCCAAACGACGCATGAGAAGAGGGGTGGTGACCCGATACAACAATGAAAAAGTTCATTGAGAGATACGTTGAATCTCATTAATAGCAAAACTTCCTGTCGAAGGTATCTCTGTAACATTTATTCTGAAAAATTGTCTTGACGAACCCGCGAAACTCAGCTTCTTGTGAGATTATGCTAACTCCAATTATAATATTGCTTCTGGGATATTAATTACCAACTTATGCTCCAAGTGTTCTCGCACAACAGAATTGATTAAGAAGACAACTACACAACAGAATAGATAGTCCATGGATCTACTGAAAAGGAATGAAGATACGATACAATGGTTTTCTTTCGACTGTCAGAAAATTTTAAATCTATCAAACCTTCCAGATTTATTGTATTTTACTCAACAAATCAACTATTACAATTTAACACTAACTGAAACTAACCTAACTCTAAACAGTGTTTTTCCATATGGATGGTAGCAGATGTCCTGAATGATTTCAACTTTTTCTGTTCATAATCTTTCAACTACTCGTACCTTTTCAGAAACTACAGAAACGTTACGATTGTTCGCAAACTATTTTGAAGCACAGGGTAAAAATTCCATAATGATATCCTACACACCAAATCCATGCATATTGTCTTCCCAATAGTTAGATATTCTTGTTTACCTTCTCATTGGGTTTTTGGATATATTAAAAAACAGATTAAAAAATTAGCATGATTATAAGCAAAGAAGAATGCAAGTTATAAAAATTATTTAATCATTAAGAAAGTCGCAGAATATTTCAGAATTTTTAATCAAGAAAGAAACCAAACAACGTAAAAAAAGTTCAGGCCATTGGCATTTTAAATTGAGTCCTTCGAAAAGATTTATATTCACCGTAAATAAAGATTCCATTAAGTTAAGAGGTGAGGGAGATTATAACTCCAACCTATGCAAGAGCAAGTTTATTTTAGGAGAAACCAAAACGTTTGATCAGTTCAAGCCAAAACTACTACCTATTCAAAGAAAATTTAAGTAAGAACCTCGCTGTAATATTTATTGAAGACAAGACGCAAAGTTAATACTCTATAAGATAATAGATTAACGTCATTTAACAATTGATGGAAATGAAGTACAGGATGACTTTCTTGAGAGCGATAATGACATATGATAATTGACACATGTGTTTTTACATTACATAGTCTTATCGCATAAGAGTTAATTATTGAATTAAAAAATATTTTTAAAACTACGTATATGTAATTTCTTTAACAGAAATTATTGCTATATTGCTCGATAAATGTGGACAATATACATACTAGCTCTTGGCTGGCTGGTAACAGTTTCATCCAGTAATCAGTAATGACGTAACAATTATAATCTAATAGAGCACGTAAATATACAATAACTACATACATCCTAGTATAATTTTGTATTCAAAATTATAAATAAATTTACGCATTGCATTTTTTACTAAAATAGAGTCATAATTATGTTGCTGACACTTTTAATAAGCTTATCCCGAAATACATTCTCAACAAATATCCATTTATTAAGCCAATAAATAATCGCCCAAGTTTAGTGACGTTATTTATTGTTCTGGAATGTTAGCAGTGCCATAAGCCACGAACATGTTGTACTTCGTATTTATTAAATGCATTTAGATAGTATATACGAAGTATTATGTACCTACACATATACGTAAACGATATACAAGTATGTGCACCCGCTGTTACCATCGCTGAGAGACGACGTTAGGTAGAAGTGCACTACCACAGAACTACCTGGAAGGTCAGTACGCAAGCCCAAACTGTGAAATTGATCGTTTCAATATATATATATATATGTATTATATACTCTACCACTTATAACTATATATGTATATATATATATATATATATATATATATATATATATATATAATTCGCATTTGTGTGATATCTACTCTACTAACGGAATTTTCCTATGGCACGTTTACAGGTTAAAGATCTCGGCCACCTCCGACGTCTCTCCCGGAAATAATTATTGCGTTATTTTTCCGGCGAACAGAAAGAGAAGCACATAGTTGAAAGAGAAAAGCAATAGGGAAACAGACCTTCTTATTTCATCGCGGTCTTTTACTTTATCACTCCGTTTACGTGCTAAGTGAAGCTTAAATAAATGCCTTAATTAATGTGTATCATAATTAATCGAATGTTATTTCAAATAGATTCTAAGTTAATTACAAAACCAAATAAATCCAAGCGGAAAGCTCGATCAAGTTTATTTAACTTAATGCATAAACTACTCTAAAGCAAAATTGGCAACTGCTTGATTACTAAAGTTAAATTTTTGATCACAGTGAGTTCAAGTCTAGCACAGTGAGCTACACTACATAACTAGTAAAATGTGTATCCAATTCTGTACAGTATATCCTACATAACCTTTTCCTTTTTTATATTCAATCACTAAGTAATGTAATAGTAAATTACTAATTACTAGAGACCGGACTATATGCAAAGAAAAACTGGAATATATGCGCATATATGTATATGTATCGATTTTTAAGAAAATATGCATAAACCTGGGGCATATGTGCAAAAAGATTGCGACAATATGCAAAGTTTTTATATAAAATAAATAAGAGCAGAAATTAACAGAACATTAACTTTATTGCACACATTTTTTACAACATGGTCTTCTAAACCAATTTATAATTAAATGTTTTTCAAAATTGTGTAAAAGAAAGTTTTGTTTTCTATCAGAAAACATATGTTTCGAAATAGAAAAGCTTCTTTCAACATCCACAGATGTAACTGGTGCATTTTTTAACCTTGCAATAGATTCTAAACTAAAATTAAAGTCGAAATCGTTTACTGTTTCACCTTCCAAAATTTTCTTAACTTTCTTCAATTTCAAATACCGCGCTTTTTTATTTATCACTTTTTTAGATTTATCGTATATAGAATTACCTATTCTACCCTTAACCGTCTTACATAGCATATCAAATTCGTCTACTATTTCGACTGATTCCGAGAGCTACGTCCCTTGCGTTTCTAGTTTACAAATGGAACTTGAAACAAAGCTATAATTTGACTTAATATACAAAAGCTTTTGTAGCAACTCTGTCGATATTACTATCTTTTTACAGTTTTCTAAAGCAATGCAGTCAGGAGTGATTTCAAGAATTACATTTTTATTCCTTCAAAACTATCGGCGTAAAAAAATGCAGCGTCCAACTATGTACCCCATCTCGTAATAATCTGTTCAGGAGGTAACTTAACACCGGGAAGTCGCTCCTTATAAAATTGAATTCGTAAAGGTGCACTGTTTTTAAATCTCCCGAATACACGTGCGCCCTCAACCTGTAAACTGTGCCTAACGGGCAGTAGTCGAAGAGTAGCCACACTGAACGTTCACACTCATTAAAGTTTATTACAAAAAGCAAGTGTTTCACTAATACATTCGACTGTTCGAATATGCCAAATCAATCGCAGCAATGCTTTTAAAAATACTTTTTTGACATTGCTAATTAAATCAGTAATCAAAGGAAATTTATTCCTAATGTCTTCGGCTGCACGATTGAACCCATGAGCTAAACAAGTGGTATGAATAATGTTACTACAAACAAATTTTTAAATTTTGCGCGGCTTTTTGACTTTTATCATGTATGGTGCAGGATAACATTAGTAAAATTTTTTTAGAAGGTAAAAAGAAATTTGATAAACCTTCTTGAACGAATTGGGCAATTGTCCCAGTATTTGTTTTCTGAAGTTCTTTACAATAAATTAAATATGATTACCTACAATATCTTCATGAAGAATTCATATTAACGAATGGGAAATATAACGGCCACACTTATCCGTACTTTCATCTACCATGATATAAATAAAATTATTCCCTACCAATTATTGAAGTTCCGCCATTGTTTGCTGGCAACAAGATGCGACATACTTTTTTCGTAAGGTACTTTCGTTAGGTTGTTGCAATATGTATATTTGCAATATTTTTGCAGAAATGATTTCAAATTAACATTGTTTAGTCTTGCTAATGGTATGTTAGGCGAAATTAACGCGTTACACAGATCCGTATTATATTCTTCCTGTTCTGAGTTTCGTGAAGTTAATGTTACACATTGATATATAGATTGTTGCACACATGCGGATCACTTTAGTTTTCCACATTTTCCAATATGTGATGGAGTTTTAGCGTGTTGATCGATCAATCAGGTATTTTCTCTCACCTACAACAACAATTGTTATTTTATATCAAAAGTTAAAGTATTTAAAAACAATAGTAAAGCTTTTAGTAAAATTAAACTTACCAGTTTACTACAGTCTTGACAAAATATTTATACCAGTTCAGGATACGGCTTAATCCATAAATAAATTTTGTTCGCTATATTCATTGTATGTACGCACAGTATTTAAAAACGTAACACAATTACATGCTGTTTCGCTCAAAGATATTCAATGAATGAATAGTTTATTTGGGAATGAATAATAATAAAACGTATTTACCACATCCCTTCTGTTTGGCGAAATTAAACACGTGCAGAGAAACCAATGTAAAAGATTTATCGCTCTGAGAATTGTCCGTTGTCTACATTAGGAATTACTAGGCATTTTTACTAATACAAAGGATAAGAAAAAGCCTAAATATGGAATATATGCAATTTTTGTAAAAATATGCATAGAAATGCCTAAATATGCAATATATCCAATCACTAATTAGCGCTAATTAACTTCAATTACTGTAATACGTCTAGATATAGACTATAATTAAAGATATGCAAAAAATAAAATATATGCACTTTGCATATAATCCGGTCTCTACTTATTACCATTTCAGTTTCCTTCATTAAAAAGATTAAACCATCCTCAACAATATTAGCCCACACGTTCAATTTTTGCGGTTAAAATGTAGGTCTTGACGCGACCAATAATGAATTATTGAAAAATAATTTGTTATCGTAATATTTATTCATCATTATTTCGCAAAATTCCATGCGACGGTAATAATAATCGGGTAATATTCTTGGGATGTGCTAATGTTGTACGACCGATATTTATTTTGATGTAATAGCTTTAAAACAGTTGTTGTATTAATATTAAATTCACGAGCAATTTGTCTAGATCTCATACTAGTATTTAATTGCACTAATGCACAAACTTGAATTTTAATACTGACATTTTGGGCAAAGATATTTTTGTGTTCGCTATTTATTTATGTAAACGTTGTTACAAAACGTCGGGTCGTGTTGCGAGTAGTAGTTGCGGTAAGAATTGATCTTTAAATTAAATAGCGTGTAACTTTCGTTGAATTGCCATCGTAATATTGTTTTACTATAAACAGTTTTTCCAATAAAAATTAGTCAATAATTTTACAAAAAATTGTCAATTTTGTTGTAAAAACTTACTAACCGTTGTAAAACTAAAGGACCGCATGAATCAAACACCGATTTCACTTGAAAGGAATTACGTCTACGGATTCGTCCCCCTCACCTCGCAGTAATACAGAACGACGGCTTCATTGAATCGATTCAAATTGAAAAGGTCGATGTGAGGATAGCATCTTGTAGTAGTAGTTAAACCATGGTAGAGAATACAGTTAGACAGCAATAGCATACCGAGGATTAGAGATCGTATATCGAATCGTTTCTTATCTTATAGAAATCTTATTTCATCCTCCTTTTATTCACAATTACGCCCACTCTCAGGTCAAAAGTGCGCTGCCTGTAATCGCACAAGACAACAAAAATGAAAATAATTATGTTATTCACTGTTTGTCGAAGCGAACGACGCTTATGAATTCTATTCAAAACATCTTGACCATTTTAAAAACAAGTGCTCTATTGGTTGCATATTTTCCGCCAGTGAATTTTATTTTCTGGTTCTTATGGTGGACGCACTCTAATGTATCCCTTAATATTCTTAACCAGCTTTACGCTGGATTAGTGCTGCATGACATGTATTATCAGGTGATGAATAAAGGTAAGTTCATAATTCCTTCAAAGCGCTAACAGCAACTCACGTAAAAGCAGGTGTAAAAATAAGAGAACTGCATTAATTTTACGCCTCATAATGACTTGCCGTACTTTGGCTATTAGGAAGGAGAATTGACATGTATTTCGTGTTAATTGTCTTCATCGCTTTTCTTTCGTCTGATTTAAAGTTCAGTTGAGATTTCCTGTGAATCTTGATTTTTTGAACATCATTGTATATTACAACGCACCCTACGTTGCTTTGTTCTCGCATATTCTATTTAGTTTCGTGGATGAATGTAATCCGCAGTTAAGCAAACCTTTCTGCATTTATGTTACGCCTTCTATTTTATCCCTCGGAGGTCGCCTTGGTATCATTTGCGATTTTATTTCTTTAACACGAATTGATTGACATTCCTAAACTATTTCGATTGGTTGCACGGAACCTAGCAAACGAGTTTCCTTAGACTGCGATAAATCCTGTCATTGCTGACCCTTTTTAAATATGTTGCTATTGCGAAAAAGTAGTCTTAGGGATATAATTTATTGAAAAATCTTCCAAGCGAAATAGTAAATTCTGCATAATATAGACTAATTTAGATTTAGCAAAACAGTAACTTTACAGTATTGTTGTTAATCTATTTGCCTGGTTATTTGTTTTCTCGTAAGTATAATTCTTTGCGTAAAATTGGAAACAAAGGAAATCTGTTAATATCAGACAGACAAGTCACAATTTCTTATGAGAAATCTTAATATACTGAAAAACACATTTAACAAACATGCCGAAATTGCGAACGATAATATCCTCAAAATAATATTCTATTAATCTATTTATTTTATTAAATCCGAAAAGCAACGAAACGTGATATTATATATCGAAAACATAGCTCGGTAATTGCAGTAATCAACTGAATCAATAGACCATCTGATGCCGACAATGTTAGCGCTAAAAAAGCGAATGAACATTGCCCAAATAGCGGGTTAATGTAACAAGTTATTTTCCAGTGATAAAACTGCATTTTACTATGGATATCCACTGGGTTTTCAGGGTGGAAAATATTTGGTTGGCAATTGAAGTACGATATACAAAAGATAACACTTTTCGTAATTGAAAAAGTATAATTTATACAGTGCATAATATTTTATGTAAATATGTTACTTTTAATGGTATATCATTGAGTTTTTTTTTTACAGGTACGTACTTATCGTTATTACGTCAAATTATAAGAACCCATTTGGTAAGTTTTTCCTTGGTGTAGATCTAACTTCACAATTCGCACATTTCTATTATTTTAGTCTAACCTTTTTTTTGCTAAACACTATTATCAAAAAGTTTGTGCAAAAATACTTTCTAAAAAGTTGTAAGTTTTTGAAGTTTCAAAGATTATTTGGCTTGATCCCATGTTCAAATAATCAAGCATCGTATGAGATGTTGACAAAAGTATCACAGTAATGGTTGTACAGTACTGTAACAAATAAAAACTTCAATGAGTAATTGATTATCATAAAAAATCTCTCCTCTAGCAAGAACAGTTGAATAGGGAGAACAAGTTGAAAATATAGCCAAGGCAGTAACCCTAACATTCATGCAGTAATGCCGTTCTCAGATGACGCAAAATTTTACAAAGATTTCGAGTAAGGTAGTATGATACTCGTCTACAGCTTGGGAATCGTTACAATAATCATCTTGTCTAATGTATTAACGGTGCGCATTTATAAGTAACATCATTTTGAAATTACCTCCCCTCAAAACTAGAAGAAAAATATACATGCGCTGTATGCCGTATAATGCCAGAAGAAAATGAGTGAAATCTCATCGAAACGTCAACATGCACCATTGAACTAAAATATTTTCATTAATCTAACACTTGCAATTATACCGGAAGTGGCTCTCAAATATTGCTATCTGAAATGGAACACCGTATATATTATTACATTTCGGGATTTCTAGTTTACTATCAAGGAATGTTTGATATAACAGCATACATTAAATATGCATTAAAATTGAACCATAAATTCGTAAATGTAGTAATGCAGAGGGTGTGCCATTTAAAATAAAAAAGAAGTTGACTTTTTTTTCAGTATACTGGGAATTGTTGGATTATTGAAAACATTTTATGTGACTTTCATTAAATATTCAAATTTCGAATTTTGTGGATTTGGAAATTAGAACTTATTGCAAAACGTAAAGCAAGCAACTGCCACTTTTCATTTTTAGCCTGGTTAGGTAAGTAAGATCTACACGTGATATTGATAGCATTTGCATGGTAATCGGAAATTTTTAATAAGTATAATTTGTCAGTGATCACGTTAAGTAATAATTATAATTTTGCCTGAATTTCGTTAACATTTACGAACAAAACAAGGAAAAGATTAACAGTGTCATCTTCTTCTTTTGATGATAAACATAGTACAGCTATATCAATTAGGTTTTGAGTATTAGATTATTAAGCGGAAAGATCTCTACGAAAATTTCAAGAGAAAGCTTCAGCATTAACTTAGAACAATTAAAAAACAAGTTAATATTTTCGCATTCGATAGTAAATAATACTAATAAATAATATTTTACAGACACCTCCATACACCTTTTTATCTTTCAATCGTTAAGCTATTATTGATTTAGAAATAAGAAGTCACCAGAACAATACCAGTAATCAAACGAACATTACTTTATATTATTAATATATATTTTACTTGCTGCCATAAATAGCAAAAATACTTAAATATTGCATAAATATTTATTTGCAAAAGATATATTTTCTTTGAATTTTGCTGCTGGCAACTTTCGAAGGTTATCAGACCAATTATGTATGGCATGTAGAAAGTAGATATACAAAAAGCGCAGTAACATTTTCCTAAATAACCTAAAAGCGTACATATATGACCGTCTATATAGAATATAATCACAACTGCTCCAGACGTTTTGGATTGCCGTCCTCGACAATAAAGTTGATATCATTGATTCGGAGTGCGCGCCATCCTGTCGAAACAAGAAGGGTAACGTCCTATCGTCCTAGCCTAGTCGACGTCTGTTTCTTTACCCATGGCAAAGCGCTTACACTCGTCGGAGCTAGAACGAGGACGGTCACGAGCGTCGCGACGTTAAATCGTCGTTGCCTCGTAGTAGAAAACGATCTGGTGACACCATCAACAGAGTGCGCCGCGTTCAAATTCTCGTACGCAGACAGTAATATCGAAATGGCATAGGAAAGAATCAGGAAGTATTTTCCTCTTTGTCTCTCTCAATTAATTCTACTGATTCTAGAAGGAAAACCCTATAATGGATGTTCTAGATAAATACGGATTTCGGTCCGCATAAAAACAATACTTATATACTCCAATAAATAAATATAACCGCATCACTAAGGTATTTCTTTATTTTTATATTTTTTACAATATTCTTTACTGATTTTACAAAGGAGAATGTTGCATTGAAAGCTCTTGAGCATTGGTTATTGTCTGAGATATTTTCCCTTCTAAATACTCTCCTCATTTCTTAGAAAAATTATTTTCACATAATTAACACAATTTTAATTAAAAAAAAATGAAAAAAGCTGTTGAGTACGCCGTACATCTAACCTGGTAGTCCAGTTTTAGAGAATACTAGAAACTCAACGCTGAAGATTTGTGTCGTGGGATTTTTCAGCAGTAACCTATTTACTAACGATATTATAACCAATTTTCTTCGAATATATATAATCCAATAATAATACCGAAACTGGACACTAATATTTTTGTTTTGAATGAAATACGTATCTTGTGTATATTACTGTTTGCTTATCAAGGTTGAGATAATTTAAATCAGTGACTCTTTATTTTAGACAATCAGGATGTTTCTCTTGCAATAATCATTTATATTTTTTGTACCATGCAATCATAAAATGCTTTACGAAGGAAAAGTAAGAGAAAACTGTTACATTTTATATATCTTTACTAACATGACACGTTACTTCTATTTTCTAAATACAAAGAAATGCGAATAAACATAAGGAAACGATGTGTCTTGTTAATACAAAATGCATGCTTTTCACGAAACTAAACTTAGTATAATGTTTAAAAAGAACTCACTTGGATCCTTTTTCATTACTCAGTCTATTTCTTAATGCTGATTGGATTAGCCCATTTGATGGAAAAGCTTTTTGACGCACAAGAGAAGCATTTGCCCATAAAATTGGGGACTCCACCATTTTACTGCATATACATTTTATAATATTTCTTGCTAGAATATCGGTTTGTGATTTAGCTTTGAACTTAATGACTAATTGTAATAATCCTTGAATCATTTTTATAGGGTTTCAATGTTTAAAACAAGTGAAAGATCATGATTTTCTTATAAACATCGATGGTTTTTGATTAAAAAAAATCGTGATTTATATCAACCCTGACTGTAACGCCTTTTCTTGGAAATATCTAATCTTTACTATTGAATATAGTACAATAAACCGCGACTGACAAGAATAATCCGTTTCAGACAATTTTAGTAACAAAAATGTTGGTAAAATTAAATTTCGAATTACGTGCAAATTATCTAATTCGCTTAGATTTCCAACTACTTAGCATCAGCAATATTTGTAATTTTCTTTTAAAGGATTTAGGTTATCGGGTTAACACTCTGTCATATGTCGTATGTGGATATAGAAAATAATTTTAACATGAGATATTTTATGCGAGTAAAACAGAAATTCCACAATGCAATATGCCCAGAATACTTTTATGGGCTCATCTGTGACAAAAACATTTTCAAGGAAAGGTAAAACATAATTCGATTTCGATACAAGTAACATTAATTAAGAATAACAATTAAGTGTTTAATAATAAATAAAAAGGTCGAGGTTTTGATTAAGATTGTTGTAGACAAAGTCATACCTAAGGTCTCTAAAAATTACGAAAATTTTCAACAGATATAGATGAAAGTCTGTTTAGGTGATTTGTTGTAAACAGCAGGTAACTATACATTGCAGCGCAGATATGCAAAATGGGTGCAAGGTTTTCAGGGGTTTATCTCAATTTTTGTTATGTGCCATATTTTTTTAATAATTTAACATTTCAAAAATAGTTCATACACACCGACGAACTCATCTATTATGCTACTGCAGTTTTCCTGGTAAATTGGTAGTGTGTTTCGCGCAAAGAACATAAAACCATTTTTTTAATAAAAACCTGTGTAGGCTTACCGTTAAATTGCATAGGAATGACCAACAAAATTTTTAGACCCTACATCATCAGATTTTTTCCTTGGGGTGTTATTAAAAATAAAATCTATATCCAGAACTGCAATACCATCGAGAAGTTGCGTGAAAACGTAAGCACTGTATTTTATAAACTAAGACTGGTTTGAAATGAATACGTAGGCTTCCACGGACAGAGTTAGTAATAATCGAACTACTTACGGAATTGGACCGTGTCATGATGAGATATATATATACAATAAGGGTAAGAGGAGAAAGAAAAATAAGAAGAAAAAGAGATAAAAAGAAAGAAGAATGAAAAACGGGGTGGCGTGAAATAGAAAGAAAGGTGAAAAGAATACGAGAAGGAAAGAGGACAGAAAAAGGGGGAGAGAGAACGAGAGAAAAAAGGAAAAGAAAAAAGAACAAAACAGAAAGCTCGAGATCCCACCTTTCTCTTTTGTTGTTTTTATTTTTCTTCTTTTCCTTTGTTCTCTTGTTCTGAGAATTCGTTTGGATGCATAGTTGACAAGGACTTGTTAAAATTGTATTGTAATTTAAAATCGATTTAAAATGGTTTTTACTGTACAACACATATTTCATTCAATTAAGAATTTTCGTTTTATGATTTTGACATTTATCACGTCATTCAAATAGCTTATACCAAACAAAACTCGTATAAAGAGTTTCAGTAACAAGCTAAGACATAATTATAATTTCAAAGGTTACACTGAGGTAAATTTTATTTGAACGCATGTTATCTATATATACATATATTTGAAAAGTTCGCCAAATTTGCTTCTATAATTTCCATTTTAAGAAGCTATTTGAACTCTCGATTCGTCCTTAAATTTTAACTAAAGCGCTATTAATTAAGAACTAAATGTAGTCTTGCAAAAATTTCGAAAGTGATCAGGTAAATCCAAAATTGGATTTGAATGAAATTATCTGTTGCATTGTTTCTGCATACCTCTGCAGCTAAGTACATGCACCTGTTTGCATCGAATTTGGGCCAACTTTTATAGACACAAAGTGGATGATCAGGAGGCTGTGGTAAGGAATATTTAATTTGCATATTTTCAAAAGCTCAAATCTAGCTGATCACGCAGAAATATTTTCCAACATTTTTTAATAAGATATATTAAACACTTTTGTTGACCAAATTTAATTAACCTCCTTTCATTCCCGTACGCTTTTCTGCATTGGACGTTGACAACCATTTCCAAAGTTATATAAAACTTTATTTGTGCATTTATACTGGATTAGCAAGATAACTACATATATATAGATTACATTGCTTGTCTACGGGCTTATTGAATCCGACGCTATTTCTTATAAGTTGTGTCCATTTTGTTTCTTTATGTTTCAACCTATTTAATCTACCTATAACAAATATCGTGCAAAATTACTTAACTACTAACTTACTAACTTACTAACGTACCTATCGTCCATATTTTTCAACTTGTAGCCAATCATGAGGCAAATTTTGTTGATCTTATTTGACACGTTCTTGTACCTGAAGATTTGAACAAGTTTCACACTTTCCACAACAGAGTGTTGTTGTGTTATAATGTTAAACTAATATATCTTATAAATATTGATGCCTGTGAATCTCATTGGCATATATTCTATTATTATCTTATTTATCCATATTTTCTAAGGTTGATCTAACTAGAAATATCAAAAATTATTCTCCAATTATTTGAGATTTGAATTTATTCTGTAATTTAATGTGTAACGCAGTTGATGAGATCGCAGCATGTACATGCTATTAAGTAATAATTATAGCGCAATGTGAAAGGAGCACCTGGAACGTTATGCGTCACTGCATGGAGTAATGCGCATTTTCCTTTCAGTGTAGTATCGCATTTGCTTTACCTTTTTTGAAGTTGCGAGTATTCTTAGTGAAGCCATTTTCCTTTGTAATGTAAATTCTAAAGGAACTGGTGACATCTTAACTAATAGATCGCATTTCTATTTAATCATTTGAATAATTAAACATTGAAAACATCGAAACTTCACCTACACTGGAAAAGTACTCAATGAGAAATATAATACATTTTATTATACTGCAGGCACATATTTTATAGTAATAGCAATTATAATAGATCTTATAGAGTTACTAAAAAGGAACGTAATTGTAATAGAAAAATTAAAATAATTTTATAATATAATGATGACATATATTTTTCAATGTATTATGATCAAAGTTATCCATTTGGTTTGCTCAGCAATGGTTGCAATAGTTGCAATAGTTTTTTAAGACACGTCCGTGTGGTGAAAATTATACTATTACCTAAAATTGGAAACCTAAATTTTGAGATTCGACTTCTCAGTAAGTATAACTGCACCCAAAAGTGTTTTAGATCATTTTGTTCATTTTCACGAGAAAAATGTTCTAACGTCATTTTTTTCAAAATAATTCAGGAACACATCTAAAATGGCTAGAAAACAGTACCTAACCGTATGTGCAGTTACTTTATGCACTGCTGGTGCGTGTCCTCTCTGGTTTAGCAATCCATGTGTTACTTAGGGAAAGGGTTGGGAAACTGCATCCGCTTGTTACCTTTAAGTTTAGATATGATGATAGTAGCAGAGAGGAGATTACAATATGTTGAGCATGTCGAAACTACGTTGATAACACCGGATGGGGAGAAACATGTTCGTGTTAGCGTTGTTTATCTCCTTTTTGTCTTTCCCGTGAACGATTCCACCAATACCATGGAGAGCTAAATTTAACAATATTATTATGTAAAGCATTATTTTTTAAACATTTTCGGTGTGTTTTCTAGAACAAGATATAGCTTCAACAGAGCACGGTATCACGCCCAAAAATATTTAGAACAGTCTTAGGTCACAATTCAGTAGCATTAATCACATAGTTCACGAGTTTCCTTAGTTAGAAGAATTTGGAAGCAACAATAAGACAATCACGGATTTGAAAGCAAAGATTGTGCAAGTAAATTAAGTAAATTAAACAATTATTATTATTAAGCTCATTTTGTGAAATAGTAAACCAGAGCAACAAGAAAGACAAAATCAAATACAATCGAAATACGCATATGATTTTGGATCACATGACAAAAGCCCTAATGGCGGAAATGGCGCGTTAATAATGTTCTTTCTTCTTGTTTGAATTAAATAACATATGGCAATCTGTTAACCTTTTTCTCTACATAATGTCCACAAAAGCACTATATCATACCAAGAAGACATATTTTATCCTTATCTCGTATAGGTAATTAAGCGGAGCTTCCTACGCATATTTTATCGAAACTTGATGTATTAATCAATGACGTAGCGCTAAACTCTTCTGATTTTCAGTATATTTTCAAGCACGCCATTCTATGTTCAAACTTGAAGAACCATTCGTATCAATGAAAAAGGCTAATTATTGTATTTTAAAGAGCTTTCGCATATGATAAAGATTTTCTAAATTCCATTGCATGTCATTACTGACATCATGAGTAGCTAAATGTTGCTATTTCATTAAAATTAAAATCGATATAATTTGCCAATAAATAATAAGCTGTTATGCACATATCACTTATTATTTAAATTACATTCAAGGTGTATTTACATCAAAAGTAAAGATAAGTTACATCTTTTATTGTTGTACAATAACTAAAAGAAGTTTAGTATTTTGCCCTGTATACGGCTAGTACGACAAAATATTAGACAATGCCGGACGTTGCCACGCTTCATTTTAGCTTAGTTTATTTGCATTATAGGTTAGTGTTGTTTGTCAATAATTATAAGCGAACTTGTAACACCCAACTAGCAAACGTCATAATTTTTTAATAACATGAAACGGAACATGAAATTTCTACTATACTTGCACATAGATTTAAACGTTCCAAATCACAATTTATGGCATTTTGTTCCAGTATATCTGCTTGGACCGTACATTCACCGCTCAGTATATTATAAAAGCTAATATTTTATAATAGAAAATATGTATGTAGTGTGCTATAGTTCATTCCAAAAAGAGAGAAACAAAATTCTGAACAGACCCCCAGCCCAAATTACAACCTATAAATTTGTGGAATCAATTTTACGCGGTAAACTTAAACTTGAGGATCTGTCTGAAATATTAAGTCTGTACCAAATAAAATTGTATATGGATTCTTCGGAGATAATTCTACAATTAAAACAACAGGATAGTAAATGCAGTAGTTACAACCCATGAAAGTAAATAAATTTGTCTAGGAAATACATATTTGATTTATTTGTTGAAAAGATTTCAAATACCACATGTCATTATATAGATAACAATGTATATATAGCAAATCATAATAAGCAATGGAGTTGAAAATAGCTTAAATTTTACAACCATAACAATGCATGACAATTATTTAAGATTAGAACTGACCATGTTAATAACAACATTTAATTTTGTAAACTATTTGAAGATTTTTTTTAATTTAACCTGATGCTTGTGACGAAATCGAGTGATCACCATCATTGACGTCTCCAACAGAAATTAGAAATAGTTCTATAACTTCATCGATAATTCCATCAAGATCCTTCGTACTGGCTTCTTTTCCGATAACATGATTTATGCGTATTTATTTACGGTATTATGTAAATGTTGCTTAACTTTGTTTTATTTGGAAGCTGTGTTGTGTGCAGCAACCACATTTTTTATTTGTGCTCATATGAGTTCAATTGGGTTGCACTCACAGTGGTATGGAGGTAAACGAAGAGCAGTCGTGTTCTCTGCAATTTCATATGAATTCTATTTATTTTTAACGATGTTTACCAAGTTCAACAATTCTGCTCTAACCATATCCTCTTCATACTCTATCCCCTTACTTTGTGGCCAATTTTGTATGCCCGTTTTTCTCCACATTGTTGTTGGTGTCTTTTCAACCTTACGGCTATGATACGGTACATTATCCATCATTACGATAGCATTCTCTGATAAATAATATATTTTAGTAAACCATTTCCCGAAAACCCCAACTATAGAATTGTAATTTCAGTACAACTAAAGTTCTTTGTATTTGCATATTACTTACATAATCTATTAATTTTCAAATCAAACCTTTGACAACTAATCCATACCGCAACTAAGGTAATATAATAATTATGAACAAAGCTGCCGAAACGCGATCGCGATATAAACAATGGTAAGGATGTCAAAATTTTGACAATTTACGGTAAAAAAGGAATGTTGTACGATGTGATATCGCCTCGCTTTCAACCAATAAGAAATAACTGTCATTTGGATCTGTTTAGAAATTTGTCTTTCTCTTTTTGGAATATTGTATAATACATTTCTTGACATATGGATTTTACTAATTATAGGTGATCTATCTACTAATTAGTTCTTTGTTTACAACGAAATTGAATAAATTTGTTTTTTTAAGTGCAGAATATGTATATTATAATACAAGTATCTTCAAAGAAAAATCAAATAGTTTTTTCTTTATAATTAACCTAATAATCCATAACAATTCGTACTTTGTGGAATCTTACATTAAAAAAACTGCGGACGTATTGTAGAGACATATAGGAAAATTATTGGCATCGGTAATTAAGGTAGTCCGCAACAAGTCGCACTTACAATTTCGACCTTCTACCATTTCCACACCGACTGCTATATATACATACTATCTACATTATTTCGCCGTCGCCGTCAGCGACGACATTAATGACGCAGATATGACGTAACGCTTACGTCAACCGACCTCGATTTTCACCCATAACAATCTCTAATATTTAATTTCTTGCTTTTAATAGATATATTTTATTAAACACCGTGAAATAGTAAATAATACACGCAGCAACGTTCGTAATTACTAATTGTAAAGCTATATGTATAAACAATATTATCTTCTAAAAAGAGGAAGAAACAGGCTTTTTCTAGAACATATCCACATTTAATATAAAACGTGACACGTGCTCTAGTAACATATGATTGCCGATGTTCAGGCGCACGGAAAGCGAGACGACAACGAACAACTATGAATCTCTGGCCATTGCCGCCAGGCGACGCCACTTATTTATAAAAAGCAGTAGATTTAATAACAGAATGTTCAATAATATACTCTTTATGGACGTTACTTGTTTATTACAATAATAAAAAGCCGCAAATAGTATTATGTATTTGATATATTTAATATTACTATTACCTTTCTAACATTTGAAACCAGATAATTTCATTTACTTAGTGTTGCAAATGGAAATTTCCATTAGGAAACTTTATAAACAAATATTTAAAATGCAATTCTTGCTGCACTACTCCTTTAAATTACCAAACAGAAAATAAAAACATGGTTAAATACGGTGATTTGTTAGCAATTGCAAATAATTTAGTATTTTGTGCTAAAAGAAATATATCTTCTGCGTATATGCATGTTTTTCAACAAAAAAGTTATTATTAAGACATTTTTCCCTTTCTTACCATAATTTGGTTTCTTTTTGTGTTCTATTGTATATCATATACAAATATTAAATAAACTAAGAGTTATTAATTTAGTTAAGGATAAATTGTGAAGTGCAGATGTATTTTAAGTATTTTATATATTTTCACTTTTGTGTATTTATTTTTTCTTATATTTTGAATGTATTGTAGGTTTCTAATGCTCTGTGTTAAAGTTAAATAAAATAAATAACTTTGTGTTGACCTTGCATTTGCACATAACGCAAATTGACATAAATGCTCGAGTGTCTTCGGATTGACATGGCGTTTATATTCACAGATAACCATGCCTGTTACCGAATTTACTATTTTCAATTGCCTGTAAATTACACGGAGAAATACAAAGAAACGTTCAGCTGACATTTCCTCGTTTTTTTCTCGTTTATCGTTTCAGTTTATCAACAGTATCCGAAATTAGCCGAACGTCAATTGACAGCTTGACTCGTGGCGCCCTCATTGGTCGAATCGCTGAATGACTTGCTCACGTACAGTCGGCGAAGTCCATTCAACACTCTGGGGGGTGGACGCTTGTCAGTGAAATCTTTAATGTATAAGCAATGTGGTGTTGCGCCAATTGCTAGCACGCATTCTAGTATTTTGATGAAAATGACAAGTGCGTGTGCTTTAGATTTTTACTGCTACTTCGATTAATAATCGTTCCCATTATTATTTTGATTATAAATCCGGGCAATAATGTGCAAATGTACGGTTATTAATTATAGAATAGATGAGAATGTAATAGTCGAGTATGCAATACGAGTGTTAAAAAATCCGATTTGATCACGTAGATATTTAGTGTCGAAAAAGTGTTCGGAATTCGTAGAAGTATCTAAAATATCTCCGCTTATTCTTTTTTGTGCTTCGTTTAAGGAAATAATGGGTATCCCTAATAATAAAGTGGATATTAAAGTACTTGATACTGTATTGCTCATCGTTGTAAGTGCATGTGCATAAAAATCGAGAAAGATCTGTGCGAATGTTTGTTATTGCCGTGTAAAGTGTAACTTCGCTTCTTTTTGACATCTCAAGTGAAACTGATGAAGAAATCCCAACGGTAACGTTACATGAGACCACACATTTTACTGTAGTTGTTGTTTGATTTGGAGAAGTTAGGAAAAGGGTGTTTTACGAATATACTTTTGTATTCTGTCTACCTACTATTGCCTATAGATGATGACATTTTAAAGCCAAAAATACATACATACAGCCCATTATTTCTCTGTTTTGTGCTCTCGTTTCTATAAAAAGTGAGTAGCTATTAATAGATTATGAATATTATACTTGTTATTAACCTTAAAATTTTTAACGTATTTATCATGCATTAATCTACTATAAATTAATGAGCTTGTTGCCTTTTGGTCATTCCCAAATATATTAGACCTAGAATTACATTTAATAATGCCAAATCATAATCATTCAGCATTCGTTTTATAGTATTCTTAGGTAGAGTAAATCTTTTTGTATTTGACAGATAGCGGCGTTGCCACATTTTCGCACTTTCGCAAGATAATTTGTTTCACTAACAACTTGTTACTATCTTAATATAACCTAACCTGTAGTACTTTAAGAAAAATATAACTAATCCGATATCCTTCTTATTTATAATTTAGTCCAAGGTGTATAATAGTAATAAGGATCTTTTTAAATATTTTTTTATACATAACATTGCTTTATAAAGTGACGTCGTATCGTTCATGTTCGGGACCTTGATACGGTACATAAAACCGCATAGGGTTACCCGCTTATTAGAAGCGTAATGTGTGGCGTTACAATTTCTTAAATACTCGGAGCAGATTGTCTTAATAGCTAAAAATCGAATTTTTTTCTTAGATTCCTTATATCATTTGTAATTTGGGAATTAAATGCTAAATGAAAAGTAACTAGTTATATAATGTGTAAAATTTCAAGGTAGATTATATGGTGGCTTGGCTTTGACGTTTTCGTATGTTACTGATAGAACAAGACATGATTTAAGACGCATGTACGAGAATTCATAATGATAAATAATGTTTGTGTTACCAAAATATTCAAGGTTAGTATTATATACATAATACATATATTAAAGACTTATGAAGTTACACAATTTCATATAGGTAGCCACCAAATACATATCAAACATATCGTTTTTATATTTTAGATAAAAGAGGGAATACCACATTCGCATTTTTATCCATTCAAATACTTCTGGTTTCTTTCAAGGTGGTAAACGAGCAATTGTAAATTGGAAATTCTAATTTCATGTTTTTTTTTACCGAAAGCTAGGAATATAGAAATATTTGTCATTTAAGCCTAAGGTTCACCATTTAACAAATAAATATATTTATAGCTAAATTAGAAAACTTGGTGGATTTTTGGAATTTATCAAAATGTGACATGTATGTTATGATGTAGGACTTCTTATACATGCATGTAATTGTAAATCCATTTTAAATTCTAAAAAAAACCTCAAATGTAGCCGAGATGAAAACCGCCTAGCTAAACATAAACAAAAACGCTCTATTTAATTCTTAATCTGGCTTTGGCGTATAATAGCATCCATTTTTGTATATCGTAATACAAACAAAAACTTTCATTTTTATTTAGGTTGAGCCGATAAAACGTTACTAATTTTATTTCCATGCATTCAACTTTTGGAGAAAAAATATATTTTATTATATATATATATATATGTTATTCAATGAAAATGTTCTAAAATATAGAGTAACTCTGCTAAGTTTTCTGTATTTAATTCTACTTTCTGCTTATTTCAGAAATAGTCTAACGTAAGGCTCTTCGGCTGGCTGAAAACGCAAATGACAAAAAAAATTAAATAGACTGTTTAGAAAATATACAATACAACAGTATTATGAATGTGTGACAGACTTCAATGTATCACAAGAAGGCGCATTAGAAATATACATTATAATGACTACTGTCCATTCTTTTTGTAAAATGTTTTAAGATGTTTGCCTATTTCATATAATTTGTTTTCGCAATACTAAACAGGATAGTTTAAATGATAAATAATCCGGAAGATCATATTTTACCATCATTGAATTAAACGTTAACGTAAAAATATTTGAGATGACAAATGAACAATGGTCACGCGAAAACTATTTTACTGACCTGGCTTTTGTTATTACCTTAGGGTTTTAAGTTTTTATCTTGCTTAGTTTTAAGACATTAAAAGTTTTAATCATCATGCTGTTGCAGGTCAGAAATTTTCTTAAGTATGTTCTAAATACGTGTCAGTGCTGTACTTTTATTGGTCATTACTTATACTTACTATGTGCTTAATACGATTTCATACAATGTGAGTCCCATTAGGTTGATTATTTTGAGCAATTTTACTTCTGTACGATATGTCTGGGCTTCAACTTATGCAATGGATTTCGTTTTGGCGCAATGGAACACGTTCTATTTCTTTCCAAACTTCCACAGCTTTGGTTTCCTTCGGCGACTTACCTATTAGTACACTGTATTAGACAAATTCAATTTAAGACAAAATGATATTCGTTTCTCATTGGGAATAAACCTTATTATCTATTACCTAAACTGTTTAAGACCAGCTATCGAAACCTAGAAAATGTATCATGGTAATATAACTATGTTTTAACGATATAATGTAATACGTCTAAGATTACAAAAATTGTACATAGTTAATTTTATGAAATATTTTGAGTTGCGTCGTGTTTAGGTGATATTTTAGTTGAATTGTAGGTACTTTAACCGTTATCACCTGGAGTTGTGTCGAGTCTATTTACATAATATCTGTAAAAATAGAGTCAAAAAACGTGTTACAATAATGGCTCTTTACAATGAAAGAAAGTGAATATTACATTCCTAAAAACTAAAAGTATCAAAAACTACTGTTCATTCGACAATTGAAAGATATAGTGAAATAGGAAGAAGTTTTGACCACCCGCGCTCGGGACACTACCATTACGGAAGACCAATACACTGTATTAATCGGCAAACAGAATCGGCGATTCTATACGAATATCACTAGAAGTAAAATAAAAATATTGTATCACTATCCACAGGCAAGCGACGACTAAATGCAGCGAGTATAAAACGTTGTATCACTACTAGAGGATCACTACCTCCTAAATAAAATAAAAGAGAAATGGTTTAATTGGACTTTGATATGTAGACAGTGGATCAAAACAAACTGGACAAATGTTCTTTGTACCAAGAAATCCAAGTTCCAAGATTTTGGTACTACGAATGTTTGCTCAAAGGAAATTTAAATACAAAATTTTGTAACAAGCTGTACACTTGTAAATACAGAGAAAATTTCTCGATAGTTTGGGGATGTTTTCCTGTGGATAAAGAGGAAATTACCGGTGTGAAGTTAGCAATAGATTTCAGCAATAGAAAATCTATCTCGGTTCGCTACATTTAACTCGTGATTTTTGAACACTGGGATATTGCCGATGTCGGAAACAACACGTCAGGAGAGTTTTAAGATGTAAAAAAGTTTGTAACAAATTTTATAAACAATTAAAGTTAGCCGTACCATCTCCTAATAAAATAGGTAAAGAATCATCTATTTCCCAAGTAATCGCCACATTTAATTCACGATTTTTGCACACTGGGCCATTTCAAGGATAGTAAACAATCCCCTAGAAAAGTTTAAAAATGTAAACATTTTGTAACAATTTTTATAAACAATTAAAATTGGACATACTATTCGTTTACGGAATAGGCAAAGAATAATTATTTTTCGTAGCGTTCGCCACCCCTTATTTGAGATTTTTGCTCACGAAGTTATAGCTAAGGGAAAGGAGAGTTCGCCAGAAAAGTTTAAAAATGTAAAAATTTTTGTAACAATTTTTAGAAACAACTAAATTGGGTATCTTATTCGTTTATGGAATAGGTAAAGAATCATTTATTTTCGTAATGTTCGCCCCCATTTATTTGAGATTTTTGTTCACGAAGGTATTGCTAACGCGGAGTGGAATCCGCTAGAAAAGTTGGGTATTCCATTCGTTTATGGAATAGGTAAAGAATTATTTTTGTTTCGTAGTGTTCGCCACCCTTTATTTGAGATTTTTGCCCACGAAGGTATTGCCAATGGGGAGAGGAGTCCGCCAGAAAAATTTAAAAATGTAAATATTTTTTTAACAATTTTTATAAACAATTAAAGTTGGGTATTCCTTTCACCAATACAGTAGATAAAGAATTATTATATTTCGTAGTGTTTGCCATATTTCATAAGCGATTTTTGCATACTGGGTTATTGCAAATCGAGAAAACAACCCACCAGAAAAGCCTCAAAATGTAAACATTTTTGTTACAATTATTATAAACTATTAAAGTTGGGTATACTACTCGCTAATACAAGAGGTTAAGAGTCATCTATTAGTGTAGTCTTTGCCACATTTTATTCAAGATTTTTCTAAACTGAGCTATTGAAAAGGAAGAAAGAGCTAAAGCTAGAGAAAAGTGCTAAAATGTAAACATTCTTGTAACACCATTTATAAACAATTAGAGTTAAATATCCCGTCCTTTAGTACAGTTTGTAAAGCATAATTATTTCTCGTAGTGTTCTTCACATTTTATTCGTAATTCTTGTGAGCAGTACCATTGCAAAGGTAGAAAGCGACGCGTTAGAAAAATACCTATTTGAGTGATATTCCGGAATTGATACAAACAATAAATAGTTTATAAATATTGTTACAAAAATGTTTGCATTTCAAACTTTTCTGACGGACTGTTTACTGTCTTAGCAATAACCCAGTGTGCAAAAATCGCAAATAAATTGTGCCAAACACTCCGAAAAATAATAGTTCTTTACCTACTGTATTAGGGAATGGGATACCCGACTCTAATTGTTTATAAAAATAGTTACAAAAACATTTACATTTTAAAACTTTCCTGTCTGGTTCCCTGCTCCATCTGTAATAATCCAATGTGCAAAGCTCGTAAATAAAATGTGACGAACACTACGCACATAAATATTTTATGCCTATTCTATTGGCGAACAGGATACCCAACTTTAATTGTTTATAAAAGTTGTTACAAAAATGTTTACATTTTTAAACCTTTCTGGTGAACTCCCCTTTTCCTTGGCAATAGCTAGGTGTGTAAAAATCGCAAATAAAATGTGGCCAACACTACGAAAAAAAATAATTCTTTATGTATTCCATAAACGAACAGGATACCCAACTTTAATTGTTTATAAAAATTGTTACAAAAATGTTTACATTTTTAAATTTTTCTGGCGGAGTCCCCTCCCCATTAGCAATACCTTCGTGAGCAAACATCTCAAATAAAAGGTGGCGAACACTACGAAAAAAAATAATTCTTTGCCTATTCCACAAACGAATAGGATACCCAACATTAATTGTTTATAAAAATTGTTACAGAAATGATTACATTTTTAAACTTTTCTGGCGGACTCCCCTCCCTATTGGCAATACCTTCGTGAGCAAAAATCTCAAATAAAAGGTGGCGAACACTACGGAAAAAAAATTATCCTTTGCCTATTTCATAAACGAATAGGATGCCCAACTTTAATTGTTTATAAAATTTGTTATAAACTTGTTTACATCTTAAAACTCTCCCGACGAGTTGTCCCAGAGTTATATCCCAGTGTTCAAAAGTCACGAGTTAAATGTAGCGAACTGAGATAGATTTCCTATTGCTGAAATATATTGTTAACTTGACACCGGTGAGGAAATTTGGTAGGATTTGAGGAAATAGTGAAAAAAAAAGCAGTATAAGGAAATTTCGAAGTAGTATACGACTAGTTTTGGTTTATCGTTAGTCAGGTGACAGTATGCTTTTCAGAATGATAAGCAGAAAGGAGAAAAATATAGTTTGGTCACCACAATCACCGGACTTTATTACTATAGAGAGACGTTGGGACGAATAGAGGGAACGTGTGCTAGAGGCGCCGAAGAAATTTTAAATAAATTAAAAAGAATGCGAAGAAGCTAAACCTTAATAAAATGGCAAGGTGTCGTATTATTGTATTGAAACTTTACATTGTTTGGTATTGTTACTTATTTAAGGTGCATTTTCATATTCTCATTCAGTGATACATTTGTAAAAATATGTCGTCTTGCCACTATAACCTCTTAAGAATTTAACTTATCACTTCCATGATAGCACTGCTTTACTTTGTACAGTTTTAATTTACGCGCTATTTTTACAGAACCCAAGCTTTTTCCTCTCCATCACAAATCAAGAGACTACCATAGTTACGAACAACAAGTCCTTTGTTGAGTTCTATGAGACAGGAAGGGTTTACAAATCTTCAAGCAAACGGATAATTAATTTTCTCCTTACACATAATCTTGCGAGTGGTTGCCGTTTTTTTATAGTTTCCCAAGTTTATCATTTAATTTGAGAAACCATAAAAAGTATTTTTGTGGACAGTTAGCCAAAAATATACAAGCTGCTTTTTATAAAATTGTGCTATAATATTAAATTTAAATTAATTTTTTGGGTAAAGCAATTATTTTTTTAATTAGTAATCTTGACTAGCTTAAATACGTAAAAAGTATCGTATAAATGCTGTTCCATTTATATGTTCCTTTAAATTTGTTATTTATTATTGACAAGTACTGTATCAGAAAGACATTTTTAATTTGCACTACTATGCTAAAACAAGCCAAAGGTACGTTAAAAATATGAGCGCGTTTGTATGTTAGAACTTTCTTATATGGGCTGCACATAATGTTTTTTTTTTTTTGTAAAGTTATAGTTATATATAGTTATATAGAATCTTACATTTATGCAATTTTGTGTAGGACTCAAAATATTTTGATATGTTTTATGTTTTAAATTTGTAATTGCTAAATAATGTAGATTGGATCATATTTTCATATAAAAACTATGTCATATAACTTATTCTACTTTGTGGAGTGTAACTTTGGTGAACTTACTGGTTACGGTAGATGTAGCCTTTTCTTTCTTTAATCTCAATCTTCTACACGCTTGAAAATGCTGAGACGTATTACATGCATATTAGAGGCATGTTTTTCAGCACGCGAAAATTGCTGTGTTCTGTAATACGTCCGACCAGTACCAAACGATACTTCCTTCGCTTTCCAAATAATCAACTTATCTCTAGATATGCCAAAAAGATTGTTAAGCATCGCGGAGGTGAGATAATGGTCAAGGGAAGTCATTTATTGGAACATGTTAAAAATGTAATCTAATCTGTAATATGGAAGTTCTAGTACCATAGCGATCCCTCTTTAAACACACTTCAACAGGTTTTGCAGTGTTATACTATTTTGAGGCTTTTGTTATGCCCACATATTATTTTGTCTATCACTACAGTACTTTTGATCACAACTGCAGTTTATTACTCATAGTACATATATACATATATATATATATATATATATATACATTAATCGGGAAGGAATTATGGATCTAGTACCATACAGAAGCTGAAGAACGTGAATTTCCGTCTTCGAGAAGTGACTATTTACTGTAAGTTTTAAATTCGCTTCCTTTACCGACACAGAAACCCCACACATAGTCATAAAATAGTGTCGTCGGTATATCGCCCTTTTACTTATTTTTACGACTAATAGAAAAAGAACATAGCGACGATCATTGACTGTAGCGGGAACTAACGACCAGTGAAACAAGATAGTTTCGAATGGGACTCTAAAATAAGGGCCTTTTTAGCGAGGGATTATAACCGTGCAGTAGATATTCAGAAGATTACCCCCTTTGGTGAGAGACTGCCGTTTCGGGTCGAGTTAAAGGAACGAGAAAGAGTCAGTGACACCGCTCCGACGTACTGTGCGACGCCGCTAATGCCGCTCCAAAAGGAAACCTTACGTTTATGAAAATACTACAAAAAAGAAACCAACAGCAAGAGTTAAAAATTTACAAATTTTCCTCACGTTTATTCATTTCAGGAAGTGCTTTGAGATTGTATAACTAATTTTCAATAAACGAATAAATAAATAAATTAAGGGTGAAACACCTTCACTAGGTTTTCCCAAATTAAAAATTAAAATAGGAAAGTAGTAAAGAAAGTAACGTATTTAAAATGATATTTCTTGGAAACTACGAGGTATGCTCAGAAAATAATTGAGCTTTATTTTTTAACTCCTAGATTGTCATTGACTTCTTCAATGTACTCCCTTCCGTATTCGCACACATTTCTCAGCTGTATTTATTTCCTCTTCGCAAAGCAGTCCTCAAAGCTTTTCTTGAGATGTTCTTCAATATCTGTCACGAATTTGTTTAAATATAATCTGTGGTCTTAAAATGAGATTAAAAAGAAATCGAAGATATTCACAAAGCAGAGTGAACGGGCACATTGTCATAATGAAAGACCTCTGGTCTCTTTTTGTGAATTTCTCATGTAACTATTATAAAACACTTATAGTATTTTTGTCAAAATGTAGCTGTAGACCCAGCTTTCTCTCTGCTACTGGGTCATCCCAAGGAAGAATTATATGCGTGTTCAGTTCTTCGGTCAAAATGCCATGGCGCGACTTTATTGAGCTACTAACTTATTCTGAAAGCTTTGTGACAATCAAACGACGGTTTGAACGCACCAGATTCTTGATATTGGGTCGAGGACCTTTCTGATCGAGGTTTATCTGCAATTGATTGACGACCACATTTGAATTTTTTTATAGTGAGCGGTCCAACTGGGTTGGCTATTTTTATCTTGTCATAATCGCAGGAGCCGTCAGGTGTAGGGAATGTTTCAAACATTAAAACGCTTCCGTGAAAGACGTCACAATTCCGAAAATATATGGTTATGCCGGACACAAATGTCGCCCATCGCATGTAACTAAGTCTAATGCAGAACGAAACATTATAACAATAAAAAAGCACATTCTTCAAACATCAGTACAAATATTAAAATAAGTCAAGAGAATTAGCATAAAATAGGATAATGAACGTTATAAGAAGTGGGACAAATTTGAGTCACCCACCAACGACGAGGCCCCATGC
Source organism: Trypoxylus dichotomus (assembly GCA_023509865.1). Taxonomy (NCBI): domain Eukaryota; kingdom Metazoa; phylum Arthropoda; class Insecta; order Coleoptera; family Scarabaeidae; genus Trypoxylus; species Trypoxylus dichotomus. The sequence continues at coordinate 34,327,774 of CM042077.1, read as the reverse complement.
ATATATCAAAATTGGTGCACAAGATATTTTGGTTTCTGCAAATATATTTCAAATTCCCCCAACAAATAGTGAAAACCTCTGTGTTTGAGTTAGTTTTAAACATTAAAGTTTACAGATTGATACGGACGAGGATTTATCATCTCATTTCTTTTTGTAATTCGTCATTTAGCATACATGGTTGCGTTTGTCAAGTTGATTTACTTGAAACGGTAAATATAGACCATAACTTTGAGCAAAAGTAAACTGCGTATGGGGTAATAACCATAGTTAAAATATGCATCGTTAATCAATATGTTGTTCAAAATACTGTTTCCAAAGGCGAGACCAACGAGTTTTATATTGATAAACCGCAAAATTATCTAAGATAGGTAGGTGAGCATGGTGTGTTATCAGAAATAGCGATATCATAAAAAAGAATTAATCGGAATGCATTTTAGTTGTTAATAATACTGATATTGCCAAGAGACTTAAAACAAATATTGTTCTTATTAAATAGTAAATATGTTTGTTAGAAATTTTTTGTATGAATGATTTTGAAATGTTTTGTAAGGTGCTTTTTGTACACAAAAGTTGAGAGACGTAATAAAAGAAGCATATTATAGATAGAGTTTAATAAACCTTGTTCGATTTTTCAAGATTATTGTTGCTGTCAGTAGCTTTTGCCTCCTGTATGTTTAGTAATTTAATATTGCTTTATTTTTTCGCAACGGACGGTTTATATTCATGCCAGGGCTCTGGGTATAAATGAACTATAGTTCTCATTTTTTTGTGAAATAGAGTTTACATTAAGAATAAAAATATTACGAGGCGGGATCTCCTTTAAAAATGTTTTTTTTTTTAGTTGTGAATAACTGTTTATATGAAAAACTTTAAAAATCACGATCAACATTGCTTCAATTGATGTAATTAACATATGACAGTTTAACACATTCACTGCGGGGATACCATAAGCTGAGTACAAGATTATTGGGATTAATGCCACAATTAATTCAAAAATATTAATCCAAATTTCCAGTATGTTTTTGTCGAACATTTCTTGTTATAATTTATTATATGCTCATGCATAATTTTAATTGTCTATGATGCTAATGCTTTTCAAGAAATATTAATAAATTGAAACATGGTGCTTCCAAAAGATCAAGAAATTAACATATTCTTCTACTCGTCAATTTAATTATCCTAACAACTATTTTCCAGTTGCATTAGAAACAAAAAGATTTGTTATCCAACTTTCTGTGAGTTTACGGATATATTATCTTTCAACTTTAAATTGCGTTTGTTTCATCCGACAATTAGTAATCCGATGCAAGCACGTTACTATGCAAATTCCTAACGCGGACCGTATGGGCCAATATCGACGGCAGGTTATTATTTCACTTCTATCTTCACCACAAAGACAAGTCCAATACAACTAGAAGGAGATGGAAACCGAGTAATATGAACTAACTAAACTAACACAAGTAGAAGAAAGTAAGACATTATTTATTGCTCTGCCGCTTTGTCAGGATTAAGGATTAATTATAATTGTGAGACCCTTGTGCTGTTCAATATTAATATCGTTAATACCTGTTTCGGAACACCAGTTTAGGCTTTATGCGGTAGATTTATACTTCGTTCATGCATGCGTATCTGTTGGCATGAAAATCATTATAATATACAGTCGCCTGTGTAAAAAGAAAGTCAGAAGCCAGCACACCTCCGTACATTGAGCCATGATCCACATCAATGTAAATGAATAGGAAGTGTTTTAAGTTGCTCGTTAAAAAGCGTTTATTACTATTTTTGTTCACCTTTAAGCCCGTCATTTTTAACCTCATCTCTTTCTATACCTAACCAAAATCATGGAATTATTGGCATACTTACACTGAATGAAAAAGGATACTGCTTAGTGTTAAACATATATGATTGTAGTTTGCCCTACGTAAGCAGGAAATTTATACTTCTAAAAATACCGTGGTCGTTTTCCCAGCCATCCAGAAGTGTTTTATCACTGCACGAAATTAGATTTTATCCATTTTTGTGAAACCGCCTGATCTGCTACACGAAACACACTCTTAAACAACAACTGTTGACAGTAGACGTCTGAAATTGTGGCAGTTGCCATAAAAAGGGTTGCCGTTACCGACCAATGAATCCACTTCAACCTTCGTGCGCCATCTTTTGTCGAGTCCGGAAACATTTCAGGTCCCCCTCGTATAGTAGTAATGACAAATACAGAGTGCGTCGGCAAACGTCAATATGCTGAGAACTGTTTAAGATACAAATACAGAAATTTGAAGATGTATTTTCGTACTTGCCTATTATGTAATAGTTATTTGTGTCATACTCGTAAGGGACGTACGTAAGGTTTTACGGTCGCCTCAGCCTGTAAAAGTTACTTAAGAAAAAAATTGATGATTTTGTAAATATTAGCAAAATAGAAGAAGCAGCCAGTATTGCTTGTGTATCTTTACTCCCAAAAAGTCTGAAGACAGATACACATTAATATATGATTGGCTCAAAGGTTGATACATTTCAAAAAATGCTAACCACGTCAACGAAGTACTATGATTGAGTGATCTGTTTGTTCCATTAATAATAATAATAATCATAATAATAATATCGTAATAACATCGGGGAACAAAACACCGGTATTGAACGTAACTAATAGCACAAATTGTACCATAAACGTTAATTATTATAAGCAATTACAGTTGTAAAAGAAATAAAGTTAGTTCTTGAAATTAAATATTGGTTGTGAAAATATTACAAGGTTATAAAATTTATTTAAAATGCGTAGCCAGTACCTTTGAAAATGCGAACCGCAGTTGTTCGCGAAACGTCAGGGACAAAAAACCTAGTGACACGGCGGAACCCGACAACCGTTACGGCTATGTCAAACGGCCGCTATTTAATAATATAAATAAACTGTAGCGTTTTATTCTATGATTTATGCATTTGAATTGTTATTGGGAAAAGATCAATGTTATATGTCAAATTTAGTTAAATAATCTACATTCTATGGTAACTTACCTCCCTAGGGAGAATATAAATATTTCATCAACTACATGAAAAGTAAGTTCAACTCACGTCCCTTCAATCAGTACAATAATGACATACTTACGTAGCCGGTAGTGGGAATAATATATTTAGACCCGTGCCTCTCCCGGTTATTGTGAACATACATTTAAACTTTCTTATTTTAACAACTAACAACTTATGTATTATTTTTTTGAATTTCTTCCTTCATTTTAAACAATAAGATATCATGGAATTTATTTTTGTTATAGAGGAAGGTTTGAGCTTTGTTACATTATATTAAGATTAGAAGACTATTTTACTTGTGCATTATTTTGTATCATTTTACAACATAATTTTGGTAATTAATTTGCTTGATTTGTACTTAAGAGATATAAGAGATAAATAAAATACTTCGTAATTTTTGTTAAAGCAATATATTACCGGAGATAGTTTAAGTTCTGTATATTTAACAATATTAGAATTAACATTCATTTGTTAAATGATCCATTTGACAAATATGGGACAAGTAACGATCTTGTGTTTTAAGTACATGGTCGCTACCGTATTTAAGTATACTTGCAACTGCATTCAAACGCAAAGGATACGTGGTCATTTATAGCTGTAGTAGTTGAAATAGTGTATTTATCCACAGATCAATTGATACACGATATATGTGTACCGAATAGGGCAACAGTGTGAAATTATTTGATGATACTTTTATGCATAGCTTCAAAGTTGTATGCATGTATTTACCGATCCTTTAACTTTGTAATTTAAAATTGATTTGAAATATACGGGACCAAAAAAAAAATAGCTTGGGAAGGTTGCAGTTTTTTCTAATTGAATACTATAGTTCTGCTTACTGTACTCTCTTACAGCACTTGATATTTCGCTTGTTTCATTTACCATTACTTACGGATTAAGTCAGTTCCCAATAACACAATAGGAACCTCTTAATCAAAGGTTTGACTTTCTACAAGATTACTTATACTTACACATGTCTGTTTTTGAAATATTTGCGAAAATCATTTTTGCCGTATTTTGCTTTGTACAATATTTAACACATCATTTTCTAATTTGGATATTATTTATACTAATGAACTAGGAACATTCCCATTCACAAAAAAAGACGATCGCAATTATTCACTATATCCAAATCTAACCTTCTCAAACATTTATTATTGAGCTGTTTTGTTAATTCATAGCCTTCATATTCTCTTAATATAGATGCTTCCGCTAAACATACTTCTGTCATATTCAGGTTGCTTGTAATTGTAAACTATGACTGTTATTTTAAGCACATGTCATTGGATTTCTGTAAAATGCAGTTGCTAATGCAAGAAACCATAAAATATTAAATTTCCAGCAATTAAAATAGAAAAACAGATATAAAACACATAGAAAATAATACATAACATAATAATGCTGCTAAATACACCAATACCATCAGTAGCTATATTTAACAGCATTATTATGTTACGAATTAAAATACAATATTGCTTTTGATTTGCACTATGAGAGAAATAGGTACTAAAACTTCGAAATAAACAGCTTTAATAAGACAAAGGAACATAAAAGTAAGGCGATTGCTCAGTTAATACTTTAGTAATATTTATTTAGCAGCAAAGAAAATGTAAATCAAAAAAATGTATAGAGAAGTAAGCTAAACATAGAAAGTCTATTTGTAGATGTCTTACACCGATTAAACTTAGTTACCGCTAATTAACTTTAATCAGTGTAATACACTACATACACACCTAAAATATAATTAATAAATAAAATAAAATATATCCGCTTTGCATATAATCTGGTCTCTATTGATAACTGTATTTAATAATAATAGATCTAATGACGTTTATAATTCAAATAATAACCATTGCCTATTACAAATACCCTAAATACTTTATGCGAAAACATCTACTATACTGTCATAATTAGAGAATATAAACTTTATGAAAACTAAAGCTGAGGAGATAATAAACAAGTATGTGCCCGTGTTAAAATTGTAATTATTTACAGTAAATAAGTAATTAATTTGAGTGTAGGCAATACTTCACATAACAGACGTCACTTATGATCACCAACTTAAACATTTTAAAACATTAAACTAACATTAATATTAAACTACCATTGGTATTAGTAATGGTAAAATTACAATTTCCTTGCAATCAACCAACGAAAGTAAATTACTTGAAAGAATATCAGTCTCGGAGGGGTTTGAACTCACAACCTACCTCTACTTTACCGGCGTATTGTGCAAAAAATATTCTTACCTCCATGGATTAAATAATATCCAAAGCAGAAAGCAAAGAGTCAAACATTACACAAATTGTAATTTGTTTGGCAGAATACTGCAAAAAGAATTTTTCGCAAATATTTATCTATTTATATTATGAATTTTCCTATATAAGCCAAATGTATAATATACTGGGTATTCTATAAAAATGCAGCTCTGATGTGCAATTTTTTTTTTTTGGTCTTTTTTGTTTGTATACATCCAAATAATTTTAAATTGACGGATATCTATGATTTTTGTATCATGAATTTTTCTGGACTTTCTCAAAGAATCTCACACTATTGCCCCACCAAAGTATGTTCGAAAATATTTGCTACTGACGTATAAATTATTATCATTCCGTCTTTATTATTTACCAATCACAGACTAAAGGAACATGTTATTGTGAGAATAAGACATAACAGTTGCGAACGTCACTACACAAGACCGTTTAATATGGAATAATGACGGAATGAGTAACTTGGGAATATGATAATATTCTTATAAGTACGGTACTGTTTATACGAATGCAAAAGAAAATACTGCACACATACCTACGAGAACTTTAATCCTACCACTGTGTACAATTCTTTTCTTTTTCATAACAATAAAAATTGTATCCATTAAACAACTACCTGTAGTTTTTCTTCACTCAATCAACGGTAGAAGGGTATAAAATAACCAAAGAAAAATATTTGCAAAATTGTGTATGGGAAACTATGCTTATATCTCGTTAGCTTTAAAACTACAGCCACCTTGTCTTCGTGTCTTGCTCTCGAAATTTATGAACTCGCTGAGCATGCTTAGTATGTTTAGCGTGTTGTACGTCGCTCCATCTACTGGTGGTTTTATTTTCTTAACGAACTCCCTGATGCCTATAGGACATGTCGCACCGAAACGAATTAAAATATTTGAAATGCTATCATGGTCACATAATGGTCCGCGTAAATCCGCTTTCCAGTTATGCTAATTGGAGTTACTATGGGAATAATTAATTTTAGCAAGGGTATTTGTTAACATGACCGTCGAGTTCTTGGTTGTTGTTTAATAGTTGATGATGCTGACTACTTTGCAGTATCATACAGAAGTTTATTTATACAGATTGCACCAAAAAAACCTGTAGCGAACGAACTACCTTTTTAATTTACTCATAAACTTTTTTATTTATGAATTATTACTTGATTTAAGAAAAAAATACTTGTGTTTTTGAGCAGTTGCGAAGTTCTATTTGACTCTAGATCTTAACTTTTAAGCGCTTTTGTATGTAGTGTATAAAATAAATGACTCTAATATAAAGTTTACATGTTTCAGAAAATTATGAACAAAGCAGTAATAATCATAATCGTTTCTTTTACTGGTATTTACTGTTTTAAAAAGATTTAGAATTTGCTACGTTACCACTATAAGAGAAAGAATTATCTCAACCAGTGACTTATATTATACCCGAATGAGAGGGAACTATACAAGGTCCTAGCCAAAAGGAAAAGAAAATACAACAATCAGTATGTCGTAAGAAAATAGATCTCAAAAATTCTGTTCTCGCTAACTGTTAGGTAACAGGTTCGTAAAAATCATGTTGTTTTGAAAGAGTCATTTGTTATAAAAAAAATCTCTTTATTTCAAACAATAATACTTTATATTTTCTTTTTCTTAAAATAGTACTAATAAAATGTTGCATAAGAATCCGAAATTGGTAGAAATAGACAAAATATTTGTTTCTACAAATCGAATGTATAAAGATGTAAGAGCGATATAGTAAGATGATAAGTAGAGGCGAAAGAAGAGATAGTATTCAGCAACATTTTATTAAACAAACGTGGTTGGCAAATCTGTGTGTTACTTTAGCTACAAAAAATGCGGCAACAACATTGATTGACAAACTAACAGGTTATTCAATAGGCCTAAAAATCATGAGGAAATTCGTTAAAATTAAGTCACTGTTGAGTGTAGAAATTTATTGCGGGAGTTATGTTTTGAGTTTTGCGTATAGAGCTGGAAAAAAGCAGTAGATAGCTTTTAAAGACTTTATTGTTTTACAAAGTACTCTCCACGAAGATTGTTTGTTGGTACAATCAAAATTGTGCTTTTGAAGGCATCATTGCTCCTTCTAACGATTGAAACCTTTGCTATGCAGTCCGTCCTTGATTTTCGGAAAGGTAAAGAAATCGTTGTGACTTAGGTCCGGACCGTGCAGAGGATGGGCTAACAATACGATGTTTTGTTTCGTTAAAAATTTCATTCTTTTGCGTGCTAAGTGCGAATTCGGTGGAGGATAATTTATCGTTCATTTGTCGAATCTCAGCGATGACTTGCGGCAAACAAATGGTTGTATACTAATCGGCAGTAACAGTTCTTTGATCTCGTAGAAGAATCGTTGCTACATGACCCGGTTTCAAGAAAAATGTTGCGGCCATCTTTTTGGAGACGCTTCGAGAACGGATGACTTTTGTCGGCTTTTCTTCACCTTATAACACCTAAACAGACGACTGGCGTTTATTTTCTGGCTCATATAAGTAATCTAAGATTCATCACCACTGATGATGTCACGTGTTTAGAAATTTTGGTGTTGAAGCGGTCTAGAGTTTTTGTGACACTAATTCACCTTAGCTGCTTTCTGTTCTTCGGTCAACAGATGCGGCATCCAGCGGGAAAGTAATTTGTTTACACACAATTCTTCATGCAAAATTTGTGGATTGACGTCTTTGAAAAATCCAATGGTACCATAACCTCGCGGTGTGTCACATCATGATGTCCATTTTAGTTGATGATCTGGCGCACAGGATCGACGCTTTCCTGAGTGGCTCCCGCTTTTGGTGCACCTGCTTTTGGATTGCCGTTAAGACTAATCCATATTTGAATTGTCCATACTAACAAGAAATTGTTGACGGGTGTAGTATTTCATTCCTGAAAACAGAAATCAACTCGGCGAGGCATTCTTGTCTTCGAAAATTATAAAAAAATATTGGGCGAAAATGTCCTCGGTTTAATTCCATTTCTCAACTAGTCATCTTTGGCGGAGGCTAATTTTTAATACTGACATTTGATTAGTAGTGCCCTCTATGTCCCAGTATGTAAAACTTGGAAAACATCTCTCTTGCAAGTCCTGAATTTTCAGGCAAACTGACAAAGTTCCATCTCCAAATAATTACATGAAAATCAAAAGTCCAAACTTACTGGGCAGTGCGTAACTGACAAAACACTCTACTTGAACAGAAACCGAAAGCTAGAAAATTGATCCCAAATAGAATTCGATATAAGAATATATAAAAATGTGAAAACAACGACATTAGCAAAAAGAAAACAAATAAATCTCACAGGAATAATAGATACATTAGACCGTAAGGATTGGCAGTACTGAAAAATAATCAATAACAGATTCATTAATGGAGAATGACATAATCAAACTGCTAAATTAGAAAAGAAAACAGTGAATTTGGAGCGGAAGAAATTTTTAGGCGCGGAAAAGAGAATGGTAATGAGTTTGAAAACAATAACCTGTTGTGGTATTTAGATTGCGAAGAATAACATTGCGAAATATATGACTAGCAGATGGGCCAGAACAGTGTGAATAATAAATAATTCGCGTGTTTTGTCATCGAAAACACTTCTCGGCAATTGTTTATATATATGAAATTATATGTTGGTGTATATTAAACAAGTACTCTCTATTCTTACTAATGCTAATCTCTGTCCTGCCTATGCCTATTACTCTCTTCTCTTCCAATGTTATTTTTTCCAACGAGACCCCTCTTTTCAGTTCTAATTTTAACGAGGACGGGGTTAGCAACCCCCGAAGAACGCAGGTGTCAACCGACTACAACGCAGTAGCGCGGCAGGCGAAGCCTAGAATCCTTTTCGCGTAATTCTTTTGGCATTCGTGGCCGCAACTGACTCGGAAATACAACGTTTTAAAATTCCTCCCATGAAGTTCGTTTATGACCGTTGCTGCAACGTTTAACTAAGTATATAACTGTTCATTGTTTCATCGTCAGTTGTAAATAAATGACCATGTCTGCAACACGTTTGCGAAAATCTTTACAAACGGAATCATTCAAAAGAAATTATGGAAATATCGCTCTATATACAGGGCTATCCAATACTTGGAGAGCGCTTGTGCATGTATATATGTACATACAGTGCGAAAGTCTTTAATAACTTCTTTATTATTAATGATACAAAAAGACATAAGTATCCATAACTATTATCATTGCAAATCATTTTGGCTCTAGTTTTTTTTTAATAGAACATGTGGTACACTAATACTGTTTTCAAAGTATTTGCGTAAAAGAATTTTGCAGCATTCTGCCTAAACAGTTATAGTTTGCGTAATATTATATCGCTGTCTGTTTTCGGTACTATCTAACACATGAAGCTGGGAATATTTCCACTTAAAAGAATTTCTTTACCATAGATTCAATTCGATATATGTACAAAAAATTTTACTTTTCATATGACATTTTCGTCATAATAAATATCTTGCATTTTTGAAGTTTTTATATTGTTCATATTTTGCTAGGTGCTAAAATTGGGCATTAAATATTACAATTTTAATACAAATGTATTCTTGTTTACCTATTACCTTCGAAAGTGGGTTAAATAATGTTCAGAGCAGAAACCGCAATACCAAAAACTACGGAAACAACAGTTTCTTCGGCAGAATACTCTAGACAATTTTTAATATTTTAAGAGTTGAATTTCGGTGTAGTAATCTTACATGATGTGGCCGTAGATTTTTCTGTAAAAGACAACGGTTAATAAAATTGGTTGTTTTCCTTTAAAAGGTAACAACTTTAGTATGTAGTTATTTTTGGTTCATCCTATATATGACAGGATTGAAATACTAATAATAAAGATGCTACCAAAGAATCTTACATTATTTGTTTTGTTATATATATGTATATAGTTGTTTTTAGTTAAATATATAAATATATATATATATATATATATATATATATATATATATTAAACTATAACATATACTATACATATGAAATAATATTGTCGGATTTGTGACCGCGTGTACTGTTGATCCCGAAGGGAACGAACCTAGTCGAAACAATCCCTTTCGGTACCAACTGCACACGCGGCCAGAAACCCGGAAATATTATTCCGCATACGGTGGCCGCTAAAATATCCGTCACAACATATATATATATATATATATATATATATATATATATATATGTATGCTGTTTTGTGTTATGAAATATCCATAAAAATATACAATTATCGAAAAGGATATATAAAGAATATTATTACTCTTCATAACCAGTATAAACGTTATATACATTAAGTTTGTATAAGCTACGTATCCAAAGGTGTACACTACATCATTTGATTAACACATAGCAAAAGTCTAATATGTAAACTAATACCTATTTAACTAAATTTTCCATTTCTGACAAGATAAAATTCTCTATTTTTGTTATTAATTTGTTTCAACTCCTTTTCCTTTTTCTGTTCACTTTCTAAGTGTTCTTCGTAGATCGCAATACAAAAGTAATATATTTTTTGAAAGTACAGCTACTTGCAAAAGTATTCGCCCACTTTGCAGATTATCTAAATTAACATATTTTAAGTTATTTAATAATAAAAGTAGTGTGAATAGTTATAATTCTAGCCAAAATCCGTTATAACTTGGCGCCAGTGAACTTCAAATTTAATATCAAGTATACATTTGACTAACTTTGCGGATATTTATACACTCCGATATTAGACGAACCATACTCTACGCTATAACTAACGATACACACTTAGTCGACACGCTTTTCTACTACCAAAATCCTAAAATTGATAAATCGACAGTAAGGCAGTTAAGGCAGATAACATGATAATGGTAATTATATTCTAAAATATAAATTCGTAGTAAGTAACGCAAATCTTAAACGTATTAAGAAATTCTGTCATGCAGTATGTTTAATTCAAAATTACTGTGCAATATAGAAAATGTTTAATAAAGAAAATATTGAATTTATGTAATATGGAAAAAATTCAAAGTAATATTGGATCTCCATATACAATCGAACACTGGAATAAAGTGATTTTTTTGGACGAATCGATGGCAATGCAGTTGTTCGGCGTAGATGGAAAGAAGAACTGCGAGACAAGTGCACAAAAAAGACTGCCGAGTTTTCAGCGAAAATTATGGTTTGGGGATATTTTTCGAATAAAAATGGGTAAGGCCGTTATCAAAAATAAGTGTCTAACGAAATATTAAACAAATACTATGTACATTCTCTTATCGTAATAAAAAAAACAAATTTGGAAATAAATTAACAATGTTTCGTTCTTATATGATTCAATAAATCTTCAAATTATCCATTTTGTTTCTTTAAGCTCATATCTATCAAATAAGTATACTGTATTATCTCCCACTGCGCATTTAAATTACATTACCTTCACAGAATCCTGTACATTTTTCCAGAAACATGTATAAGGATTTTAATTTTATGGATCACACTTCTACTAAAATTTCCTAAGTGTTCGTTTTCTCATTATTGTATATATATGTACTGTAATCATATGAAATATTGTCTATTATTTATCAATGAATTTTTCCAAATTTTACTAGTTTACTTATTCCAGATAGTTTGTCGTCACTGTTTGGTGCACGCCGTTATGTTTATTATGGTTGATGTTAGACGTTGGAGGCAAAGTACCCTTAGTACTCCCTCTTTATGAATTTTAAGCACAGATATTCAATTTGTACAGGTTTCTTTCTAAAGTTTTACTGATATCTACTTTGGGTATTCTTTATTAACTTATTATTTACAAATTTTCTCGTTAAAAAAAAATCCCTTCAACAACACTTACAGAGGAGACGTAAACTTTACTATCGTTTATTATATATATCGCTTTTCGTAAACATATTATTTATATAAATAAATATTTCCAAATTTCATTCTTGAAAGACGTTTAATATACTGTACTCACACATTTCAATCACATTGTATAAATATGCATCATTACGAAATTATACTTATAATCTTCAAAATTTCTCGTACGACGGAAGGATAACCCGACTGGCAATATTTGCCTTTAGAATTTCACATGTATCAAGTATGTGCGTACTATGTGGCCTACCATATAGGCAAACAAATGTGTTGCTATGGATATAAAAACAAAAAAGAACAAAAACATCGTCTCAAAGTCACACATGTTGTCATCGTTTCTCCTGAGAATAATTAGTTATTTTCTCATATAACTCTATAATTTTACAAAGATCTTCGTTTATATCCATTCATAAAGTGTATCAGCTGATACTACAAATAAAATTTGGAAGTTCCGGACACATATATTGGAAGCCGAAGACCAGTCCAAAGGCGAGAAATCAAGTGCGAGTGAGTACGATTTCAAAGGTTAAAGACGTCGAATCTTCTTAAGTTCTGCAAAATTATTTGTATCTATTGCTCTCATTTTGGTTTCACATATTAATTAGAGTACTACCCTAGACAGGGATTGCCTTAGGTTTTCTGTAAGAAAACATTTTTATTGTAAAAAAGCGGTATATATTTATTAATTTGTCAATGTATTTATCTTTTCAACTTTACATTTGGTTATTTTAATTAGAAAACATTATTATTTCATTTAAAAACAAATAGATCAAAATTTTAAACCAAAGAACCCATTTAAAAAAATTAAAGATCCTGAGATTTTCCACCACAATACGTACATATTTTACTTCGGATCTTATTCACTTGTTTTGAGAGTGAGAATTTGCATGTTATCATTTTAGAAATAGCTTAAATAACAGCACTGTTAAAAAATTTATGACAAATACCGCCCACGAAGTTTCGTAACGACATATAATTTCCAAGGTATCCTGATGACTAATGCGCAGTACTAGCTTATAAACAGCTGTCTGCGGAAAACGAACGTGTAGATTGCCAAACATCTTCGATATAATACGACGATCGTAATAAGTTGGATTATATGGACGTAAAACCGTTATATACGTTTTCAGAAAGGCCAGAAATTTATTGATTTTGTTTCCGTTTAGGAAAATATAAAACAAGCTTTGCTATTTCAGATTTTTATTGACCGCCTAATAAACATAAAGTGGGTTCTTTCCGCTGGTATTTTCGTAATTTTTCGATATTATTATGTCCTCACATCGATCGTTTTCTCTTTTTCAATTGCAGATGTATCTCTCTTGAGTTTCTGGAACTCTTCCAAAGAACTGACTCAAGTTACTCCGGGAAAAAGTCAATTTATTTGATCGGGAAAATGTTTTTTAGCGGTTTTGATGTTGAAATTTATGTTAGAAAAGGTATAAGGTGTAAGTATAAAAACAAAAAGGTACGGTTACATATGTATAATTTGTGTTGAATATTATAATATACAAGGTAATTAGTTCAAATACGTACCATTTATGTTTTATTATCTTGTGAGGTGCTGTTGAATATTTTGATTACACGCTCAGCACTTTTGGGAACCGCGTATATATATATATATATATATATATATATATATATATTATAAATAATACTATTCTATACAATACCAGTATTTACTGATTTTTGTTGAATGTATTTAGGTACTAGAAATCAATTCATACCCTTTATTATTACATTACGCTGTTTGTAAGACCACCACCATTAAGCTGGATATCAAGATATTTCGCAAAAAATTTGATTGCCATTCTTTTAAACTGTAGCTATACCAAAGGCTTCTTGCTTTTATTTACTAAATATGCAATGCGTTAAATATGCAAATTCCCTGGCCAGCCTCTACACAAATATATCCAATGTCAAATAGTGTTTTAAAACCTTTTTTTTTTCTTCACAGGTATAGCAGTAAACTCCACTCACAATTTTATTAATTATACGGAACGCAGAGTTTCGAGAGCACGTGGACTCTCATTGTCAATCGCGTTACCAACTGAATGTAAAAAACTGTATCACACATACAAATTATTTTCTACACAGGCTCTAAAATAGAAAATAATTTGCATGTGTGATACAGTTTTTACATTCAGTCGGTAACACGGTTAACAATGAGAGTCCACGTGCTCTCGAAACGCTGCGTTCCGTATAATTAATAAATTTGTGTGAGTGGAGTTTACTGCTATACCTGTGAATTGTACATCCACACAGTCCTTGCAATCGTTATTTTTTTTCTTATTACTTACTCTTATTCTTCTCTTCAGTACGATATAGCCTGCCGGATTTATATGATCCTAAACGGAAAGACCATACCAATTAATTTGCTGTAGTGCCATTTTGAACCCAATCGCTGCCATCGTCACTGCGAAATTTAAACGTATTAAAATATTGTACTGTATGAGGTAGTATCCACACCTTTGACGGCGGTCGTTTTGTTATGGTATTCTCGATCTTAATATATTTGGTTTTCAATTAAGGGAAAACTTTATTCACATCTATGTTTACATTCATTCACATATCAATAGTTCGTTGTTGGAGGCGAGGTACTGTTAGGACTCCCTCAACAATTTTCTTATCTTTTTATTTAATGAAATAAATATCTTTGTTCTACTTGATATACATATTTAAGCAATAACGCATATGATTAAGAAAATTATTCTGTAAACGTACTACAACACAAAGTTTAGTTTAAAACCGTTGCAGACTGCAAAAGCGAACGTTTTGTTCCTCTCCCAGTAGAGCGCCATGTACACTACCGTCCATAGAAATTTGGCCAAGTAACAAAAATTTAAAAAATCCAAAAATAAAAGGCAATTAAAACTAAAGAGATAAATGCATTCCTTTTAAAAATAGCAACTATCAAAAGTAAACGAAAAATTTTACTTTTTCCTATTCATTGTTAACAAAATTCTTTCTTTTCGTCAAAAAACCCACCTTTTTGCCTTGATTACAGTTCGAACAACTCGGGTCATTCTTTCGATTAATTTTTTGAAATTTTCGCCTGAGATGTTGTTCCATTCTTGTTAAAAGATATTCCTAAGCTGTTTCTTGGAAGTAGAACCTTCTATCAAGTTCATCCCACAGTAATTCAATAGGTCTGAGATCTGGACTCTGTGGTGGTCATGTCATAAGTTGTAAAATAAATGTTTGATTTTAGTAATTCAGATACTGTTTCATATCCTGGCTGTATGTTTCGGTTCGTTATCTTCCATGGCATGAGTTTCCAATATCTCACGGTACTACTTTTTTCGTATTATTCCTTCGAGTCTATGGAACGCTCCTGTTACTCAGTAAGAAAAGCAACCCCAAACTGTAACTAAACCACCACCGTGTTGTATTGTTGGTACAATGCATGCAGGAAGCATCCTTTCATAAGCGGAACATCTGACAAACACTCTCCTGCTTTAACCAAACACTTTAAAATGAATATTAATTCGTCTATTCATAAAATATTTTGCCACTGTTCTACCGTCCAATCCCGGCGTTCACGGGCCCACTGTAGCCTTTTCAGTCGGTTACCCCGGCGTAGCAATGGTCTACGAACTGTCACGCGACCGTGTAAATTTCTTTCGGCCAACTGGCGTTTGACTGTGATAACTCAAATGGGACGCTGACATCCACGATTGAATTCGCTCGCTATTTCTGGTGCTGTTTTTCTACGATTCCGTTCTCCTGATATTTGTAGTAGACGATGGGGTGGTTATTCATGAACCATCTGGGCCGTCACGGTCCTCTAAGACGCTTTTTCTTGATATCGGCGAATGGTGTATTTTACTGTCGACGCAGCTAGATTCAATGTCTCACTGATTTGCCTGCTCTCAAAACCTTCTTTATGCAAAGTTATTGTACCGAATCGTTTAGCACCAATGGATTTACCACGAGACATTTCGAACAGTGTTGTTCACTTGCTGTACGGGTGATCACAATAATATTAATATTAATTAATAATAGTGTTCCGAGTTTGGTAACCGCAGTAAACGTTCGAGCCGGACAGGGACAAACCCTAAGACAGGGATGAGATACAATGAAATCTTTACCTGCTTGGTCCTATCGATACAACTTATCTAATAAATAGATTAGAATAATCCACTGTAAATGAGGATGATCGTTCTATGTGATAAAGTGCTTAATTACTTCTCTTCTTCGGAATATATTCATTTGAGTTGTATTTAATGTAGATGTTTATTAAGATTATCATCGTTGAATGCAATAAAGGTTATTAAAAATTAAAGTATTGTAAAACTTTCTCCCTTAGCCAAACTTCTATAGACGGTAGTGTATGCATCTACTCAGGCATATTGACATATATGTTGTATTACATAAATAATCTATGTCAACATTTTAATGCAAACTCACGCTCACATAAAAATGGTTTATTGTAAGTAATTAATTATTTTGGCTTGCAACGAGAATAATATTAAAAATTTTCGTAACTATTGGGAGAATGGTGTGACTGGTAGTTTAAAAATTGTAAAATTGTATCAAGTCTCCCACCTATGTATGTAGTGTTGTCTGATAGCCAGGAAAACAAAGTAAGCATACATGGGATGCGGAGACGCCTTGGAAACGACTAATGCATGGTAAATAACATCATTGATAATTAGGATAAAATAATTTTTCCTAAGTTTTAAAATTTAAATATCTTCTTTAATATATTTAATATATTAAGCGGTTTGTTGATGTCTCAGTAATCTTCGAATAATAAAGAGAGTTGTTAAGAGTAAATAGCGCTATTAGGAGTATTATCTATCAGTTTTTAGAACATCAAACGTCTAAAAATTGGATCTGTTCGGCATTTACTTAATGTAAATCCATGATCTTTAAAGGAATGAAACACATGTTTTATGATTTACATTTTAATATTATTTATTAATAAATTAATAAAACCTGTATCTTATTCCTTTAAAGATCAACTATTTAAATCCCATGGCACTACCACTGATTATGGTTACTAAATCAACAATAGTGCGTGCGAGTAGATTGTCGATTGAACTTAATAAGATAGATCGATTTAGATATTTGTTTTCATATTGTAAGATAAATTATAAAATCAATATATTGTGAGCAAATACTTTGCACTCTCTTAATACTTGCTTCTCTTGAAAATTTTAAACAAAACAGATCACCGTGGACTGAGGTTTTTTGGTGAGAGTTCGACTGTTGTTTTTGTATAATTATTATATAATATTTATATTACCACCTAAAAACAAACGCAAACATATTCAAAATTCAAAATACAAATGAGACACTAAAACTTTTGAAAACTTGAGTCATGCGTTTTGCGGGAACCAATATTCGTCTTACAACAATTCAGACTTGGAACATTTTTGAGGAAACATACAAGGCGCGATATTCTCATCAAATTTATCATAAGAAAACTGTGTATTTCTGAAAAAGGAAAGAGTCCTGTCATTAACAAGAGAGGAGAAATCATAGACGTTTAATGTAAGGATTGTATTACCAGAATATTTGTAACTGATGTAAAACTTGCAATAAAAATGTTAGTGTGTATAATAAAACAATTAACAAAGTTCAAATTCAAAGTCTACATTTCCGTCTTTTGAACATACGAAAGTTTTAACTAACATCAAACTATCAACAGTATGTATATTAGGTTGTCTAGCAACCAGGCAAACAAAGAGTTGGCTTTAGTTGTTGATGTTATGAGAAAAAAAAAACTGAACATACACAATTTGGAAAAGATATGGTCATCGAAGTTCTAAATTAAATAAGGGAAATTTAATTTGAAAGTTTAAAAACTTCGTTTCGGCAAACAATTCACAAACTATATAAATATCTAAATATCTTTCGGGTGTGCATGACGTTTTGGGGTCAACTTTTCTGGAAAAAATATGTGCCCTATAAAGAGAAACTTAAGAATCGATATCGAAACCGCCGCATATTTACATACATTGGTGAAATTAACATTGTACGATTGTATTTTTTCAAAACAATAGGGAAGTTTATATAACAATCTTGAAACGGGAGTACGTTTTATTACCAAATTTAAATTCTAACGTTTTGGTTAAAATTTTCGAGTTGATTTTCTAGTATAGAATGTCACTGAAATTTAACTCTGAAAATGTTTACCGTCTTTGCGAACGTTCGTCCAGTAGCGCCCGTTCACAAAACTTGCAAGGTAATAAATGTAAATAAACACTTATCCTTTTTAGTAGCGTTTTCAGTATGCAGATGCGCAAACTGCATAAGATTGGTTAAATATTCAGCATCAGGTATGTTTCAACAGTTTCCTCATGAAACAATATTTGCTGTAGAGAACGATCATTCGATATCTAATGAAATATACTTGCACAGTTAAAATAATCTTTATAAATACTCAACGGAACTGCGAAACGACAGCTTTCATTTTTTTGGAAGTGCTTTCTTTGTTATAATGGTTGCTATAAGTATACGATTTGCATATTTCTTATCTGATACCAAGATACCACTATTATAAGAAGTTACTGCTTTATTTTTTTTTTAATTTTTATCCATCTCGATGGAATGTAAGTTATTTTATATTTAAAACTTCAGTAATGCAAGAAATTATCTTTCTTGATTTCCTTTCAAATAAATGGAACACGGACACCGTACTATACATATTTTATTCAAAATTATACAGTTATAAGATAAATTAATGTAATGTGAACATTGGTGATAATTTATATTGACACATACAAGTGTTGCAAGTAATGAAAGGGAAACACATTACAATCTTACGCACGTGTGACACATAGTATACAAAAGTATCAACGATAATTTATTTCAAAAATATTTCTTCGTCTCACTCGAAACTAGAGTCATCGTTTTGTTGACTAATTAATGGGTTTATAATTATATCGGCTAAATATTGTATCCTTTTATATTATCCTGCCAGCGGCTACTGGCAAGAAAAAATAAATAAATAAGTGTGCAACTCGTTTTCCTTTTCGCAACCGACTAGTTCTAAACATTCGGTACTATCTATTGCGATTGCGAACTCTTCTTACAACAGTTCTTTATACTTTTTTTACAAAAGCGATAGGATAATGTAATTCAAGCAACAGAAATAATGGAGATAATTGCTCTTAACTAAATGGGAAAGCAATAAAAGTTAATATAAACAAAGTCCAAATATCCAAAGATGCAAAATTTAGCTGACCATGCCTGTACGTACAGTCGTGTGCACAATAATAGCAGTACTCTAGACCAGAAATCAAATTAGTATGCATAGTGAATCTTTAGAGTCTGTGGCCCTGGATTACTATGATATATTAATTTGAAATGACACACAACGGAAAATCTCCAGTAGAGTTGATGCGGTACACAAGTGCACCATTTGCCTGTGCAAAATACTAGCAGCTGCAAAAAGGCATTTCTGTTAACGTGTTCTACTTCGTGTTACATCACGTGATTTGCGGCAAGGTACAATGTCCTCCTGAAATAAATAATCTGGAGTATCATCTTCAAATAATTTTAACGTAGAATCTTCCAGAATCTCTTCTAACATTTCAATGTACCGGTCAGTATTCATACGTCCCTCTGATACGTACAGTTCACCGATTCTGGAGGAGGGCATGCATCCTTAAATTATTAAACTACCACCACTGTGCCTGGTCTACCCTTACAAATTCTGCATTTGCCATTTTGAACGAAAAGCTACATAACAATCATTAAGTGGCACTGACATTTTGAAAAAAGAAATTACAGTAAAGTAAATCCAATATATTCTATGTACAATTTACGTTAAACATTATTTCCAGCTTACCTCTATGCTAGATTCATCAGACCAAAGAATTGTCTCTAGTCCTCAACCGACCAATGTGCGTATTCCTTCGCCCACGAAAACCGTTTTCGTTTGTGTACCCTCGGTTAAAAGTCACCTTCTTACTGTACATGCTGAAACCGCGATTTCATTACACCTTAACAATTGAGTAGAAAAATCTAGATGATTTTCCAGTATTTGATCATTTGTTTGTTTTTGTCCATTTGTTCGTTCAGTTCTGTAGGTTCCAGAGTCTCGATAATATTGCACTGTATTTCGTACCGTCCCTCGCCAACATTTAATTATTTTCGCGATATTGGAAACGTTTCTCTTTTGCTAACTTAGCAGAACTATCTGAGCACTTTCGACTTCTGTTGGTGTTCGCAATTTGGGAATTCTAACTATTAACTATTTTTAACAATTAAAAAAATTCACAAAGTATACTCAATCACAAACGCACCTTACTCACTGAATACACAAAATACACTAAGCTCTAAATTTAGGAAATTGCATTTTATAGTTGAATATCCTTCTTAAAGTACCTGAAGTAGAAATAATAATATCGGGATGATGTTGGGGCGGCAAATACTTATGGCCAAGACGGTATATCATATTCCGCACTTTCATCTTAGGCAGGGAGTGTAATAAGCGACGGAAGAAGTAGTCGGATTGTTGTTTATTTGCTTTACATATGTTAAATACTGTTTTGACAGAGATTCCGAATGCAATTTCAAAATCATACAATGAATACTTATTTACCTTTTAAACAACATCAATAGAAACTGTCTCTATTCCGTTTGTCCGCCTAAAAATATTGTATTAATTTGTTTTTCCTGGTGTGGTATTTCCTAAAATCACATAAAATCAGATGATTAATTACACAATACGTAAAACATAGCTTATACTTACTAATATACTAAATACTGTTGCTATAGCTCTGATAAGAACTGATTAATACTTTGAAATGATATAAAAATAAACAAGTTAAATATACATATAAACCTGGTATAAAATATACGAATTTGACAGAATACTGTAATTTAATTCACTTTCCGTCAATCAGCGATAAATAGTACCGAAAAAGCATGACGTTTTGTTTTATTTCACAAATATGTGGTCATAATTTTAAACGTCCGGCGCAAATGTGAAGGACTGACGTTGTAGCCTATCCATGTATGTCTGTCTCTGCTATCTGCATGCATTTACAAAATGAATTCTGTCAATGATTCAAGCGAGAATCTATGACGCACCTGTAAACAATGAATCGAACTTTATACTTGATACACTTTGGTTTGAGAGACTAATTTTCGGTATGTGAATCAAATCGATAGTTCCTAGTCAAAAAAACAGTATCAAAATATACCGGTGTGAAGTTAGCAATAGATTTCAGCAATAGAAAATCTATCTTAGTTCGCTACATTTAACTCGTGACTTTTGAGCACTGGGGTATTGCCGATGTCGGAGACAACTCGTCGGAAGAGTTTTAAGATGTAAACAAGTTTGTAACAAATTTTATAAACAATTAAAGTTATTCATATCACCTCCCAATACAATAGGTAAAGAATCATTTATTTCCGAAGTGATCCACATTTAATTCACGATTTTTGCACATTGGGCCATTTCAAGGATAGTAAACAACCCCCACAAAAAGTTTAAAAATATATGCGCCTATATATATGCATCGATATTTCAGAAAATATGCATAAACCTGGGGTATATATGCAAAAAAATTGGTACAGTATGCAAAATTTTTACTAACTAAATAAGAGCAGAAATTTATTTAACTTTATTGCACAAAATATTTCTAAACCAATTTATAATTAAATATTTTTCAAAATTGTGTAAAAGAAAGTTTTGTCTTCTATCAAAATACATATGTTTCGAAATTGAAAAAGCTTCTTGCAACATCCACACATGTAATTGGTGCATTTTTAGCTTTGCAATACATTCTGAACTAAAATTAAGGTCTAAATCGTTTACTGTTTCACCTTCCAAAATTTTCTTAACTTTCTTCAATTTCAAATACCCCAACACCCCACATTTTTATTTATCACTTTTTAAAATTTATCGTACATAGGATTACCTATTGTACCGGTAACCTTCTTACATAGCATATCAAATTCGTCTACTATTTCGACTGATTCCGAGAGGGATATCCCTTGTGTTTCTAGTTTACGAATGAAACTTGAAACAAAGCTACAATTTGACTTAATATACAAAAGGTTTTGTAGCAACTCTGTTGATGTTACTATCTTTTTAGAGTTTTCTAGAGCAATGCAGTCAGCAGTGATTTCAGGAATTACATTTTTTATTCCTTCAAAATTATCGGCGTAAAGAATTGGAGCGTCTAACCATGTACTCCATCTCGTAATAATCTGTTCAGGAGGCAACTTAACACCGGGATGTCGCTCCTTATAAAATTGAATTCGTAAAGGTGCTTTTAAGAATACTTTTTTCACATTGCTAATTAAATCATTAATCAAAGGAAATTGATTCCTAATGTCTTCGGCTACACGATTGAAACCATGAGCTGAACGAGTGGTATGAATAATATTACAATAAAAAAATTTTTAAATTTTGCGCGGCTTTTATCATGCAGCGTCGGACAATATTAGTAAAATTTCTTCGCAAGGTATACTTCCAGGTAAAAAGAAATTTCATAAACCTTCTTGAACGAATTGGGCAATTGTCACATTATTTGTTTCTTGAAGCTTTTTACAATAAATTAAATATGATTTACTTACAATATCTTCATGAAGAATACCTATTAACAAATGAGCAATATAACGGCCACACTTATCCTCTATCTATTTCATCTACCATGATATAAATAAAATTATTTCCTACCAAAGTTCTGCCATTGTTTGCTGGTAACAAGATGTGACATAATTTTTTCGTAAGGTACATTCGTCAGGTATATTATGCTTGCAATATTTTTGCAGAAATGATTTCAAATTAACATTGTTTAATCTTGCTAATGGTATGTTAGACGAAATTAATGCGTTACACAGATCCGTATTATATTCTTCTTGTTCTGAGTTTCGTGAAGTTGATGCTACACCTACACATAGATATATAGATTGCTGCACGCATGCGGATCACTCTAGTTTTCACATTTTCCAATATGTGATGGAGTTTTAGCGTGTTAATCAGTCAGGTATTTTCTCTCACAAGACACCTACAACAACAATTGTCATTTTATATCAAAAGTTAAAGCAGTTGTAAAGCTTTTAGTAAAATTAAACTTATCAGTTCACTGCAGACTCGACAAAATATTTTGTCGCCATCCTTTACCAGTTCAGGATACGGCTTAATCCATAAAGAAATTTTGTTCGCTATACTATGTTCGAACAGTATCTAAAAACGTAACACAATTACATGCTGTTTCGCTCAAAGATATTCAATGAGTAAATAATTTATTTGGGAATTAATAATAATAAAACGTATTTACCACATCTCTTCTGCTAGGCGAAATTAAACACGTGCAGTTCCTGGAAAAAAGTATAAGAGAAACCAATGTAAAAGATTTATCGTTCTGAGAATTGTCCGTTGTCGATCTACATTAGGAATTACTAGGAATTTTTACTAATAGAAAGGATAAGAAAAAGCCTAAATTTGCAATATATGTAACTTTTCTAAAAATATTTTTATATTTGTCTAAATGTGCAATTAGCTCTAATTAACTTCAATTATTGTAATACAACTACATATAGACTAACATATAATTAAAGATATGGAATAAATAAAATATAAGCACTTTGCATATAATCCGGTCTCTAGCTATAACTATATAATGTTGTAGGGCAATAGCAAAGTACCGCTAGGGGAATACAGCAGCGAGAAAGAATAACAGGAGATGCACATGCGTATTATAACCGTTGACTTTGCTCAGATTATATCTGTAGATGGTATTTCTGACATTAGTACTGTAATGTTACTAAAATTTTGAAGCATTTATAACAAACATTTCAAATTGTAAAATTGTATCTTATGCGCTGGCGTATTACATGAAAGGGGATCTTTACTTTGTAACGAAGCTAGCTAGGTGCTAGAACAGATTTTTGTGAATTAAATTTACAAAAAACAGCAGAGACGATGAAGACGGAAAGAGACGAATATAAATAATAAAAAGGAACATTAGTACTATCAGCTGTCAAACAACGGAAATGTTCGAATACATTTCCGAGAAGTGTATTGCTACTACAATGTTGCATCCAATATTGCATGTCGTTCTTTAAACGGCAAATATTTATTGGCTATATCCTTTTTCAAATCATTGTATTCGCGAACTAACAAGTTTGAGCGTTATTTTTCTGTTATGATCGTGTGCTAATGATGTACCTACCACATTATAAGATATATGTCGTAACTATGAGTAGATCACAATAGTTATTACAGTAACGTTGTTCCTTTAACCGATACATCAAACATCGTAAAGTACCGTATAATTTTATGTGCCATATTTTATTTTTTAATAATAAACTACTCTATAATCACACTTATATTTATTTTTTGTTACTTTATTGTGCCGATTGCACTATTCCCATAGATACGTAACTGTTATTTAAATGTAGAACGTTATTCATCATTTAGTGACACAAAATCTGAGATTAATATCGCTTTTATACAGAGATTATTCGCATGTCAGGCATATCGTATTTACAACGCTTGCAATTCGTTTAATCACCGCGTTAAGTTATGTGTAATACTATTTCTATGTACTTCCAAGTGTTTTAAGTACGTTCAACCACTGGGTATACAAAGTAAGTGTTTGAAAGATTACTCACACGCATTAACAACAAAACGTTCGAATTTAACTCGGCTACTGTACGCTTTGTTATTAAAAAAAAGGAAACAACGTTGAGCGAATGAAAACAAAAGCAGAACGTGCGGTGCGATCGTTAACTGGTTGGTCAAATAGAGACAAAAAGAAGAATCGCGTACTCTATTGGATATCACTGAATTAATGGTAGCGATTTAGTGTTGGCTACCAATGGTTCGTTTGCGTTTTTATACCCGTAAATATTGAAGATTTGTTAATTATAATGAGTGGATCATTGATAAATGAAGTATCTGAAATATGATATAGAGAAATGTAAAACAGAAAGAAATAAAAAGTCGGATTAAAACGTCAACGAAAATCGGGCGTTGCTTTGAGGGTAACACTTAATGTGTAACGTGTCTCTTTTTTTTGTGATTTTATGTTCATTAAGCGCATTATTTTTTGTTTTTTTTTGCTAAACATATTTCGCAGATGACGTTTTGCAAGCGAGGAATTCAAATTGGATCCAGTGCATATAGCGCTTTTTATCTGTGTCGTCATTGGTAAAATATATTTATTCGTCCGGGTGATAAAAAGATTAATAATAAATCTCTAACAAGTATAATGATGTGCTGTATACCACGAATGCATCAATTTAACACATGAATTTTCAGTTTGTCCGAAAAAATAAGAGAACACAATACACATTTTAGTTGTACATACCCTCAACTTTGTGAGTGTTGAGTGGGTCCTACAGCAACAAGCCAAAGATTTGTAATAAGCGGTTTTTCAGTATTGATTTAAACCAAGATTTAGATTCATGTCCAGGTTTAAGGATTAAAGTGTGGCTATAGAAATGAAATTACAATTACCTCATAACTCCCTATTAGCTAACCCAAAAGACACTAGCAGAAAATTTATGTAATGAATTACATATTCGAACAAGGATTTTTTTTGAAATGCCGTACGGTGTATGGATATGAAGGTTTCCGATGTTGGCAAATGGTATGCATGTACAATTGCAATTGGTTAAATAGTTATCGTGGCAATTGCTATACTATATAATATTGCTTGTGAAGAAAGGGAAGATGTGTCCCTAGTTGACGGTGAGTTAGAAGCTGCAATTGATGCAATAAATATTTCGCCGATTGAGGATCATATAATTTAGTATTTAATAAAGTTAGAGTTGTTAGAGCTAATTTTCATCGTTTGAACTTACATACATGTGTCCACACTGACGTCGTCAGAGAACCCCCGAAAAGAGCTGTTACTTGCCATATTCGTCATTCGTTTAATGATTTTATCTAACGTACTTTGTCTTTCTTGTTTTTTTTTTTTATCAGTGAAACTGTCTCGTGCAGGGATCGAACTCGATGTGATCGTACTCCAATGGACTTCGTCACTAAGCTAATAGGGCGGACATAAGTTGCTGTCTTAAACTCATATTTAAGTTACAATTCTCTGCGTAAAGGAGGTTGCGCAGTAGGCTCACTTTTTGCGCACGGGAGATTGTGCATTCCGTTAATTTTATTCTTATTATTATTATTCCTCTGTCCTTCGTATCGCGATTGCCGATCTTCGGCTAATACCTTTTTTAATCATAGGGAGCCATACATTTTTAATTTCCAGGGTTGGTATGCTAATAGCGGTCAGTGTTATGGCCATATACGCTGTTTCTAACATTTTCTTATTTAGCCACACGAGATAGTTTCACTAATAAAAAAAAAATACGTGTGACAAAATTATTGAACGTATGATGAATCTGGTAAGTAACAACCCTACTTAGGGGTCCCCTGAAAACGACAGTAGATACACTGCCGAAACATCAGATTATGTAAGTTCCATAAACGATGAACATAGGCCAAATAACAAATCTAATTATAATCCCTTGTCAACAATATCACGTCAAGATTTAATAAAATATCAAAAAGATGATGTAAATCACTACTGCTATATTTGTTTTATTTGCAAATTGGTTACAACATACTTCCCAAAGATTTCTGTATAAATGTCAAATCGATTTTTTAAATTTCATCTTTTAACTCTTGTTCTTCAATTTTAAGTATCTTTAAAAGTACTTCGTTTTTTGCAAAATAGTTAATTTCATAACGTGCTCCCCATATTTTTTGTTATGCATTCACAAACTCCATTTTGCTCACTGCCAATAAAGTTAACTGGTCATTGGTTTTTGACTCTGTAATTCTCTTTTTCTTTGGTGGTGATTTTTGGTACGGAGAAAAAGGCTGCTCCGTTGGTTTACTAACGCGAAAAGGCGATGGAATAGTCTGAGATAACTTGGTTGCTGTCCCAACTTTGCACCTCCATGTCATTCTTGCCGTTAGCGTCCAGATTATCTACAAAAGCAAATGGAATAAAGTGCAAATTGGAACTTCTGTTTGCGGTAATCTGTTCCTAGATTATCATTTATTTAAGTAGTTGTCGGTGTATAGGTAGCAACTACCTGAACACCCACTGGAATAGTTTATAGACGTTATAGATAGTAAGTGAACAATATGTATGTACGAAGAAAAGACCGTACAGCATTCTAGAAACATTTTTTGAAGTTGTTCATTAAGACATATCATCACAATAGTTCAGTCATATCAGCACAATCATTCGTTAATATTTAAAATAAAAATAGTTGTAAAATAGTGCTTTAGCATATTCAGTAGTGTACAATATATAGCAGTTGCATATATTAAATATATTTGAAAACAACACATCATTCGCTAATCTAACTTCAGTATTATATCAATTAACAATCGCTTCCTTTGATTAGCTAATGAAATTTTCTTTCACATATAGAGCAATACAGATATCCCTTTCACATATAGAGGAAATAGAATACATATTATTTAATGTAATGTGCACATCTGTGTTTACTAATTTCTTGACCATTAAGAAAAGCACTCTAATATTGCAGGGACTATATTTATAAAGTGAAACGATTTTTTTGGAAATATTGTAGCTTTGGATGTATCGTGGTAAATTCCACACTATACACATTAATATTTGTTAATGGGTAACTCGCTTGACAATGAGAGCCCATGTGCTCTTGAACAGCAGCGTTCCGAATAAATTATTAATTTGTGTGGTTTATAGTTTACTAGGATACCTGTGAATTATGCAACCAACTGTTAACTCTTGTTGGTTTTTTTTGTCTGCATATCGGTAGTTCCCAACGCAACGTGCGTAACCTATGTGTCGGTCGATAGAAACGAAGAAATTTCATGAATAAGAAGAGTTAGATTAACGTACAAGATCGATTTATAATGTTTCAGGACTCCATGAAATTGATTGCGTTTTTCTATGAAACTATTGCGTGTTCAAGCACTTCTTCTCTCGCTTTTCTTCATCTTTTAACGGTTATTTGCTCTTCAAGAGCAAGTAAAAACAAAATCCGCTGTAGCTGGAAAATGCAATGAAAATGTGAGGAATAGTGTTTCTTCAAAAATGTTATATTTTGTATACAAAGAGCGGTTTTCACTAGCTGACAACAACGCCCAAATTTCGACTAATTCCCTTTCTATTCAAATAGTATTTCAAAACTATTTCAAAAACATTCCTGGCGTTGAACTCGTCTTATGAATCCGTAAAGGTAGAATAATTACAAAAAAAGCTGGACAGACTCTTTACTCTCGAAAAGCTGTTGCTGTAGCGTAAATCGATACGGCTCGCCGCTGCCAAAGCACAAAAAATTCGTCTAACACTTGGAATGTCAGACGAATAAGCCAACGCACGCTGTTACAAATCCGTCGTCGTATAATGGAATGACGTAAGAAAAAAGTTCTCTCTTTTACTGCCATTGTATTTATTACTATTAAATGAAAGTGAGTAAGTGCTACTTATATATTGGACAATAAATAGTAATTCAAACGCATATAGAAAAGCTCTTCACGGAAGTTCAATTGGGCATATGTATGTAGTAGAAGGCAGTTGCTTTTATGGAAAGAGACCCTAGATGAAGTTACTGTAAAAATGGATTAACGTTTGTGGTTGAAGCATCTCCTACTTTTGTTGTACCAACAAAAACTAAAATAGTTGTTCCTCGCGACTTCTATAAAGGTTTATAATTTTCGGATTTTCTAATTTTAAACGCAGTGTTAGATCATGCATCAAACTTTTGATCTAACATTTCACTCAAAATTGTCAAATTAAAAGAGCAATGCTGACTGGTAACGATTGAAGTTTCGTTCAGACCTACCACGCATTGTTACCTGATTAATACAGTCTCTGGCACAAGATGTTGCAGTAACGTTAAAATAACATTTCGGCAAATCAATACTGAGGTCTTTTCTAGAACAAGAGTGCGGCCTGAAAGTTTTTTGGAAGTTGTGGATCATTAAAGACGCGACTTACACTTCAGTGGAAACTTGGGCTACCGTTCAAACCAATACCTTGCAAAAGTCATAGCTGAATTAAAAGCTTTTCATAGCTTCCTGGAACTGAGGAAAGTATAATACCACCAGCACAACTTTTAAATGCGGTTCAAAACGTGGTTGAATTTGGAAACGTTACCCTAGAATATCTGCAGAGGTGGCTGAACTCGAGCCAAAATGAACTAAGTTACCAAATTCCAAACGATATTGCAATAGCCCTAACGTTTGTACATGTTGACCACAATTAGGAAATAGAATCTGAAGTCGCACAGTCTCCTAAAAATGACAAAATGTTTGCTCAAGACGAATTGACACCACCAAATGTGTTAAGTTATCTGGATCAAGAAAACGATGTTGATATACTTGAGAGAAAAAATCGTGTCTCAAAATACCCTATTGAGAAGCAAACACACATTACAGAATTTTATAAGTGAATTTTAAATCGATAAATATATATGTGCAAGTATGTAAGAACCGATAAAGAATCAGTAGCTGAACCTGATTGCACCCACATGTGTAAATATACAACCCAATACATGCTTTTTCTCTTTTATGCACTTTCAATTTTCCATGCTTTCAGTTATCCGGCAATGTTGTTTCTGTTAATATCCCGAATAATCGAAGTTCTACTGCACTCGCAAAATTTGTTCGAAATTGAATCGTGTCGCTTTTCTTATAATTCCAGAAAACTGAGAAAAACTCAAATCTTCAAATTGCACAAAACCTATTTGTAATGAAATACCAAAGCGATAAGAAAAAATATAGAATGTTAATATAATTCGGTTTTTTTATTATTCTCTAGTATGTAACCTATTAGAATATTTCTATTACATAAATATCGTATTTTTTATTAATCATATATGTTTTGTTCATTTTGTATATCTCACTAGTAATTTCATTTTCATAATTATGTCTATAACGTTTCTATATATATATATATATATGTATATTTTTTATTTAAATATTACAGTTTATAGATAAATTAATTAGATACTGGTTAAGCAACGCAAACCTAAAGCGGTGTAAAGATATATTTTCTAAGTCAAACAATCTAAGCTCAAACTCCAAAGTGAGTACCCGATTGCTAAGGTTAAGAACATTTGACAAAACATTATTGAGTGTGTAATGTAATTACCAAAAATTTATTGATAATCATATATTTTGCGGTACCTAAAATAAATTTCAATAATTGCAGTTGAAACGAACTCCTTAACACTATGGTTTTGTTTCAGACAGTTCAATAAATAAAATGTTTATGTAAACATTCTGACATTTTTTATATAATATAAATTTGCTTGTGATTAAAAAACCGTAGACCATATCAATCTCGCCATGAAAATTATACAAAGTAGGTGAGGTATCTATAAAGTACTCTGAGGAGTGATACAAAATGTTAACGTTGTTTTTTAGTTCTAATGGGGGTGAAAAAATATGAAGTTTTGAATATGCAATACCCTAACACGCTTTGCACCCAGTATATCTTGAAATGAAGACATACTCTACTCTGCAGTGGCGTAGTTTAATACATGCAAGCCTGTCGTTTTGTATTAGTGCTGCATGTGCTTGCCAGATGTTCTGGACCAATGTTTTTTGTAGCACCTGCCCGTTTCATGTTTGCGGTCTCCTTTTCATAAAACCGGTGCAAGTATCTAAAGAGTATAGTTCTTTCTCTTTTTGTCATATCATCGTGTTTTGTATTAATAACTCATGCTGCTATTCCACGTTCTTGTCGCAAAGGCACACTTTATAATTCTTTTTCCTTGGTTCGCTTATGTACGCTTGTATGGAAATCTAAGAAAATCTAATAAAGATATGCGTAAAGTAATGATGCGATGAGATTACTTTTTGCGGAAAAAGTGATAATGTGTTATGCGCCCTAAATAAGATCAATTTTATTACTATTATGCAGATGGAATAGCTACGATTATGCCTTACTCACTCATTACATCACATATGTAAGACAATAATGATTTTATTATTGTTGGATGTACAATCAGTATGTAACCTTCACCTAATTTGATGGCCTCCTTGGTTCATAAATATAATTTTCGTCCGTCACAAATTATAAACATACCTTACATATATTGGTTAAAATTGAATATTGAATATTTAAAAATTAACAAATTTAAAATTCCGATAACTTATCTTATTAATAAATGAAATTTGGTGCAACAGGTTAAGATGTAGGAGCATGAAATTTAACATATTATCTTTTTGATATTAATTAAAAGAGTACTTAATTATACATTACAAAAATTAATTTCGAAATTCGAGCTGAATCTAAAAGCGTACTAATCTGCAAATAGTACTGTAACCTCATCTTTCCTATTATATTATCGTGTTTTTTGTGTATGAATAAGTTTTTAAGCAGATTTTAAACTCCTGCAAAAGATTCAATCCGAAGTAGCATTAACCATTACATTTGCGAGAAAGCTACTTTTACTATAATAGAGTCACTTTAACCCTTTCGTTTTGATCATTTTTTTTAAAGTCCGTCTATGAAGAAATCCATTGATGCCAAATATGGACTTCTAGTAGGCCGTAACACCAATTCTATGCATGTAGATAATGGTGATTAAAGAATTACTTCGCCCATGCCCCGTAATATAAATATGCTCATCTTATTGAACTCGTACAGTATATCCAACTCGGAACAGGAATATTATCAAAAAGAGAAAATTTACCATTCACACAGAAACCAATTTGATAGTTGCGATTTTCATGTGCCGATACATGAAAATACCAATTCTTGTGAATGTCGCTTCATTCGTCCACAGTGGTTTGTCTAAAAATCTTGGATGTGTTCTGTTGATCCACAAAAGCCACTCACCAAAACTCCTTTTTAGGCTCCTGATTACGGTTTACTAGTTTACTTACTTGTTTGTGAATAATTAGGGTAAATAAAAACAAATTCTATAAACTTTGCAGTAACTGAAACGCCTTTTGATTGTTAGCATATTTAATTTTGTGTATACAGTAAACGCTCGCTCATGTAAATACCCGATAGTGGAAACGTCGCGGTCATGTAAACAGAAAATTGTTACTATAGGATCAAATGGAACGCCCGGTAATGTAAACAAGCTTGCACGACGTACAATTCGATAATGTAAACAGTTTAGGGTACCGGTTATTTCCCGATATACGTGCGTAATTTACTCAATCAAAAGAATGTATACGTAAACGTCTTCAGCGCCGGCACCAATTGTTGCCCGATTTATGTATGGGATTCCTGTAAGCGTTGGCTCTCTTGCCTTTTGTGAAATAAAATAGTGTGCAGATGAAATTACGCCAGAACAGACATGACATCCACTTCCAATAAAAGAACATTTTTAAAATTAAGTGACAAAGTGAAAATCATCGATGAGATTAAAAAAGGTGCGGGAGTGACTCAATTGGTAAAAACAATATGGAGTATCTAAAGCCACAATCTGTAAAATTAAGCGGTTCAAGTCACAAGTTTTACAACGTGTGTCATATGCATACTGAGGCCCGGGAAATCGCAGAACTTTAAAAATTGCCCAAGCGCCTAAAATGGAAAATCGTCTGTATAAATGGTTTTTAAAAGAAAGAGATAATTAAATGAAGATGAAACCAGTCTTCAT
Organism: Trypoxylus dichotomus; assembly: GCA_023509865.1. Taxonomy (NCBI): domain Eukaryota; kingdom Metazoa; phylum Arthropoda; class Insecta; order Coleoptera; family Scarabaeidae; genus Trypoxylus; species Trypoxylus dichotomus. The sequence continues at coordinate 34,295,128 of CM042077.1, read as the reverse complement.
TGGAAATTATTACCTACGAAAACCTATGTTGCATCACATGAAAAATCTGCTCCGGGTAGAAAGGCGGAAAGACAACGCATAACTTTTCTAGCGGCACCAATGCTAGTGGTACACACAAAATAAGGCTAGTAGTAATAGGAAAAGCAAAAAATCCACGTCCATTTAGAAATTTTAAGAGTCCCGTTGATTATAACTTCCAAATCCGCTGGGATGACCAAAGGCATATTTCTGGAATGGTTCCAGAAGCACTTTGCTCCTCAGGTATGGCAATAAAACTGTAATAGTAAGTAATGTAATTTAATGATACATATTCAATTTGTAGGTGAGATTTCTTAAGAAAGCAAAATCTTCTAATAAAGGCGGTGTTAATCTTGGATAACGCACCAAGTCATCCTCCAGAGGAACAATTAAGAAGCAACGATGGCTCACTTTTTGTTATGATCATGCCGGCCAACGTAACTCCACTTATCCAACCTATGGATAAAAATGTAATAAAAATTAAATTTATTATCGAAAATTTCTACTTTCGTGTGTGTTATCAAAAAATCCTAAAAACATTTCTGAATCCTTAAAGCAAGTTAAATTTAGATATGGCGTGGAATGCCCTTAACCAGCAAACAATCAGAAAGTGTTGGAAAAATTTGCTATACTCCAGTGATGATTATGACGATGAAGACAGTGTACTGCTAACCATAATTGGAAAACAGTTGCTATCTGATGCTGAAGTTATTGACAGTGCATCATCTGACGTTCTCAAATTATTAGAGGCAATAAATCCCGATATTGTTTGCACAATTACCGATGTTAGTTTATGGAATAACGATAAAGAGATGGATGATGCACATGAAGAGGAAGATGGGGTGAGTGAAGATGACCCTCCGATTGAAATAAAAAGTACAGTGAGTGACGTGCAGACTGTAGGAATTTTTAATCAAGTGTTAAATTGGGCTGAAGAAAAAGACATATTATATTTCGATATTTTAATGCTCCGTAAACTACGGCCAATGGCATTAGAAAATAACGAGCGTAAATTTACGCAAACAAGGATAGAACATTATGTTTCAAGATAATGTAAATTTATTTTTTATTTTTTAATATTATGTGTATTATGTTATTCATTGTTCATAATTTATTTTTTAATAAACATACATACTTTCTTTTATGCAATTTCTTTGTAAATAAAATAAGGCTCGCTAATGTAAACTTTCAGTAATGTGAACAGTGCTTGACTAATATCGTTTACATAATCGAACGTCTACTGTATATTGTGTTTTGTTATTACAATCGTTAGTTTTTTTTATGAGTTTTCGGATGCGGTGGAAATTGAATATTTTTGCATAATATTATACGTTGCCGTAGTTTCATTTTTGTGAAGAAACTACTAGAAAATACTGTCAAATTTACTTTTAGTTTAGAATAGAGCGAACGTTGTATTTTTCATCAATTGGTGCATCGTATTAATAAATCGCTTTATATAATTACTGCGTATGTCAGCAGAAGCTGGCAGGATTTGACATTGTACACAACCTTCAAGTATTACATTTTTATGCAGCAGATAATCCTTGGCTATGAGATCACGAGGTAAACAATACCTTTTATTCAGTGGCTTCATATATTGCTAAATACAAATAGAGCATTTTCTCTCATATTTAATCAATAATTAAGCTTTGCACTTTCTTTAATGGTGAGAGATACTTTATTTCGTTTTGTCAAGCACAGTGAAATTCCGAAGCACAAATATCAACAGTTGTTATGATTATCATTAGTCTTGACAAGATTTGATGCCATTAAAGTTTCCATTCAGGTTGATTTTTTTGTTGCTTTATTTCATTACAAAGGTTTAAAATTTATTATGGACTTTAGTGTTTTTTTCTATAACCTAGTAAATATTAACGATATCATTTTATTTTGTTTACCAAAGCACATTGTTTATAAATATTTTATTTACTAGATATATTCAACTCTACTCATGTTAAGACAGTCGTTACACAGACCTTTGCATATTGTACAGCAGCTGATTTAATAACAGTAAATAAAACAGTATAATTGGGTTGTTATAAAAATTTATTTTTAATACTGAATAATAGTTCGATGAAAAACAAAACATTTACAGAGAAACATTAATAGAACTAATGAATGCAATAAAATATAAGATCTATCCTAGCAAAGATGAAAACAAAGCAAAATTATTTTTAATGCAATCAATACCAATTGAAACTTAGGTTAAACTTGAAAAAAGCCTGACTGTGATATTTGTGCCTGTTAGCGGAACAAAGAAGTTCAAAGTTTAGCTCGATATCTGAAAGTTTGAGTCTTAGCTCAAGTTCTGCATTTAACCTGTTGTAATGATATGTATTATTATCATTAAAAAACACAATGACTTTTTTCTATTTTTTCTGGTTTATCTGTGTATTTGATTCTTCTTGATAGTGTTTGGTTCACGCCCTTATTTTATTTTGTTATTATTGAAGGTAAAGTAGCGCTAGGTTTCCCTCTTCTGCAATTTTTATATTCATTCCGTACAGTTTTCTTTCTGTGCATTGCATATTACAGATATCTACTTTGGCTACTAATTATTGACGTTTAATTTATAATTTTAAATTATACATATGCTGGATATTGTTTTTCTTCTTCTCTATGTATATAGCAATGCGCTTATTTCATGTTTTCCTTAATTTTCTTTGTCCGCATCGAGAGCAGAAAATTTTGAATAATCTGTCCACATACTCAAATAAAAAAAACAGTTTATTCCATTTCTCGTTTTAAGTGCCTATTGATCAAGTGAAAAACCGGTTCTCTTGCCATACAGGTTCATTGTATTGATCGACTTGTAAAGTTGTATCTCTAAATAAGCCCATTTTATTCTTGTCAAAACTTTACTTGCTACATCATTTATCATACTACTTGTGTTGTTTGATAAGAGAAATAGCCGCCGTTTCTCTAAGAATATACCTCTTAATGTCTTTCGCACAGATCCAATCAAATTTTCTGCCACTGCATGAACTTGTCCTGATCTTGCAGTTTTGTAACTTACTCGAAATGATAACTATTGGTTTGAAGCTGAAAGAAAGAAAGAAACGTCGCATTTTATTGCCTCTCAATTTTTTTTTAAATACCCAAGGAACATCCTTGTGCTTCGGAAATTTTGTTTCAAGACGTTTACGAAGTGATGGATTAAAGCTGCTATTGGTCAGGACTTCATTATAAATTACACAAAGCGATTAGTGGATACTCGGATTTCTGTTATTGGAAGGAGTATTTTTAAATTATTTGATAGATCCTAGCAAGAATGATTTTTAATAAAGCACTTTACTTTCTTTTATTATTGTTTTGATAGACTATCTGGACCATTTGTTCACAATTACGCTATGGTCTTTATAAAATGCATCGCTGTTCCTTATTAAATATGATGTCATTATAGAAAAAGAGCAATCTTTGCAACTCAATTTTCTTTAAAATATGGGCCTCTTTCAATTATTTCCTAAAACCTTTTTATGAAATCTCTCTCAGATCCTTTTTAATTCTACCTAAGAACAATTGTACAGAAGTGGTCAATTTAAAACTTTTCTGGTACCACAGAAAAATAGAAATAATGACGGGCTAAATATATTAAGAAAGGAGGATGTTTAATAACTTATACAGTCCTCAAGAAAGTGCCCTCAAAGTACAATCGTATCTTTCATAAAAAATAATATTTATGGTATTAGTTTTCTTTTTCAAAAATCCATTTTTGTTAAAATCAAACTTTTTCTTTCAAATGCTTTAATGACGTGGACGATTTTGAAAGGCAGACTGTGTATTATCTGATTCTTAATAATTACTCATGCTTACTATTACTGACTGAAATTTTAAGTATGTATGTCTATATTGAAACATATATATATATATATATCTTTAATAAACTGGTCAAATTCTCTCAATTTGAGAACATTGTATGATTCAATGCTAATTGCAAATGGGCTGGTTTAGAGTGAGAATATCTATGGGCGTAAGTAAAATCGTAACGTTGGCATAGATTATAAACGTCTGCCATTCATTGAAGGCATACTATGTGCGTTAACTAAACCTTCAATGTTTCCTTCAAAATTCTGTTTTTCAAAATCATTCTTTATTGTATCGCAAATATTATGACCGCTTAAAGAAAAACAGAAACAGTCGTGGCTGCACACCTTAAAAAAAATAACTAACAAGTTAATATTTTTTTATTTACAACACATTTTAAGTTACATTATCACTGAAGTAGTACTGCAATGAATTAAAGGAAATATATCTACATGTATAGCTAATGCTTAATTTCTTTTATTAGAAAAGTCATAAAGTCGACAATAAATATTGTTGAACGTTCCTTCTCTGATTAGGCACACTGCAGTAGGCATTTAAATCAATACAATAACACGTCAGGTTAATCGTTTGTATAACTGCTACAAGTCGTCGGCAGCGTACTAATAAATCAAAATAATTAGTACCAGTAGCAATAATTATACAGGCAGATCCAAACTAAGTGCACGTCATCAATATTATCAACAGATCAGATTATCAGCGTTTCTTGTCCGGATTAAAATTCAATGAACAAAAATAATTGTACAATTCATGATGTAGTAAATTTAAAAAATGATACCAGTTTAAAATGAAACATCTTGTGCCTTTTTTTAATTGTAAAGAATAATTTAATTTGATTGTACAAGTTTTAAGGGAACGTAATCCTAAAACTATTAATAAGGAAAATGTGGTACACTTTAGTTGATGTGAAACGCCTTTACTATTAAGTAAAAACAATATCAGGCTTTATGCAATTAGTGTCTTTAGCAAATATTTTTAACTATTTTAATTGTTAAATAAAGTACTTTCAACGATTGTTTTGTTAAACAGAAGGAAATCATAATATGAAAAGAAATCAAAATAAGAAAGCGTGTATATTTAAAACGCGACATGTTACAAATGTGATAGGAATGAATTACTATTACCATTTCACTACTTTGGTGAAATGTGCACTTTTAGAAGAACACTTCATTTTCAAATTCAATGTCCACGGAAAACATTTTATTTGCTTGCAGTAATTATATAATAAATTAAACCGTGAATTCCTTTATTGTTTACAAATAAAGTTTGGCAAAAAAATTTAAAATTTTATTATTTGAGGCATATGATACATATCTATCAGATTGCATTTTCAGAAGCTGTTTCAGTCCAGTTTTTGAAACAGTTTAATAATTTTATTATCCGACGTCTTTAAACTTCTATTCAATGTTTACATATAGAGCTGAACAAATGCAGAATTCAAAGAAGCACACCGACCTGTCCATCGGACATATCTTGAAGTCTAATAGAACAAACAGTCTATTTTGAAGACTACAGGAGGAAGACATTATATCACCTACAAAAATCAGCTAAAACACAAGGGGTTAAATATCATAGAGTATAGCTAGAAATTATGAAAAGATGAACCTTCTTTTACTCATTAATGTCTATCGATTTTCTAGAAAATAACAGGAAACACATAAAATTAACACTAAAATATGAAACAATACAATTAACACGTCAATTTAATTTCTATATAATTTTCAAAAAAGTACATGTACTAACCAAGTATATGATAGACTTTAATAAACTTAAAATAAGTAAATATATTTCTAGTTATAAATTTATTAATAAGTGATTTTTATATCGAACTTTTAACATTTTTATTTGATTTTGAGAGCGAAATACTTTAAAACATTCTCTTCTCTTAATGCAAAGAGTAAGTTTACATTTTTCACGCCTCCATCTAACTCTCATTTGGCATTGGCCACATCTAAAGGAGTCTCCAATTTTTGGTTGACACCATGACCCACAAGGTCTTCCAAGATACTTCTGGATAGAAAACCTGATGGCTTACTCACAGTAGGTTATGATGTACAGTTTCCATGCATTGGCAGTCGTCACATTCATGATATGGGTAAAGATCACCAATTACTATTTCTTGCTATGAATATTGATTCTAGTTGTTTACTCCTTGATCAAGTAGATCAACACCTCTCACTGATAAAGTTTTAATTAGTTGAGGCTGCGACACATATAAATTTCTTCTTTTTTGCTGATTATCATTTCACTCATGTTATTGCTTGCTGTTATCATCATTTCTTGCCATTGCTCTTATTCCATCTCACGAACAGAAGATAATTTTCTTCATTATACTGGTAATTATAATAACTTCCATCCTTTTTGTAACATCGTTTTGAAGCTCTAAAGAGACATCTTTTCGTTCGATTATCGCACACCGTGTCGCTAGTAGCTCGCATACTTTGCCTATTACACTGGATCGAGCATATATTCGCTGCAATATATAAAAAATGCAAAATATTTTAACAATGATCTTATAAATAGGTTTTGTTTTATTTTTTTTTGTATTGGTTTATGTATTTATTGAAATATATATCATGCAAACAACATTTTTTCCAGTGAACTAACCGTTGTTACAAATGGTAATATTCACTTAGCTCATATAATCTCAAAAATATCGGCACTAATTTCGAAGGTAAGGTACATCACCGCATTCATTTCAATGTACCGAAGAAAGTATAGTGATAAAAAATTTACATAAATGTGCCTATAACTTTGCTATATTTCTATTTTGATTTGGTGTATTCGTTGCATTTATTGTAATGTAGAAATTGTAGAATGTTATCTCATTCATATAAATACAATTGTACTTCAATTCAGTGCAAATTAACTTAATATAATTGTGTTAGCACTATCGCTATACTTCTTCGTGACAGTGTATTTCATTAGCTTTAACTAAAGAAAATACCTAATTTAAATGAAAACGAAAGTATTATGTTCACAAATCCATTCTAATGGCTCTATTAAACAGAGTCTCTAACGATGCATATTACAGGTAAAACCTTTTCATAGTTATTATAATCCAACTTACCTACTATAAGAGTTAAAAGTATGTATATTTGGAATTAGACAACTGTAATATTTAGATACAAGTAATATTTATTACACAGAAAAGGAAGTATTTAGAAAGATAACGTAAAACCAATTATAAGAAAATACCAGAACTGCACGTCGCAATAATCCTAGGCTGTTGGCACGTTCGTTGCAGTAAGGAGTGCAAAAGAGAAAGAAATATCTTTTTTGATCAACATACATTCAAACACCTCCCGCCTCCACGGCACCGTATCTTACTCGGCGGGAGACTGTAGTTCGTAGTAGATATGTACGCACTGGTGACGTTTCCGTTAGCGTCATCTGTGTGACATAAATCGAACATTATTTGGCAACCGGGAATAAGCCTATCGGACGGCAGCGTACTACTTGATACATACTTTGTTACTTTTAGTACTCGGTTAGTTTTAAAACCGTGCATATATCGGTATTTCTATTGTTGAACTAGTGATATGATAATTAGGCATAATGCGACGAGACGCATTTCAAGAAAAAGATGTGGTATGGATGTGTGAATGTGCAATTTAAATTCTTTGCGGTTTTCGACATTTCGTTAATAGCAACATGTAAAACAAGTTTCGTGTGAAGTTAACTTTTCTGCAATTTGTATGAAATGTGCGATGTTGTGGCTTATCTGATCCTAATAGTGTTACTACTACTACTGTTAATAATAGATCGCCGCATTACGATGACCCCTATTTTTCGTGTTCTCCATCTTGCTTATAGTGCAACTAGTTTTTGTTTCTACCTGTATTTTAGTGATAAATGTGCTAAAGAGTTCTTTTCCTTTGGATTATAGCGTGGATAGAGATCGCCTCCGCGAAAGGCAGCGGCAGGCAAGAGCTCAAATGTCCTCACAGGTTGCAGAGCAGGATAATCCCGCTGGACCAGGCGCGCCACTTTTTGATGCACCAGTACGGGTAAGTCCATCTTATTAAATATATTGGAGATAATTCGGTTGCAAAACGTAGAGATTTGCACATATAGATGCGCATTTCATCATATTTATTGCTATGGGTTTAACATCTAATTTAAGGTGTCTACAATTTCATATGATTATAAGACTTCATAAACCAATATGTACAAACAAATGAGAAGTGATTTTTATTTTTCTATGAAGTTACGTAAGTGCTATATTCCATGTATCGCGCTAAATGATTCATAGGAAAAAATCCAAGTGTTTAACGAAGTTTCCGTGGATTGTGTTGTTAATTTCTTTAAAATTTCCCCCTATATCATCTAAATATATCCCTTTATTTTTACTAACCTTTAACCTTATTCTTAACCCTGACTTCTGTTGTTGCTTATAGCTATCAAAAATGTTAATACTTCAATTTTTTTTATGATTACTAGTATTATATCAATTTATTACCCTAATTAGATGTAATACATCAACTTCAGTTCCTATTAATATTCCAAATCAAATTACAAAGTATTATATTCAATCTGACTATTATTACCTTTTATTACTATTACTGACAATAAATGTATTGTAGAATATTGGTTACAAGATTGGCAATATTGTTTTAATAAAAAATGAATGAAATCCCCCTAACACACTTCAATTTTTTTTGGAAATATTAGTTTAACCTATAAAACAGGAATCTCTACTTATGAATTGAATATTTATATGTATTGTTTTTTCTTTTGATGTGCCATGATATTTTTATTTTTGATTCAATCTAGATCCCCCATTGTTCACATTTTAAAATCCCGCATTAATTCAAATACCGTGTGTATTAAACAAAAGTAATCTTGTTAAAAATACAGTCTCGATGTATGCATGTGTATCTGCAATAACAATGATAAGTTATTATCTAATCTTATCATAGCATTTACTTCCATTTCCAATATATTAACCAATCACGTATAATATGCACTGTCTTAACCTCTTTTGCGAACAGAAAACATTAGTTCCCTAATTATAATTTAATAACAGTTGTACTGCTTTAATCCCAACTGATAAACAATATTACAGATACAGAAATAATTTACTACGTATCGATTCTAAAAATTTTAATCAAGATTTTTGTAGGATTAGTAACTTCATAGTCTGCTAGAATGATTACAGTTTACATTTGTTTTGTTATAGTACATGATTTAGATTTATATTATTTTGATGTGATATCTGCTTTTTCGTTATAATATATATAATACATGCATGCCGTTAATGAACGCAATCCAAGAAAATTGTCACTACAGGATATTTTATTTATTCCTGTTTGCATTCAATTTTTTAAGAGGCTTTTATTTACAAAATACTTGGAGAACTTTAGAAATGCTGTCTTCAGTTTGAATTTAAAATTTCAAAGTCCACTTCTTGGTTGGAGAAATGCTTCCCTCATTTCACTTACTTTTCTAATCTAAGCTACGTGTCTATATGATTGGTTTTGTGAACGATAAACGAACTAACGGAAAATTAACAACCTCCACGTTCAATCAATATTCTTCAATAGAAATCAATATCAATATTAATTATAAGTACATAGGATGTCTCCAAAATTTATGTTATGATGGATGACGCAATTGCACAAGTAACTGAGGTATTACATGTGCCCACTTTATTGCAGAATTTTACGGGCACTGGTTAATCTGCATTAAAATTAGAGGCTAGGTAAAGTAGTTCAGGGTGTCATACAATACACACGTTAAAGAATTATAAGTCTGGCGCTCGCTCAATATTCTAGTATTTGTCAAATCAGCTGCACAATGCTAGTCTCGCTTTATTTGTCTCACTTCCTCGAGTATATCCCATCATAACCACCATCCGCATGTAACAACGGTGGTCTTGATGGCCTCTTGTTCGGCCTAACTTCCTCCACCCCGTTCTGGGAATTCTCTGGGGGCTCATAGTCCTCTGTTTAGGTCTTTGAAATCTTCATCCTGGACTTCGTGACTCGTTCGATATGTTTTCTAATTCTGAAACAGATGGAATTAATTGAGGTGACTTGTATTAGTAGAACGATATTCCCTATCAGGTTAAAGCTTTCTGAAGGACTCATTAACTGTCCTGTGTTTGGTCGTTCCACAGGTCTTCTGCGTGATTCTCGCTGGAAATTATGTACTCTAATAATTTCCTATTCAGTTTGTCCAGGAATTCTAATGGGGTCGATTTGCTACTTGACTCGGTGCAACCTAGCCCGAAGCCCTAGTCTGCCCAGCCCGATCTGTCTCGACAAGCCTGCTTACTCGCTGAGTCGGTTCAGTCTGTTAAACATCTTCAGTACGAACTATAAATTAATTTTTCAAGAAAGTAAATCTTATTTTCAATGTACTACATTTATATTATAAAATTTATTAAAGCATTCCAATAATATAATATCTGTCAAACAAGATATGAGTCTGTTTCGTAAATGTTTCCAATAAACATTCTACATTAAATATTTGAAATTATATCAGCAGACTAACTTTAATGTACTAGGCGTAGTTCTAAATTAAGGACCGGTCATTAATAAAATGAAAGCATCTGCAAAGACGTCGTTCGAAACACTTTTGATATCGCGAAACAAGCTTCTTCAAACCTTCTACATAAAATTGCTATCTGTTCTATTTGAATTTTGCTAAAAGGTATACAATATAAATGACGGTGATCCACCTCATAGTTGCATAGTTGGGATTTAGACAGATGATTTTATCAGAACCGGTTTAGAAATATACGTCTAAGTGTCTCGCACGTTCGCACGAGGAGCTGCAAAATAAAAATATGTCAAACGTCCTAGCGCATTATTCTAGACATATTAAATTATTTGCAAAATACAAAATACCCAATAGAAAAGATCTGGTTGTTTCTCAAAATAGAATAGATCCTTTTGACTATCATTTCATAAGTAATTCAAAGGCGATCTGAAATGTTTCCGGAATCGATAAGAAATGACGCACGAAGGTTGTGGATTCATTGGTCGGCAAGGTCAACCTTTTTTATGACAACTGTCAAAATTTCAGACGTGTGAATAGTTGTCGTTTAAGAGTGTGTTTTGTATAGCAAGTCAAGCTAATTCGCAAAAATGGATAAAATCGAAGTTCGTGCAGTGATAAAAGAACACTTCTGAATGGCTGGAAAAAACGGTCACGGAAATTCGAAATATTTTGCTAGAGGTTCATGGCGGATGTACTCTATCATTTTCGGCTCTCAGCTTCTGGGTGAGCGAGATCAAATGCGGCCGCACAAGCACAAGTGACGAACCACGTAGTGGACACCCAAAAACCGCTACCGACAAGATTTATGATGTCATGTTAGCCGATCGCCGATTGAAGCCGAAAGAGATAGTAGAGACAACAGGCATCTCAGAAGAATGCGTTGGCCATAACCTACACGAAATTTTGGGTATGAAAAAGCTTTCGGCGCGATGGAAACCGCGTTTGCTCATACCGGAGCAAAAACGAAATCGGGTGACCGTTTCGAATGAATGTGTGGCAAAGATCCAACTCCAATATTACAGCGATTTATTGACCCGATTCGATGTAGTATTTAAGGAGAAACGGCCTCGTTTGCAACGGAAAAATGTGCTTTTCCACTACGACAATGCACCGGCTCATTAATCGTCGTATCCAAATTTAATGAGTTGCGCTTATCCTCCATATTCACCGGACCTAGCCCCCAGCGACCTTTTCCTGTTCCCAAACCTGAAAATGTCACTGGGAGGAAAGGGGTTTGCCTCAAATGAGGAGGTCATCGCCGCTACAGATGGCTATTTTGCAGACGTCGAAACATCCTACTTTTCCGACGGCTTGAAGCACTTTTTGAAAAAGTGTATTGATCTTCGAGGAGACTAAATCAAAAAAATGAAAATTAAGGACTACATCAATACCGTGTTTTTCTTGTCGATTCTGGAAAAATTTCAGGTAGCCTCCGTAATGCCAATTTCTCTGTGATGCTTTGTAGAAACGTTTCAAATTATGAGTATAATCGAGAGGATACTTACAAGGAAGGTATTATTATGAATTAATACGAATTTTATGCAGAATTTTTGAATTTCACGGAATTTGGCTTTATCTTTTTATCTCGGAGTAAATATGTAGAATAGATACGGGAAGACTTTTGCACTCTTAAGTAAGTAATGGTAAATAGATACGCTGCATGCAAACAGCTTCATTTCCTGTTCTAACTAAGTTTTGAATGCAATATATGTCAACAAATAATAATATATGTAATCTGTAAATTAAAATAATAAAGCTTTTCCGCCTCTGTGATTATTTCTGTAGAAACAATGGCCTGTAAATGTATTGTATTACACTTGTTATAAAATAACTTTTAAAGTTATTACCACTAAATAATGTTTGCGATTTATTGGAAATTTGTAAAAATATAAAACAATTCCTATTCTGCTTTGTTGTAGAAATGCAATATGTAAACTTCCTACTACGCGCTGTCGAAACACTGTTCTGAATAAATGACTAATTTGTATGATGTGGCGTATACTGAGATACTGGTGTCTTTCTTTAATAACTTTGTTGTGCAGTAGCTACTTGAACGGTTAGTGAAGTAAAATTCCAAATTGAGTTTTAGATTTTGAGGTAGGTTTTATATGGTTTATTGCATTTCATTCATATCAAACTTAGATTCTGACAAATCAATCACATATCAGCCAGTAATATTGTCAATATATGTTGGTTATTTCACTTTGATATATATTAAGTTAATTTTCCTTTAAAAAGGAAATCATTGTAGTGAGTTTTATCGTATATATAGATTTAAACACGAATAAAAAATAAGTTCGGGTGTTATTTACATATAGTAATTTTTATACCAATAAATGACGCCATAATTGAAATGCGGCCGTCAATAACTGTTACGTGCGTAATATCATGTTTATTTAAACATTTGCGTTCAAACAAACAGACAGATAATTTGCTACACCGTATCAATAGCAAACAGCTTTATATCACTTCTCTAATTTCTAGTTTCTAGTTCATTTCTTTTGTAGCACCATTACTAGATAACAGTGATCGTGGACTATAAACTATCCTGAAATGATAGAAGCCATTAATTGATTCATACAGTTTTTCTTATCTCCGTTAGGATCTCACTTGGTATGTTGAGCACTTGTAAGAATAGTTAATAAGGAAAATAACAAACACTATGTTTCTTACACATATAGATATATATATATAAACTTTAAAGGATTTAAGAAAAGTATCTATGTATCTTATGTACGCTCCCGCTTTTGGGAGATTGCACACCTGATAAAATTTTATGTAACACTAATGCGCAAATAAACCAACATAATATGTAAAACGTGTAAGCCTGCAGAAACGAGTGCGCACTCATTGGAGGCGATAATATATTTTGACAGCGGTCGGACATACCCTAAATCGGGATTCATACGCGAATGGTTAGTACATGTATGAACGCCGGATTAGATTGCGAATCGACAATGTTCTTTGCTATGTTCGACGACTGTTAATAGATTTCTTAACCGATTTATATCTTAAGTCTGTGCAACATTCTGCAAAATATTATAGAAAATGAAGAATTTCGAAAGTTTTGGGGGAAATAGCTTCCGGAATGGAAATTGATAACAAGTCCGTTACAGTATAATTTTTATCGGGTGCAAAACACAATAATAGATCAAATAAAGATAGAATTAAAAGATCAAAGAATATGGCTCACAGTAAATGAAACAACGGATGCAAGAAAGAATTGTATTTTAAGTGCGTTAGTGTGAGTTTAAAAAGCGGTTAGGCATCCTTGCCTTTTCTTTTACGTAGTAAAATATTACAGAACACAAATACGGAAAGGATAGTAGAAATTATAGAAAATACCTTTGGGAAGTTCAATATATCGGCCACCCAACTTGTAGTGCTAGTTACAGATGGGAATTCGAACATGGTTAAGCTGGAAAGTTGTTAAAACAATCTTATCCTCAATTGGTTCAAGTAGCTTCTGCATCAACAACGAAATCAAACTAAAATAGTAATTGCATTCATTATTTTTAATATTGATAGTAAACGAGCCATGGACTACTGCGAAAGCACTCGTTTATATAGCCTAAATTACAGTGTTAATCATTGCAAACTAAATATTTAATTTTCTTATAGTGTTAGTAGACGGTCATGCGAATTCAGCCTAAAATGAGCGAAATTATTACAAAAAATATCGACCGAATCCTGAATCATGAAGATTATTGTATTCGGAAAATTATTAAAAAAGTTGGAATTACAAAATCCTCAGTGATAAGTGTTGCGCTCGTTCGCTGCCCACAGGAAAAAAAGATGAACACGGAATTTCAAAAGCCACAATTTACCACGATCCTTAAATCTCAAGCAGACTCAAATTTATTAACATGCGTAATTCATAATTAACAGCACCAGAAATAATACACGAATTAAATCGCGGACGTACGAATCAAATTTCAAAACGTCAATTGTAAGAACCAGGATTACATAACTGGATTGCAGCAAGAAAAAGGTGAAGTAATAGATTAAAAGCATTTACAGTGAGCACAAATACGTTGTGAGTGGACAATGGATAGACGGTAGAGAACTGCTGGAGCGGTAGTATACACTACCGGTTATAAGTTTAAAACTACTTTTCTAAAAATATTAATAAATCAATATTATGACAATATAACTGTGGTTTTAACATATGCATATTTGACATAGTAATATTTCTAATCTTACAAAAACTCGAAATGCATCACTAGCATATTTTTTTGTTTTAATGTAAACATACAATTTCTTGGAAATTTTAACGAAAGCGTCTACTTGTCTAGCAGAAATAACTGTTATTAAATTAAAAATAACCATAGTTTCCGTGAATTGCACGCGTATATCTGCCCGTATGTGGTTCTAAGAAATGTTGTCAATTAATTCTGTAAAATCATTTTACTTCCGCAGTCTTTAGATGGTAGTTTAGTTCAATTGTATTTTAACTGTTATCGCTTGCAGTTGTATTTAGTTTACTTGCATAATATAAAATAAATAGTTCAACATTAAAAATCGCACTGCAATAATTAATCTTCGTAATGAAGGAAGTGGTGCAAGATTTTATGTTTCAAAAACTGCTACTGATCTGATAATTGAAGGATATTGGAATAAGACTGATTTGAGCAATAGTGTACATACACTACTGTCCGTATATATGGGGACGGCTATAAAAAGTATAGAAATCAACAGAAGTATTAATACCAATATCTTAAAATTCTGTATTGCACATTTCAGCTTTAGAATATTAAAAAAGAAATAGTTATTAAAAATTTCATTTACTCATATACGAATTTAGGTAGCACACGCCACTGATAAAACTTGCCGCGAAAAAATTGATGACAATGTCACAGTTACATACTGGATGCAGTCTACATATGTACAACATATATATTGGATAGATGATTATATAAAATATAATTCTATGCTAAGTTAAAGTGTCAGGGTGTGTTTTGTAGAAAAAAGTAAACTGTCAATGTTTATCCAATTGTTTTACGTCAAATTTGAAATCATCATAAAAATACTAGCCATTTTAATAATTTAAATATTTTTATAAGAATAGTATTAACGAAAATCTATTGGCCGAAATATAAACAAATGTACAAATATATATTAAATTAAAAATATTATCCCATGGAAATATATTTAAATAACGTATTTTTTTATAATTTTCAATATCAATACAGTAACATACGTACATGAACCAAAAATCACTTGCACCGTTTTGTGCAGAGTAAAATAATTAAATAACCTTAATAATGCGCTTAGTGTCAAGGTTGTGAATACTATAACAAAAGCATATAACGGTTATTAAAATCTCAATCGTGATAAAACTTTTCAATAATGTTTTGCGTTTTGTTTCAAGTTAGAACAGGTTTAAAATACGTAAATCTAAACATTCAAGTGACTAACTATACATAGAGAAAAGATTACTGTGTTTAACTGAGGATAACTAATCTTTAGTAATTTTCACTCTCACATATAAGCATTATCTTCGTGGTACAAATAATATGTTTTCTTAGAATCCCAAGAAATTCTGTACTTGATTTTAAAAATTATTTCGTTGTTGACAGAATATAACACTTTGAGCAAGTAATTTTAAATATCATATTCAAGCAATTCGGTTTCTTTTGATAAACATCACTGATATAATGCAAAAAATTTAGTATTTAACTTAAAACACTACTTCATTTGGAATGAATGTAATTATGTTAAAATAAATATTAATCTACTTCAATTCCAAATTCTTGAAATAGAAACCCAAGTGATTGGTAGAATTTTTGTGGGTGTTTTACACATATGTGTAACTACGAACCGAAAATAGATGTCATTCTTTGTAACGATAGATTTACGCATTATTTCATGTATATTCATAGTTGAGGCATTAATTGCTGCCAATCGGGATGTATTAACGTCTTAACCAATTCATATTCATATGTGATGTAAATTCGTTTACAGATTGGAAAACCTTCTATAGACGGTGGTAATTTATTAAAACATCTTTTTTTTATACTAAAAAGAAATAAACGCCGAACTATATTCCAAACACGCCATTTCAGAGTCCAACAATCCAAAGCATGTCATTATAGCAATATGTTTTTTCCAAAATTTCATCTTAATACCTTAGAAGACCGTGCATAGTAAAAATTTCATTCACATGATTATACGGTTCGTACTTATTATTTTAATATTGAGACTACAAATTTCTTGTTTATTAAGTAACAATTTGGTTTTATTTAAGGTAGGTAATAAATTTGTGTAAGCTTCTTAGATCAGAGCCACTGCAATACCAAGAATATACATACAGTGGTAGCCATCAAAATAGAGCCACTCTGAGGAAAATAACAATTTTCTCTGGGGCAAAAAAGAATAGAATATGCGATAAAAGCAAACGATATCGAAATATATTTATTCTATTTATAAACAAGAAAATACAAGATTTATTTAGTAAAATAGTGTTTTCCGATAAAAAATCCTAAAGGATTTTAAAAATTGATTGGTGTCTGCTGGACGTAAGAATAGAGCCACAGCAGAATACAATTAATAATCATCTTCGCGACTAAATTATTAATTTATATTATATATTACTAATATTTAATTGCTTGCCCTTTGTTAAAGATGACACCTTGCTGTTCGAATGGCAGACCATTATTTGTGGACTATCTCCTACAATTCTGCCTTGTTCTTTATTTTGTATCTCACGATTGCGCTTTTTAAATATTTCCATAGATTTTCTGTTGCATTTAAGTCGGGAGATTGTGAGGCCCACACAGCAAATTTATTTTTTTTTCCTCACAATTTTTTTTTGCCTTACGCGAAGTATGCTTGGGATCATTATCTTGCTGATAAACCCATTTTAAGGAGATGCTTTTCTCCACGTAAGGTAGCATACCCATTGTACTCCATATTCTCTTTGATCCAATAAATTGGACCATTCCAAATCACAAAAATGCGCCTTATAGTTTAATATTACTATCGCTATGTTTGATGGTCTTTGTCGTATATTTTGGCAGCAATTCTATTCATGGTGGTCCTCTGACATAGACTTTATAATCGAAGCCTATAATATTTATTTTGATTTCATCGCTCCACAAGACCTTTTTCTATTTGTTAATGTTTTGCGTCCACTCCAATTCAGATATTCATTCGCAAATCTGAGTCGACTTTTTATATTTCTAGTTCTCAGTAACGACATCTTTCTGGCGACTCTTCCGTTTAGGTTGTTTTCCTGCAGTCGTCGGCGAATCTTACCTGCACTAATAGTTAACTCTAATTCGGTTTTAATGTCTCTAAATGATTCGAACGGATCTGTGCGCGAAACATAAATAATCCTTCTATCTGTTTGTGGCGTAGTTTTTTGCTTCAATCCACGATTTTTTTTTACCAGTTATTGGTTTTTAATGCATTTTGAACCATTTTCTTTGAACAGCCTACAATATCTACTATTTTGCGTTGCGACATTTCTTGGTAATGCAATTGTAAAGTCTGAGTTTCAGTCAACATGCAATGATGTGCTCGTCCCATTTTAAATAAGTCTGTGTATGTAATGTATTAATAGTGATTTTACAACTATTAACAAAGAGCAGCCTTACTTGATATAATTAAAGTAAAAGAAGCATGATGATTGATGGTGATTGTGGTAACTGGTTGTAAACATGTTTATAGATCCCAATCATAAGTAGCGTGTTGTCGCCGTATCCTGCATTATTATTACGGTAGATGTTTGTTTTTTAACCAACTGGCCCTATTTTTATGTCTACCACTGTATATGTCCAAAAGAGTAAATAAATAAAAGAAAAAGAAATAATGCCGTACACAAGGAGGATGTTCTAGTACACTGTACGCATTCTTTTCTAAATGACACCGGTATGCCTGATGCCCAAGTACACCGATTGATTGTGATTCAATAAAGGGGAACGGAAGTGTGTATTCAACAACGCTTCATTCTGTGAAAGATGGTTCACAGCGTCAGGTGTGGGTGTAATAAGTCCTGAAGTCAATCGACCGTTAAAAAAAAGTTTATCAGTTCCCAACTCTTGCACATATAAACATTCTTTTTAGGATATTTTTAACAAGGTTAATAAAATAACCAAATTTGTAGTCTAAAAAAGACTAGCCATTCCCAGTCGCATGTACACTTTTCATCTAAATAAAGTCTGAAATGTTTTCATTGTTTCATATTATATCTGCTCAGGTAATATTTCCAGCGCGTAAACCTCATCATAAGATATACAAGTTCAGTTAAGCTAGATGAATTATCTTTACTATTTAAAGAGTTCCTAAATTACATGAATTTTAGGAGTAACACTAAAAAAATAAAAATATCAGTTTTTAATAGCGCTTTCACGTGACACTTTTAAACGGGTGTGAAGTTAGCAACGGTTTTGCGGTGCGGCAATCTTGTATAAGTTGTTCTTCTTGGCCTTCTTTTTTATGATTTTGATACCTATCAGTAATAATAGGAGTAATGACTATATTTTTTGTCGTCTTTTTATAATTATGTAGCATATGCAGTGTGTGCCTTGAAAGAAAATTGAAGAAAATATTTTATAGACTTGATTTCGGTTTAACTTTGGAAAAACAAATAAACAATTAAATTGGAAAGAAAACTTGAATAGGTATATGTATTGTGCTAGATGGTTCAGGACTCGCAATAAAATTAGTTTGTGATTAGTTTTTTTCCAAATGATTATCTGGAATTCTCTGTAATATAATTTATCCCATGCAACGTGAGGAAGAGGAGTAAAACATGTTCTACAGTTTTCTTTATTATTTTTAAAGGGAGATACAATAAAGCCGAAAAAAGAAACATATTCTGCTATTCCAAAGTCTATTTAGCGTTCCGTAAGAAATATTCAAAAAGTACCTAAAACAATGCAATTAAAAATCTGCATCGGTTATGATAAAAGGATTGTAATGAAAAAAATTACAGTTTTCTCTTTTATATAATTCCTAAAATACATGGAGTTTAGTAGCAGTAACTTCAAGAACAGTTAACAACCCCTCTAATGCCAAAAAATACTTCATACAATTTTCCATTTATTTCTGACAATTAGTAGGATTTCGTTCGTTAGTCCCCATAAAGTTATTTGGGATAGCTTGTATAGGCACGCGTATTATCTAGCAAAATAATATTGGTTTGATGAAGTTTAATTAAAACTGTACAAGAAGATAGACGAGTTAAAGATTCTGGAAACAATTTATTAGTGTCTTAAATACATACACATACATTACCGTCCAAAAGTTTAGAAGCACCAGCGGATTTTACAAAAATTCATAGATATAATAAAATTTTATTGTGATTATTAAAGAATTTATGCAACATAAGTGACTGTCGTTAAATAAAAGTAGATTAATTCAAACCTAATAGTATTTAAGGATTTTTTAGCTTTATTTTTGTCGATACGGCGGCCTCCCTTGGCTTTGGTAACCGATGCACAAATTTTAGGTATTCTTCGGAGTAATTTTTCGAAACAGTCTGCGTCAATTTATTGCCATGCGTTCTGTAAATATTCCCATAGTTTTTGGGTGTTCTGAGCTTTCTAGCCTTTCGATCAAGCTCATCCCATAAGAGCTGCATGTGGGATAAATCCACTTTGAAGAGCCCAAACCATTAATTTTAGCTGCTTTCTCCTCTAAAAAGTTTTTATCGATTCGAGCCATACGTTTGGGGCCATTGTCTTGTAACACAAACAATTAACCAACAAGACGGCTTCCACACATAGCATGATATTGCAAAATATCAAAGTACTCTGCTTTCCGTATTGTACCACTAATTTTCACTAAATTGTCCGTAGTTGTTCCAGCAAAACAACTCCAAACCATAACACTACCGCCTCCATGTTTAACAGACGACACGAAGCAGGCCTCACTAGCTGTTTCCCCTAGTCGTCGATCAACAAAAACTCTCCGTAGCGTACCATATAACTGAAATTTGGACTCGTCGGTCCATAAGACTGCTTTCCAGTCACCCAGTGATCAGTTTACATGCTCTCTTACCCGTGTTAATTGTTTCTCTTTATGCACACGTTTTAAAAACTTTTTTTTTACGACCGATGCATCGTTTTAAACCTGCTGCCAATAGTCGCCTCTTGACGGTGGTAACAGAATCATTTGTTTCTCGTGTATTAACGCGCGTTGCGATATCCGATGAAGATCACAAAAGAATTACTTTTGCTGTATTTATTATAATCTTTTAATCAAGAAAAACCAGAAAGATGTATATCCAGAAACAACATGAATTAATAATTATATAGAAAATATAATGAATTTTAAGTCAGTATAATATAAATATTGTACGTTTAACGGCGGTAAATTTGAAAATTCCGTCCTAATTAAAAGCGTCCGACCATCCTATGTGGGGCCGATACTGGCTTAACGTTACCGACCAATTAATTCATTTTATATAACATACGACAAAGTTTCAGTTCCGGAGCTATTAAAATTTAATATCCTTTTAGTGTCGAGCTGTCGACTATTCTAACGGTACCACTATGGAAGCGATAACTGTAAGCCTGCGATAATATTTTAATTCGGTTAATTTTCTACTTACACCAGTGATAAATAAATATTGAAATCAACTGACTGAATTCGATTATTATAGTTTATCTTGTGTAATTTTTAAAAGTACACAGAGTTAGTCAAAAAATTATAATAGATAGCTACAGTATGCTCTGAAAGTCTTAATGTACTATGGGTGTAAGTTTTGAGCATGTATATAGATATGGAAAATACTCTTTAAAAATAATTGAAATATTGAAGAGTTTAATGAATTTATCTCATAGTTTAGACGAAATTTGTGGGTTCCATGAGGTAGCATTGAAAAATTACGATTAGTGACGCAGATTTCCATTTTCTTTGTTTAATATTGTTGAGCTTGAGAAGGACCATTTTATGATTCAAAAAAGAAACGGTGGAAGTTTTCTTTTTCAACATGAACGTATATCTGTAAGTGGTAGTTAAATGCCGTATTAATATCTACCTCTTCATTTTCAGTGTTTCCTCCTGTTTGTCCATAAATCATTCTCACTTCTATTCACCCGTATCTTATAAGATTTCTTTAAAGATCGTGGATTTACATCAAGTACAGACCGAACAGAGCTCGTTCCTTAAAGAAATTTAAAGCAATTGAAGAATCCGACTAGTAGGATTTATACTACTGGTACTAACCTTGGAAATAAATATCTACTAACTCATTAATCTCCACTACCAGCGATTAGCATTGTAGAAAGTTGTGTATCAATAAATTAATCTATGAAGTGTTGTCATGTGTGTATTTTACCCAATAACTGTGTATTAGTCGTACAAGTCGTAGTGTTTAGAGTACTACTATAGCACGAACATTTCTTGCTAAACCTTAATAAATATATACTAAAACAATTGGAGACGGTTTAAATCAATTTAAAACGTCTTTGAAGTTGATATATGTATAATTTTCCGGGTATGTGTCGATATTCCAACTATACAACCTGGGCATAGAATGAGCATCTGGTTTTTTTTTTTTAATATACTTACAAGGCAGGCTACGTTATAAATTAGTATTGGCAGTCTACTATTCGACCAATTAATAGTGTTCTACTTAGTGTGATTATTGGACTAATTTATAAAATCTGCAACATCATTCCATTGCGGAATTTCCATGACATAACGCTTAGTAACTGTAATGAGCAATATAATAACAATAATTTATAATTTACTGTATGTAATATATATTTATTATTATGGTTATGATGTTTACCTAGACTACCGATCATAAGTTCATTTGCACCGTAAAGAAATTTAATTGTGCATGAAAAAACGTTGCTGAAAAGGTACAATAAGTTAGATTTGTAACACAATTTATTAATATACCCTTAATATTATAGTTTGTGTATTCTTTAACATATTAATTATTGAAAATTATATGCAGAACTTTTCCATTCATTTACTTTTTCGTTGCGGTACAAATTAGTCATATTTTTTAATTAAATTATTCAAATGGTCTCCAAACACTTTGTAGTGCCGTTCCAAGAGTTTCTCTATTGGTCGGTAACGATGTATCTTATGTCCTCGTTCGGGTTGCAGTTGAGAATTTGTAGCGACCATCTCATTAATGTAAGAACTTCTGCCTGGTTTCGTGCTTGAAAGTACACATTCTTGGTAATCTTTTAGTCGACCTTAATTAGTATGCCAATACGTCTGCCACCAAAACAATCCCAAACCATTATGTCCCCACCCCTACGTTTTATAGTTTAAACAACGTGCTGCTTCAACATTATTTCACCAAAAAATACTCGTCATTTGTCTCCGAATAATTCAAATTTAAATACGTCAGATCGCAATACGTTGTTCCAATTTTTGCAAGTTGTTATTATTGCCCGTTCAACGCATTTCTAATTTGAAATGCAACTACTTCTAGATATAATTCCTTCCTTTTAACTATTGATTCCACTATCCCAACAAATTTATAACGAATTCAAAACGTACACAATAATATTATCACTTGTATTGTTATTTTGAAACTGAGTTTAAACTGTGGTTACATTTTTCTGTACCCTTTCTTAAGCAAGAATGCTTACAAATAACATTTAGTATCGATTTTCCATTTTCTAGTATTTATTGGTTTCTCAAATTTAATTGGCTCATTTACGTACCCTCTGGTGTTATTATTCATTAGGTGGTCATAAAGTTACAGCAATAGCATACCTATTGAACACAATAAATACTGGATCTGATGAATATAATTCGCATACTTTGATGGCAGTCATATTTACGGTTCCCTTTCTTTACTCCTTGTTCTAATTTGCAGTTTTACATATTTGGAAAATTCACTCTCAGTTGACCGTTGCTAAGAGCGACGCTGGGATGATGATCGAGCGATTAGCGTAACACCTGGTGTGCATCAACGGTGTTTCTAGACAAAATTAAAATATGTGCGTGTGCCGTAAATAAGTGATCAACTGGTAAATCAACTATCCATCGTAACGCGGGTTTGCAGATGAAATTTACATAACACCCGGAGCTGTAATATAAGAGCAGTTGTCGATATGAAGCCTGTATTTTTTGTACCGCATACGCGGCAACTTAATATTAACGAGTCTTTTTTTCTGTTTGGGAGAAGATGGTCATTTGTTCGATGTTCAAAACACTAGTTTACTGCTTATTTATCATTGTTAAATTGTAAGGAACGCAAACGCATTTGTTTTTGTTTCTTCTTTTTGCGTATCATAATCGCGAGGAAAGTTTATAAACTTAGCATAGAATGGGCTTATTAGTAGGGACGCCGTTTTCTTCTTCGCACCAGAGTCGTCACCTTCGCTGTTTAGTAGTAAAACTAACAATAATAACCGACTTTAAAGTTACAATTTGTAAATGGACTGGCAAACTGTTGCCTAAGCAAACCACACGTTCATTCTGACGCAATGAAATGAAGTTTAAGTCTAATCAAATTAGACCTTTCCAGTTTTCATACTTTTATCATTTCATTTCATGGACACCCTATACACAGGAAACTACCGTTCGACATGTAGTAGCATAATTGAAAGAATCTTTAAAATCACTTAACGAGCCTGTGTACAATGTGATAAAATCTAAATCCTCGTAACGAGTACTATTAGAGATGCGTGCGACTCGGGCAATCAATCAATCAATATTAATAATAATGAATGTAATTAATTATTATTTTAGTTTGATTGTGTTGTTGATGCAGACTTTGTTGATGTAGAGTTTACAGCAACAACACTATCACAGTAAAATAGTAAGTAATTACATTCATTGTTTTTAATATTGACAGTAACCGAGTTGTTTGTACGCTGTTACGAAAGCACTTTTTTTTTCTTGTAGTGTTAGTAGACAGCCATGCGAATTTAGCCTAAAATGAGCGAAATTATTGCAAAAAATGCCGCGCGAATCCTGAATCGTTATTGCAAGAGAACTCCGTTTACACCAAACACGGAATTTAAAACGCCACAATCGCCCAGAACTGTTAAATCTCAAGCACCACGCATCTCTAGCAACACTTGTTTCTGCAGCCTTAGTTAAAAGTAATGATATACCTTTACATATTCTTATAGCTGCAGCGTCTTTCGAATCAAATTTTAAAACCACACGCTAGAAATGTTTGGCTTAATAGAAAGCTCTCTGCAACCATGCTTTTCCGTATAAGAATTGGCGTAGGTGATTTAGGAATGCGGGACACCGTATGAGAAATTTTTGAGTACATTTGGGTAACTTACTGAACACTGGCTTATGTTCAACATAATTAACAACGCTATCACTTGTATTCAGCAGAACAGCACAACACTAAAAGATTCCATATTCTAAGACTCTGGTATCCCTACTTATGCAGGACACTTTATACCAAGTCACTGTTATATCATCTCGATACACTCTAGAGACCAAATATGGGCAACCTTTGCCATTTTGTAGGCCAAACTTTAGTGTGCAAATACGTTCGCAGGCCGCGTTTAGTAGTAGTGCATTTTAAAGTAGTATTCATAATTTTTAGCGATAGATATCAGACATGGAATAATACGACAATGTTATTATAATGCAATTTATTAAAATAAGAAAATGAAATGGAAAAAATAGGTACATTATAATTAAATCGTGAAATTTTTCTTTTAATTAGGTTTTTCAAAATGTCTCGCGGGCCAGATCAAATCTCACAGCGGGCCCGGTTGTTGCCCACATATACTCTACACAATCCTAACTAACTATAGGTATCAAATTAATCCATCTGCTTCAAACAGCCAACTTCGTTAGGGGTAATATATTTATAAAGTTACAAACATATATCTTATCATTTTAAATACTTAATTATGTAGATAACTTAGGTACTTAAGAAATCGGTATATACAACCAAACAGGTGCAACGATATGTGTTTTCGTGAGCCTCTACTACTTATTCTATTCAAAGAAACTTTTCGAGAAAACGTTTCCCACTATTCTCAAGACGCAATTTTAAGCCTATAGTTTCAGTTAGTGGTACATCTTGAAATATTGTCCATTTTGTTAGAACGTATGTGATATGATTATTGCCTTGTAGACATGAAAACTCCTTCATTTGTTCAGTTTTCTTGGTGACGTAATAGTTTGAGATAGTATATTTGAAGCAGTAATGCAGTGACGATTGAAATACTAATAGTTACATTTCTAGTTAATTTATAAATTTCAATCAAAGAATATAAATAGCAAAAAAACTACTTCATAGGAAGTAGATAATATATATATAAGTACTTTATTTTGTCTGCTTTATTACTTTAAATTGATAAAAATGTTATCAACGTACATGCAAACTTTCTTATTTACTTTTTTTTTATTATTGCTACATAAACAGATCTATTTAATTCGTAGTTTTTGTCGAGCTGTATTCGATTTATTCTAGATTACTGAAAGCTTCAATTATCATTTATGCATTCTTTGCAATTTAATAGCAATTCTATTGTAGATGTCTATAAGCAGTAATTAATATTCAAATAATGAAACTATTCTTGCTTACAATTAATGAAAAAACAGATTTCACTGCACTGGACTCGATTTTGTGAAACTAACAATATGTACATATTCATTATTAGAAACAGTTTTATCTAAGCAGCGACGACAAGGAAGATAACCCTAGATAACAAGATTCATTAGCAATAAAAACATCACGAGCATTTTTCATGTTATATAATCTGATTTAATAATTACTTTGAACTCAGGAAGAATTGTTATGCATATTTATGTTGAATCAGATATTATGCTTTATATTAAATTGCAGCAGTTACCAGAAAATTAAGCTGCTTTAAACTATTATTATTTATGACGTACTGGGATTTTACGAATTTAAATTATACGTACGTCTGATATAGCTGCCACTTATTAAATCATTACTAACGATATCAAGAAGTAAACGTTTGCTAAATATCAAAGGTTATCAAAAACTTATCGAACAATAGAATCTTCTTTTCCATCTATCCTTACTCTTGTTGTTACTCACGACTGTTAATATTTTTATACAATCGAACTGACCGCATAAGAGAATCTAAGAAATAAATTTATAGAAAAAAAAATGCATAGGAAAATATTATGCTCGTGGAAGGGTTCTTTTAGTTTTTATTACTGCGTCTATGCTACAGAATGAAGGAAATAATAATTTTAAGCATCATCATAGATATAAAGTTATACACCGATAGTTTTCTTTTATAGAAAAAATATACTTTGCCCTAAAGAAATGGTTCTCTCCCATAAAGTTAAATAAACATCTTTTCCAAGACATAATTTCTACTCAAAATTATTCATTTGCTTGGAATAACTTTTATTGGAACAAACGAAATTATATTTCTCTGAAATTGATTCGCTTTCAATAGATAAAAAGAATTGTTTGGTATAAAGAAACGGGATTTTCTGTTCAAAGAAAAAGATTAGATATTTTACATAGAGCAATTAGTTTTCGACCGTGCATATTTGTTCGTTTTGGAAACCAATGTTATCTCGCTTACTGTCATACATATATACATACATACCTCTTATTGTTACATAAGTCTTATAATTAATTGTGGAATAGCGATCAAGCCTTTAGATAGTTTGTTTCATATTCGCATGATTCAGATATAATACTAAACTAACCAATATAGGTTTCTCAAAATGAACACAGGTATGGACGTGATCTTCTTGTTGAACATATTAAACTAGTTGTTTGCTAATCTACGGAAACACTAGTTGGTGAATTACTGCATTATATATGGGGGATCAGTAAGTCGCTTAACAGAGATTAGTAATGCTGCAGAAACGAGTGCGCGAGAGATGCGCGCGGCTCGGCTATTATCAGTATTAAAAATAATGAACGTAATTGTTTACTATTTTAGTATGATAGTGTTGTTGGTAAAGACTGCATCAACGCCACAATCAAACTAAAATAGTAAGTAATTAAAAATTATTTTTAATTTTGATAGTAATCCAGCCGCACGCAACTCTAACAGCACCCGTTTCTACAGCCTTAGAAGTCAGCTATTAGTGTCGTACGACAATTCCACCGCCAGAAACTAGAAAATTAGATCTGAATCAACAACCAACATTTAGAATATCATTCAAATCAAAATAAGTGAGGACAAAAGATCATTTATTTTGCAAATGAATGATATTTAACAAGTAACTTAATACAAATATAAAATACATATAAAAGACCTTGGATATTCAAGACATTTCTCATATTTTTTCTTATACTAGAAAACATATTTTGCAACACAGCATAATTAATACACTCTACAATTCTGTTTTGAAGATGTGTGGTTTCAGGCATTTGAACTTTATAAACGGTATTTTTTAAAAATGTCAGTAAGGAGTCGTATTGTGTAATGTCACATAATCTTGATGGAAATGCATTGCTAGTCTTTAAGCTGATTATATTTATTGGTTATGAAAAACTTGTTGCAGCATATTAATCGTTTCACCTGCTGTGTATGCCCTGGCTCCGTCTTGTTGAAAATAACCATCAGTAATTTCTCCTTCATGTAGTTGATTAATGAAAGGAAATGGAATTTCTTCTAGGTACCTGTTCGCTCTTAAGGTACTATTATAAACAAACGGACCCCATCATTCTCGTATGACTTATAATACACCAAACACCAATTTTTTGTGGATGGAGAGATGTTTCAACATAAAAATTATCAAATCCTTCTGTAGACCACATCCTCATATTGTATGAATTACCATAACCATTCAGATAAAACCATGCTTCGTCGGAAAAGAATGTTTTGTCAAGTAGGTTATTGTTGAAATTGTTTAAAAACCATTGAGAAAATGTTATACTTCGAGGATAATCCACTTGCAAGATTTCTTGAAAACAGGTCGCGCGATAAGGAAATAAACGCAAATCCTTTTTCAAAGCTCTAGGACAAGTTCTAAATGATACGCCACTTGAGATAAATGACGGATGAAGGTTGCTGGTGCAGTATCCATAATTTAATAAGAGGTATAGTCAGAAACTACTTGACGCGAAATTTATTTAATGGCTTGTTATTTACTGTTAGAATAACCAAAGCAGTTTACTCTGCAGCGAAAATCATTGCTCACAATTATGTGGCATAACAGTAAATTCTATTAAACTAGCAAATTTTATAAACGTTGGATTACACTTTCGGGACAGTTCAAAACCAACAATAATTTGCAACAATGTGCCAAGTAAAAGGAAGTGGTTTTTCAATAAATCGGCTATAGCCGTGATAGTGGAATTGGTGTATATTTTGTTTTAATATTTGCCACTGCACAAGAAAACACCGAACAATTGAAAACACAATTCAAACGCTTGCACAATAATATTGTATTAGTATCTAACTACATCAGGAGCACATAAAAAACACTAATATATTAACTATTATTTGCATATCTGTTTGATACAACAAATCTCTGTTAATTTTAACAATACTATCGTCATGCAAACGAGCTTAAAATAAGCAAATATATATTTCTTTGTAACAATTATTGAAACCCTACAACAATTTATTCCATCTAAAAATGTAGTTTTTTTTATGAGCAAATGCCATAAAAGAAAGAAAGGGAACTTTAATTTAAAGAACTTGTGATATGTTTCAACATCACTATATTTTTTTATTTAATGAAATATTCTGTCAATCAAAGCACAAGTCTTTGTAGCTAAATAAATAATGGAATGGATTTTTTCATTAGAAATCTGTATTTTGCTAACTGTGAAAGTATTGCTCAAGGTGAAGTACGTCCAGAAAATACATTCCTTTCACAAAAAAAAGGAACTTCCTATTACTTGATAATCTTCGTCCTAAAATAATAGCTTTTGCATCTCTTAAATAACATATATTAATTAAACATGATGAACACATTTCAAGAAATCGTATAAAAATGTTGGCGGTGTCAATCAATATAATCACCGACTTTGTGCGGAACACAGGGTCGCATAGCAGGAATAGTAGGCCGATACGAACAGGTAATTCAATGAAATTAAACAGTAAATATTATTTTTTAGCCCGCAGTCTATCAGGAAATCTGCATATTTGTAGTATTTTTATACTACAAAAACTATTTATCAGAAAAAAGCGTTTTTGCAAAAATTATAAAGCTATAGCACCCACTTCGAAGATCTGTGAATACGACTACATTAGCTCTACCGAAAATTAGAAAAAATGCTCTTGAAAATCGTTCGGCCGGTAGGCGTGCGGTTAATGTACAATTCGAATTTGCTTGTTTTTACAAATAACATATTTTCTTACTAATTATTGCTTTGAATATACTCAACGAAAACCCATTTAACGTGTATACTATATATACTTACTGAATTTATAGTAACTTACTAAAAATCTAAAATATTCCAGCCGTATTTCCTAGAACTATTATTTTATCACAGTAAATTACCATAAAAAGAGTATTCAAATTATAATTCCGCGATTTCCATCTCGCGACTATTTTTTACGGAAGAATATAGAATTCAATATATTCCACGTTGAGTTTTTCTAAGAAAGATTACGCCATTCAAAGTATCAAAATTGACATTAATGACTTTGCGTAGTGTCTAGTTGGTATTTCAGCTTCCAGCTGATGAGACTATATAAGTTCCAAGAAGTAGGTTAAATAGCATAGCGTGTAATCCATTTTCTCGGCTGAGAAACGTTTAACATAGCCGATCTCTACTCAAATTAACACTATACCAAAATAGAAGAATATTTTTTCTTTTTGCTATAATCTTAAAATGAAATGAAAGTAGACTTATTTTAATCTATCGAACCTGTAACAGATACAAATTAGAAAAAACTTCTGATCTAATATTGTACTACATAAATTGCCGAATTAAATCAAGTGTATGTGCACTACCGTTCATATATGTGGGGACGGCTATGAAATTGACGTTTTCTCTGATTTGAATTGGAATATAGAGTTGGTTTCTAATAATATTTATTAATAAATATTTGATATCGCAAAAAAATTGTTTGATAACGGAAAAGAAACAGAAAATATTACAACATTTTTATTGAAAGTGATTTCTCGTCAACCTTGAATTATGACATTTTGAACCAATACTTTATACCACCAGATCGTCCGATCTTTGTGTTGAATGGCCGATTTTAGTTTCTTTTTCTTATAATGTTGTATCAGCAATGGCTTTTTCACTATTCTTCCCTTTACCCTGTTGCGAAAGGTCACCGCTTAACTATTGTGTGAGATATATGTTCTTCTTGAAATATTTAGTTGTCGAGTGATGTCTGGGGCGGTAAGAAACCTATTTCGTTTCGAAGATACCATAACAAACTGATTCTTAGCGGTTATCGTTGTTCTCTTTCGCTCTGACCGTTTTCTGTTGCGAAGTTAACCTGTTTCCTGCATTCTCTTACGAGTCATAAATACTTGTTTTTTTTATATCTTTACTTTTTTAGTGATTTGTGCTATTGAATACCATTCACCACATAATGTTGTAGTGCTTGAATGTTTTTGAATTGATACTTCGTTTCGGCATTTTTAACTACGATCTTATACATATGATAACACATTTTAAACTAACGCATGTTTTTCCACGAACAAGGAAAAAGTCAACGGCACACTGCCGAAGAGGTACGTAATTGCAAAGAAAGCGTGAATAAAACTTTCAAAAGAAACTAGAAACTGAAAGTAGTGAACAAACTAAGAGACAAGGACGTGCAAAAAATGTTAAAGACAAGAAGGCACAACATTTACGGGTCACGACTTTAAACCACTGAACATCATCTCAGTTGGAAAAACTATCAGGAAGCAATAGTCGTTGAAGTTCACTCAAGAAGAGTAAGATCCAGAGGGTCGAGCTGCAAGAAGAAATCCTCTTCTTAGGCAAGGAAATAAGCAAAAGAAATTAGCTAATGCCGGAAATCAAAGCACTTGCACGCATTTCTGGGTTTTCTATAATTTATTTCTTGGAACCCTTTCATTGTATATTCTTTCCGAGAATTTATCTAAATCTGAATACAGTCGGAATTAATACAGTTCCAGCTATCGTAATATTGCTAATTCATTTTAAAGTGTATTATATCAGGTTATTATTTGTGTAAACTGCGCTATAAGTCTATCAAAATACAATTTAAATGTGTTATACAGGATGTCAAGATATTATATAGTTTATACTTCTATGTGGCCCACAAAAAAACCGCTCCAAAAAAAACCTATATCGCGTAATTAATAGTAGTTAGGCTTTGTGCTTTACTAATTTGAGCTACTCCATCAGCAACCATTACAAATACTATGTATTTGTGCCAAAAAGATTGGGTTGAGAACTCATGGAAAATAAGAGTTAGAACTTATTGGACTGATATTTTCTTTGATTTTCAACACCCTCTGCGAAATCAATAAATTACGTTGGAAATTCCAAAAAAATTGTAATTTTATCATTACTAATGCTAACGGTGGTTTAGTATTGATATTCATATTAACATTAGTGACATCTAGGGGCATTTAAGCCGACTTGAATTCAATGGTTTTGTGGTGCAAGGGTTTAGCCCCAAGTCCCCTCCGAAACCGATATTTTTTCGGAAATTTAATTACGTTGGAGATTGCAAGAAACTTGTAATTTTATCGATCCAGAGTTAATATGTAGAATCAGCAAATACAGTGCTTTGCAAAAATATGAATTTGTTAGAAACGAATTTAATAACTTCGTTTTATTGTAAGTATTACTGAACAGTGTATACGCAGACTTTTATAAATATCTCGTATTTCAAATTAATAAAACTAAAGTATTAAATATTTTCTCTACTGCCAATCGTATTGTAAGTGATATAAGAAAACTAAAAACTTATTGCTATAATGTAGTAAATTAGGAAATACGTATATAAAATGTATAGATATACACGAAAAGCTTGAAGCTATCTCAAAACTGCAGATCACGCATACAAAAAAATAAGGTTACTTGGTATTCTAATCCGAACTTATCGACATTATCGTACAGTGATATGAATTCATTCGTTTGACACTCAATATATAATTTGTCTTTTATGCTCTAGAAAATTCGCAGTTTTCTTGATAATTCTCCGCGTGGAATGCCTTAGGTATAGCAATATAGGCTAGCGCAATACTCGAGTAAGTATGAACACACTGTAACAGATAATCACAAAACAACCGCTACGTTTGCGTGCTTCAGTCGGAGAATTTATAAATAACCCACTTTGCTACGCCTACGATCTTACGGCCAATTTTAAAAATAGTTTTCCCCTATCCGATGGCGTTCTGCATACTCCACTAACACAACAAACAAATAGTAATATCGTGTTGTTGCTACGCTTCTTACAAAAATATTTTTACGCGGTTGACAATTAGAATCAGAGCCGTCTTTAGAAAAAGTGGGGCCTGGTGCAAAATAGTTTTGCGTGGCATTTATGTAAATGTTTAGAGACAAACAAATCCAATATAAACCATTGAAAAGAGAAGGTTTCAACTAATTCATTTTTAGTCCGTATTATCTTATTCTACGAACATTTTGTTGTGTCGCTCCACCCTAAGGACGGTCCTGATTAGAATATGGATATACAAGTACCGAATCACAACGATTTATTAAGAATATCTATTGTCTATTGATTTATCTATTGTGCACTTGTATTCACATTTAGCACGTTTTCTGTAATAATACCATTCGCATATGTACCTAAATAAACAGAATAACTTGGTCTCTTTACGATAATGTCTCTGTAGTCCATAATTTTCATTTAAAACTGCTCTTACAAATACTTTTTCCGTCAATTTTCTGCGTATATAGTATGTTAATGTTAATTTCCAAATACTTCTAGCAAATGATAAAATCTCATTTCAGAAAAAGTTCATCGTAATTGAGAAATTGCCTATGCGAATCTAAGCAGGATGTCTTAGGGATACTGGCTGGTCTAGTAAGAGAGATCAAATAAAATAGTCCATTCGCATACATACATACACGCGCAAGATATGCGAGCCAAGCGCTCGGTGAATAATATTT
Source organism: Trypoxylus dichotomus (assembly GCA_023509865.1). Lineage (NCBI taxonomy): Eukaryota > Metazoa > Arthropoda > Insecta > Coleoptera > Scarabaeidae > Trypoxylus > Trypoxylus dichotomus. The sequence goes on along the minus strand of CM042077.1, from coordinate 34,261,860 downwards.
GTCGAATGATGGTACAATGCTCGTCTCGCCGAAATGCTTATTCATTCTACTTATTTCTCAGTCTCATGCGCACTTATCGCAGTCGTAATACCACAATTTCATTTCCACCGTAAACTGAGTGTTTTAATAAAAATTAACTGGATTTAAAGGGAGCGGTAATATATAAAATAAACAACGTACGGAAATAATTTAGTAAAGAAGGCATTGGGACAGCAAAGGAGAAATAGCCAATTGATATAAATCGCTAGAAAAGTAACGAGGTTTGTATCTACTCTTATAGCAATTAAAAGATTAATCTGCATCAAATATTAGACCACCGTGGTATTAGGACAAATTAAACATGTAAAGAATACCTTTACCACAAACTAAATAGCAATTTAAAAAACACAAGTAAAGTAATAAGCACTAAAACAACAAGAAATTAGAAACATTGGAATACATTTAAAAAGAAATGAATTGCTATAAGTAACTAAAGTAATAAAACTCATATCTCCGAAAATAAAAAGAAGAGTGGTACAGTGCCTATAGTTTATTCATTACTCGAAAGATACCGATTAGCCATGGCACCAGCACTAAGCAAAAATGCACATTCGCGTGATGGAACTGTTATGCGACCGATTTTTAAGACGTTTTGCTATAATTATGTTTGTAGTACTAAAAATACGGATTCAATATAAGGAAATAATAAAAGTTACATACATATTCTTTCTGAACTTGGTCTCCCTCTCTTGAAAGTGGTATTACAAATTGGGTAGGTTTCAGGTTATAACACAAACATTTTGTATATTATAGAAGTAAAGTAATTTCTTATGGAGGTGTCTAAATATCAGAAGCATGGTAACAGTATTCCAAATGCTGCTAGTTTAGCAAAAGTGAGCTGACTAATGAGTTAAATAGAAAGAAATGTAATTCACGCAACATATAATATTTTACATGTTGCCTAGTGTTACCAGTTTTTAATGTGAGAGCTTGAATTTGCTTCTTTTGCAGATTTTTTTGTTATACGCGAAACGTGCTGTCCAAATTTGTTCAATGGCAGGAGCTACTTATCTGGTACTAATCATAAATAGAAAAACACCGCGGTGATGGTGAAAAGAGTTATATATTGGCGCTGAAAAACTAAAGATAACGATTTCATTTTATATATGTAGATAAATTAACTATTGACCACGAAACTTTACTTGAAACCTTTGCGTAATTCAGAAAGAAATCCTTGTATACTTGTTAGAGAAAGGGTCCCCACTCATAAGAGAAGACACATTGTTGTGCTGCCATAGCAAGTTACGTGATTTTATTGTTTCGGTTAGTGTCACAGGATGGCAAATACACTGATCTATTAACTATCGAATAGGGGGTTGCTTAGGCAGCAATGAAGTACACTTTGTAGCCTGCGTCATTGTTAAATATCACATGTCACCTAAACGTTACTTCATTGGGATTACATCTTCAGATTTGAAGCTGTGTTTAGAAAATGAACATCTAAACGAACAAAAAAATTAAGCACTTAGTGCATTATTAAAAGAATTAGTTTCCTTAGATTCTTCACAATTCCATCTAACGTGTGTTCTACAAATTGACATTTAAAAATGATTCGTAGGATTTATTGAATGAATATGTATCGTTTCTTTTCCTTATGAGTTATTATGATGTAATATAATAATTTATGGGTCTGAGTTTTGATTAGAGTACGCTACTTTAGCTAGTAATCCAATTATTACAAATTTGTGTACCAGAAACCTATCTTTCTATTTAGTCACAGACCGAATGCTAATTTTGAAGATTTTATTAAACACGATTAAAATAAAATTTAAAAGCAATGTTATTTTCGTTATAATCTTTGAAATCCTTTAAATTCTTTAAAAGTATACGTGCGTGTATAAAATACTACTAGTTAATGTGTTGTTCTAGCCAGTCGAGCAATGCAAATACATATGTAGCTGTCGTATTTACAAAGCCAACACAATTATATAAATCTATCGGAGAAAAATACTCTCTTTTAGCTAACAAATTAAAAAATAGGATTGTTTTACCTGTACAACTCTAGACATGCTTTGGTATAAAACGTTGATTTTTTAATGGTAAATTCGTAAAACAGATGGCGCTTGTAAGCATTCTTAATTATAATTAAACTGATCTAATCTTATACCAGAGGTCGCTGTTGCATTCTCTGTATCCGTAGCGCCTACAGTGCTTTCAGTCGCACGTGAACACAGAAATTTCGAAACTACATTTCCGGGAGATTCAAGAATCAAACATACAAACAATACCCTACGATTTTTTCTTCATTCCTTATGTCGCGCTCGACAAATCGCTAGTAACTAATGTAGCTTCTTACCGCCGTTGTAAGGCACACTTATTACTCTTTATTTCTCTACGAGGGAACCGGGTCGGATAAAAGTTTGCGTGTTATGTCTCCCGTTGCGTTTCTTTCATACCTTTAAGTAGTCAACAAATAAACCACGAAAGATATAGCGCCGTTTCATATAGCTTCAGTTATTATTTATTGTCGGATATATCATCTTGTTAGGAGAATTCCGGAAAATAGTATTCCGTAAGGAATTAATTTTATTTACCCTCCATATAATGGAATAATAAAAGTATGCGTCTGTAACTCCACAATGATTGAATTATTTTTATATACCAACCATGCAGTGCTAGAAATAGTCATACAGGATATCCCAGGAGGAAAGCGAAACACTTTGAGAATATATTCAGAAAGTTAACATAAGAACAACAAACCTGTATATTTAAGGCCTCTTCCAAACTATTACGGAAGTTTTCAAACTTTTTTCTTTCATAATTTTAAGGTTAGTAATAACATAATATTTATTCCAATAGCAAGTAACTAACAGTTGTTCGAGGAAGAGTTGATGAAGCTTTACTGTGATGGTTTGAGTATCAACGAACCAATAATATAATTAGCGGTCCTATTCTTCAAACTAAAGCAGAAGAATTTGCTAAATTATTAACCGACAGTGAATTTAAGTGCACAGCAGATTAGTTACACCGTTCTGAAAAATGTCATAACATAAATGTTAGTTACATTCACAGACAAAGTGCAAATTTGGAGGAATGTAAGGTGTGGCTGCAGTCAGCGAAGTGATTTTATGGAAGACTATCACATAAATGACATCTTTAATGCGGACGAAACGGCCTTATTCTACAAACTTACACCTAATCGTACACTAAAATTTAAGGGTAAAAAATGCGTTGGGGGAAAGATTAACTGTGTTGGTGTGTGCAAATATGGCAGGAAATGAGAAACATAAACTTTTTATAATTGGAAATTTCAAAAACCCAAGATGTTTCAAACACATTGAAAAACTATCTTGTACTTGACAATTGTCCAGCTCATCTCCGTATAAGTGATCCTAAAAATATTCGTCTGGAGTTTCTGCCATCGAATTACACATTCGTGATGCAGCCAATGGACCAAGGAATTATTCGTACCTTAAAACCCTATTATCGACGCCTGTTAGTAATGAAACACATTACGAATTTGGGTACTCGAATTTCTAATGAAGTAAATTTGCTAGAAGCGATGGAAATGTTAGCCAAAGCTTGGCAACAAATTTCGCAAGAAACCATAAAAAATTGTTTTCAGCACGCCTGGAAAATTGATTTTGATGAAGACGACGATCTACTGTTGTCTCAATGGCTTGTCAAATATAATGACAACTTTAAGTGTACAAAATTATTATATAATTATATAAGATTCTAGTATCGTGAATCTAGAAACAATAGATGAATTTGTGTTAGTGGATACTACTCTCATTACTTCGTGTATCTCCAGTGATACAGATTTTATTGAGGAAGTTTTAAATCGAGAAAATAGCAGCGAAGAAGGGACAGCTGAAATTGTAAAACCCAGTGATGAAGATGCGCTTACTGGAATAACGACAATTACACAACATTTAGAAACTGAAGAACGTACTACCAATATAATTTTAAATAATGCATTAGGTATTGAAAATTTTTTAGAATCTATTTTTTTCAAAAAATTAAAAATACACTCTTATTATACATTTTTATATGTATTTGTTTATTGCCTATATTATTGCGATAATAATAATAAATAATAATAAAGATACATTTTGATAGTATATACATAATTTTTGATTATATTCCTTTATAACATACTTCTTTTTTAATCTACTCTTTTGTATGGTCCCGACGGGTACGTTATAAGCGAGTTTTACTGTAGTTAAGAATATTGGTTTTATTCTTTAAATACCCAAATAGAAAGGCATCACAGCTCTTAAGGTCAAGGGATTCCGAAATTTGACAATTTTGGCTGTTCATATAACCGTTTAGATAAAACCAACCTTCATTTGTTAAAACGTTTTATCCAATTTATTATCATTTAAGATGCTTATCAGTCTAACTTACATAAACCTCAAAATCAAAAACACGCTTGAAGTGCTATCAATTATTTCAGTCTTTTTGGCTTTCGTTGTACATGTATGAATGGTATTCTGAAGTAGTCTCTTAAATACGGTAAATCATTTTGTTCAACTACATAACCGGAAAATAAAATGTTAATAGTAACACCTAGAGTTGGCACTGCGAACATTCGGTCTTTTCCGTTTGTGTATAGAATTTAACGACTCCTCAGACTAACTTTTATTAGAATCCATTCCACTATCGACACACTTACTGGTTGACTTCGTAAATTGCACTCTGCTGTAATTTGCGGTGCGGTAAGGCTGTGATATCACTCGTATGCGTTGGTCGTCTCGTTCCGTTGTTGACCTGGGCCTTCCACTTCGTTTTCTGCTTTGAACCCTAACGGTTTCTTCCTTTCTTGTAATTTTCCTACGCACACAGCACTCAGTAATATTTAATTGTCAAGTAATTTCTCTTTTTGGAGAAATTTGCTTTGTGTAAAACGCGTATACATATTCTGGTGCGCGTTTCGATATCCAATCCTCTTCTTTTTGGCTTATCTTCGGTCAAATAAACTAATAATGTGAAATAGGGTCTACCTAACACGGTCACACACCTCTCCAGTATTTCGACAGCACAGTGAATGTATAGTTTATTATAAGGCGGGTGAATGATTCCGTATCCCTCCCAAATTCTATTTCATAACCCACTCATCCCCAATTTTCTACTATTAACCCAAAATTGCTTTATTGCCATCATAAAATTTAATACAGGGACACATTGACTTTGTGTTTGAATGGATTTTATAAATTAGTCTTATTTTATTGTCCATCAAAAATTAAACACCAGCATGTTGATTATCTTTGAATGAGTTTCTCGCCCTTATGTCTTTCAACACCACAACTATTGCAAAGAATGTATGATTGTATAATTTACAGATATCGTAGTAAACTCCACACCACACAAATGAATAATTTATTCGGAACGCAGCGTTTTGAGAGCACATGAACTCTCATTGTTAACCGATCAGCCAGAGTCACTATGCTATTGAAACGTTGCGTTCCAAATCAATCCTTAATTGGTGCGGTATGGAATTTACTGCGATAGCTCTGAATGTATTTCAAAGTGCAACATAACGCTTAGAAAGAAGCAAACAGCAGATATCCTTGATAAATGTGTCACTAGCATTTTAGCCATCAACTAAGTAGTTAGTTGAATTTCGCTGTCATAGCGGTGAAATTACGTGCGCGCAATTTAAACATGCGTCTGCTACAAACATTTTGATTTGCTATGAAAAGTTGAAACACCCGATGACTCTTTCCTATTTTCTTCAATCTCGGTGGATGAATGTTTTAGTTGTAAATGAGGTACTGACTCTCTTTTGTTGCCCGCATTTAAGTATCGAAGCGGTGGAAGTAGTACTACAAACCATTATGTTGTATTTAGTTATATTATTAAATGTGCATATCTATTTTTATACCGCATAAAATGATGTTAACTCGATAGACGTAATGTGTTTTTAATAAACCCATTTATATTTTTCCCTTATACTGTCATTTCTATCATTATTATTAATTATTGCCAATATAAACTTCTGAAAAGTATGTGACAATATTCCAACTAGCGTGAAATTTACATGTTTTTTACAGTTTCTTTTTTTATAGTACTATAAATATTTGCATCCCCTCAGAATCGTTTAAAAAGTATAAGCAAGAAGAAGTAGTTCTTAAACTCCTTGTAATCGCAATCCACAAAACGGTACTAACTCTTCCACCATTTTTCTGTTTCACGGCAATCGCCTCACTTTTTTTCCTATGGACGAAATTCTCTGTCTTTTACTGTTCATTTAACTTACGAAAACTAAATAAAAGTAAATGAATCGAGAATAAAATATTTATAACGTTATTGTCTTTCAGGTGAGCCCGTCTTCCAGCGACCCGGTGAGGCAACAAATCATTAGCAAGCTCGGTGATTATCAGAGAGTTAAACCTTTACTCAAGTCTTTTCGTTATGAAACTAACCGATTAATTGGAATTGACAATATACCGCCGAGTCCCGGGCCACCCTCTTCTGCAGCGTTGGCATCCAGCAACACATCCTCTACCACAAATAGTAATGGGGTTAGTGGTGCAAGTGGATCTTCTGCATCTTCTATGCTACACCAGTATCATATGCCTGCTGCCGCATCTTCACGATTGCAACCACCGCCACCGGAATTTAAAAAGCCCCAACAACAAAATAGCGGGAGACCACCGAGCCATCATCCGCACCAGAGAGGGGTGTTTGTTAAACCAACCGACGGGAAACCACCTTATGAAGGTCGAGGCGGTTATCCCGGTCAACCTGGGAATAAACATGGGAGCAATCCGAGCAATCATCGGTCGAATGGGATTTTGCCGCCGAAGGGACCTCCTCCATTGAATTCATCTTCTGCTGCTGGATCAGCAGGAAATTCATCAACTTCACCTCTTCCTTCTAATACGAGTCGTATGTATGCTGCAACAAGAAATCTACCTCGTCTATCAATGGATCAGGTAAGCATTTAAAGAAATAATAAAAATATAGATTATATTTCCTAGTTGAAACAAACGGGCTGAGAAAGTCTATATGTTTATAAAAAAAAGCAAATACAGAAAAAAAAAAATATTTTTTCCGTATGCAAGGAATAAAAAAATTATGTGTTTTAGTGTAGTTGTGTGAGCTCTATAACACAGGTTACGATATGCAGGATGCTTCACAAGAAAGTTGTGTAAACTTTATAATATAAATTATATACAGGATACTTTAAAAGAACTTTCACCGAAAAACGGAATTGCTACATAGGAACCTATTCTAAAGAAAACAATTACATACTAATTTTTATGTGTATCCATTTTATTGCAAACTTTTATGAAAACTGAAACTGGCTAACTACATTAAAACCATAAGGCCGTATGCTTATGCGTGCAAGAAATACAGCGCGTCCCATTGATACATTTACCCGTTCTACTCTCTGATACAGTGACTACACTACCCATCGCAATCACAATGTTCGCATGTCATTAATATTCGCGGATAAAAATCAGCTGATTATATACAAAGCAAGTTGAAAGATATAAAACACAACGAAAGAAACTATAATTAGAATACTAAAAGACTATAATCAGAATAACTGAAATAGTAAAATCGAGAATACTCACATAATAATGAAAAATAAATTATGTATGTTGCTAGCAACTCAACTGCTTATAGCACGATCGGTAGAATACGATTCTGCACTGCCAACGATAAGCCTGAGCAATGAGTGGTGTTGATTTGAAACCGCGGAGGCGTTGCATACAATTTTATTTACAGTATTGAAAGTGTGGATTTTATGCGAAAAATTGTTTTGTTTACCGAGTAATGTCATCCAAATTCAAATTATTTGTTTTTTTCTGAAGCACCTGTATATATTACAGGGCTTATAATAAAGTTCCGCATAGGATCGTGTTTCCTTAGCAAGGCTTGCAGAAACGAGGGTTAGAAATGCGTGCGGATCGGTTACTATCAATATTAAAAATAATTAATGTAATTACATACAATTTTAGTGTGATAGTATTGTTGATGCAGGATTTGTTAATGTAGAATCCACATCAGCAACACAATCAAACTAAAATATTAATAATTTACATTCATTATTCAATATTGATAGTAACTGAGCCGCATGCATTTCTAACCCTCGTTTCTGCAGCCTTAATCCCTAGATATCCGCGCGTATATGATTTTGCAGATCGAGTTCAGGTGTGAATCGGATCGGTTACATCTGCAACTGATGTTATGTTCGAATTATTCATATTTTAAAGGTTTGATGATGCATGTCGTAGTAGATATGATACATAGCTTTCTCAAATTTGAAACATAGAGCTCTTGTAATAGTGCGAATACCAATAGGGCTTTGATTTCGCAGGTACGAATACGATATATAGTCAGGTTTGAGAAGTGAGCCTGTGCAGCACTCTAGTTTGCAATAATTTATAGAGGGTGAAGAACGTTTATTTAAAATTTATTTGTTTTGGAAAGACCACAAACTTCTTATCAACAAATAATTGGCAGACATTTATTACGTACATGTTTTAGAAGTTTATATTGTACGAATATGTGAACAGTAACTATCAGTCTCTAGAAAAACATGAATTGGAGAGATTTTAAAATTTGATATTACTACTCCTTGAATATGATGACTTTTTTACATGTCTATGTCTAAGAATAACTATCTTGGGTTCTTTGCGCATTTTCAAATTATTCTTAAAAATAAGTGTTTTCTGCTCAAACAAGCTGAAACTATGAAAAGATGCAGAAGAGAAATTTTATATAACCTAATAATGAACTTCTTTCTTTTAGTCACCAGCAATAGTGTATCCGAGCACGCTTCCTTGGTAGAGAACGTACCAAACCGCTTAAATTAGTGGAAGAGTTGCTCCAAAATCTGTGCAGGTTTGTCTCCACACAGGTCCAAAAATTGTTTTTACGCACAGACGCGCTTCTGTTTCTGCAGCGGCGTGAGCATTCTCGGTACCCATCTTGCACTGACTTTTGTCATGCCCAGGTGGTCACGTAGGATACGCAAAATGGTGGTATCTGACACTTCAACTAATGCAGATAATTGTTTTTTCTTCAAACGGGCATCTTGCAGTAGAAATTTTTGCACTTTTTCGACGATGTCTGATGTGGTGGCCTCAACTGGCCGTCCTGAGCGGGGGTCGTCTTCAATCGACTCCCGACCGTGTTTAAAAAGACCATGCCACTTATAAATCATTGATTTACTAGGGCACTGTTCCCCATAAACGGTTTCCATTTCATTCAATATGGTTTGAGCGTTCTTTCCTTGCTTTGTAAGGAACTTTATCACAGCACGGTGTTCAATTTCCTCCATAGTTTCAGTTTTCTTCCGGATTGACTTGTTTAGCAAGCAACTATTCGTAAACGACTGACGGGCTGCAACTTAACTTATATACTAATGATGAGTCGCCAATCAGAATGACACCTAGCGAGCGCCCCTATCGCCACTACATCCCTTCCATTCCACGAACTTCTGGACCTCCCTTCGTACTAAAATACTATCATCAAATAGATCTCTAGACGCAAATCATCAGACATACGTATCTTCCACGCGTGAATATTCGATGCCGATATTAAATAAGGATTAACCAGCGATCTTTGCTTATGACATCAAACAATGACGGTATAAAGACGTCCAAAGATCCATTTGACGAAGTATACTCCAAAAGCCCTTCAAAACATCTCAAAAACAATTATATTTAACTTTATAGAAACTGTATACTACATACAGACGATCCGTTTAAAATAATCAACTTGATATCGGCTTCCGGCATAATCGGAAACAATAAACATCAATATATTTTCACCAAATCAAATTTTTGGATTTCTCGAGTATTGGTTATTTCAATTAATTCATATTGAAATACATGGCTACATTTTTTACAGAAGTTTCAAATTTATCATTTAAAATAGGAGTAAATGTTACTATAGCCATCTCTATTTGACATGCGCACAAAGTAGTAATAGATTACTATTTCATTTTTCTTTTGTAAATTAAATCTATCGTGTAGTAGAACGAAAAAAAATCTTTATTCAATAAGCAACAGAAAATTAGGTTAATTTAGAGTGAGTTAATATTTCCTTCATAATATTTACTTTATATTTCTACAATGAATGGAATGTTTCCTTATATTTTAGCCAATGGCTTACTTCCGTTAATAGTAGTATACAAGAAGGTATAAGTTGCTAAAAAATTAATATTTTTCTGAAATTTTCTAATCTGTTACTAATACGATTAAAGGGACTTTGAACGTTTGAGAGTAAAATCATGTTCTGATTGGATGACATGTAGTCTCACTAACAAAGTAGAGTACCTTTTTTTTTCGAAATTTAAAACTTTGATTGCTTTTTTAACTTTCTGAATTGACAATCTTAGGATGCCATATCGCATCGCAACGATTGCTGGTTTACAAAAATCGAGCGCACATTCCGGAAGATTAAAAAAATTCCTGTAGGATAATGGAAATACTTTTCATTACAGCATTAATATTTTGTATCGTCAACAAAAAAAGCATAACATCAAGTTGACTCGTTAATTTCAATAGTTCTCACATAGGTAGAAATGCAGCAAATACATAAATCTAATTAACAATGCGTATTCGTTGAGAACTTTCGCTATTAGCATGCTGTAGTAACAGCATATTTGTCTAGCTTTATGACATTTAACGTAGAAAATAAATAGGAATTTTTAAGATAGAAATTTATGCAATTGATTACTACTTGCGTAATGTAAGAGCGCCCATGTTTTGCGTGGTTATTTTTGCAGGTAGCAGGCAAATACATACGTACGTATGTAAATATATTATATTAGCATAATAATACGTATATAAATTATTTTTATGAACTTAAATGATTCGAAAAATGCCTACAAGCAATAATATTGATCATTTACACACTGGTACTGTTTACCATTCAAACTTTTTGTGTGTGATCAACTCTACCAGTATTTCAGCACTGGAGGGCTCTATACAGTGTCTATAACGCTTTCTAATACAATCCTCTGTATTTCAAATTAAGCACCCTTAGCATCCCTAAGTGTGTTATAGGTTAAATTATTAAATACATTTTTCAGAGTATCCTGTTCTACTTTAAAAAGATGCCTCATTTATTAGGTGTTAATTTTAAACTAGAAATGAATTTTATACCAATGAGTACGGTTACCTAAATCTTCAGCGCGCCATACAGTCCGTAGAACACCTATTAAATAGAATACCATGTCGAAAAAAATAAATGAGTACTTATAAGCGCCATCTAGTGCTGACGGAGAAAGTGTTTACGTTAAAATTTAAATTTGCAACTAGCTCGTTATTTCTTTAGGTAAGCTCTAATAGAAAAAGGGCATGAATGTATATAAACGGAATACTAGCATGTTTTCAGAAATTAATCCGATCTACATATGTCATATTTAAAATCACATCAAGATGGATACATTATTTTATTGGGGTGTTAATCTATTTTTAATAAGTTGTGCGGAGAGAAGCACAAATATAGTATCCATTGAAAACGTTCTGAATGCAAAGGAATGTCAAATACTATAAGAAAGTTTTTTTGAATCTGCTGTAAATATGTGACTAGTGTAGTTTTTTTTTTCTATTGACGCAACAATGATCTCAAATATACGTACAATAAAGATAACATATTTTCTGTGAAACAATGTTATACTGTAATAGGTTAACCGCTTAAAAAAATCCAATAAATTAATTTCGTTCGAAAATTTGCAGAAAATGGAAGAATCACTTTTAATAAAACACTTTGGCGAAAACTAAACAATATTTCTTTTCCTACGATTTTCAGGATGGTAGAATGCGCGTAAAAACTGTCGTAACGGTTGTCGGGTTCTGCTGTGTCACTAGGTTTTTTGTCCCCGACGTTTCGCGAACAACTGCGGTTCACATTTTTAAAGGTACCTTTGAAAACGTCAGACAAAAACCTAGTGACACGGCGGAACCCGACAACCGTTACGACTATGACAAACATGCGTGAAAGTCTGAGATACTATTTAAAGAAGTTCAATTTATCGGTTTGTTTTTAAGTCTATATGTTATTATTTTCTTTTATCATATTTTGGAATGAGTTTATTTGTATATTATTCATATAACTAAATAAACACATGAAAGACGCTATTTGCAGTTTTAATTCATACTTAATAAGGTACTGACTTTTCCCGAAAATTTGCAATAAGCTTATCTTAAATTATTCAACATTTGTCGATAATTAGTCAAAGATAAATAAAATGACAAATACTATTCATCTGTATTCAATTATTATATATTTTATCTTTCGTTAAGCAATATTTATTTCTATTCCTATATTTTACGTCCACACCGGAAAATATGTCTACTACCTATGCTTAACCAAACAATGGTCTAGCACCTGCCGCTTATAAGAGATGGTTTACACATTTAACAGGTTTACGTACTGTAACGTACGCATGTCAGATAAGATATGCCCCGGAAAAGTTGAAATTCCCTCGACTTGTGGTCGTGAAGTATCGTATTTGTGTCGAAAAAAGAGCTCCGTTGTTCTTCTCGACGTCTTAAAATATAGCTGGCGTAGTTTAGGTACTTTTATTGCACGTGTCCTCGTTTTAGTAGTAGTTAACAGGAAATTGCTATAAAGTACTTACTTTCCGAAGACTAAAAAAATATATTGAAATTGTGCACGCCCGGTTAAATAATTTCTGTAAACGGTATATAGAAGTTGCAAACAAAGAGACACAATTACTCTATCTCTTGCCTATTGATTTACTTATTTCACACTAGTGAGTACTTAGTATTTTCTTTAATTAATAATAATAGTAATAACGTTTACTTAGCAATTTGTATAACATATATATATATATGTATGTATATATACTTTAAGATTGTAGATAACCACGTTTCTGATGTAGTCCTTATATGTATGTATATGCATGCAATACCGTTCAAACGTATTTAGGCACCCATAGATTTAGAAGAAAAGATTAAAAGCACTAGTGAAAAAATGAACATATACATATTTATTATTTACATATACAGAGCTAATTACATATCTTGCAGTAGGATTACACATTATATCTAAACTTGTGATTTATCTATGTGACCTCTTTTGTTTTTGATAACGGTAGCACACAATCGTGGCATCCTTGCTCTTAATTAATTTTGTCAAGGTATCTGGTGTTATCCGGACCCATATTTCTTGCAGATTCTTCCACAAATCAGCCTCCGATGTTGCTATTGCTTTTCAGACCTCTCCATCAAGTTCCTCCCGCAATAACTCTATAGGGTTTAGATTAGAGCTTTGGCAAGGCCTTTCCATAACTTTGATAAATCCGTCTGGTTCCAAGTGTTGCAAATAGTCTTTGCCCAGTTTAGATGTATGCTTCGAATCATTATCTAAAACAAAATTCAGACCCAAAAGTCTTAATCCTGAAGGAACATCATTGTTTTCTAAAATGTTTCGATACTGTTCTTTCTTTAATATTCCCTCGATCTTGACAATATCACCCACGACCGTACCCCCAAAACAACCCCAGATCATTACAGAACCACCGCCATGTTTAACCGTAAGAAGAATACATTGTTCTTTCGCCCGCTCACCTGTAGATCGCCGAACGAAAACACGTCTTTCTGAATCGAAAATCTCTAACTTTAACTCATCGCTCCACAAGACTTTACTCCACTGTTTAATTATGCAATGCTGAAGTTCACAAGCCCAGTTTAAGCGTTTTCGTCTATTCTATACGCGTAATAACGGTTTTTTCATCGCAGTTCGTCCGTACAAACCTGCTTTGTACAAGCAACGTTTTACTCTACTTACGCTTATGAACTTTAGACGGCTTGCATTGACTTCAGCAGCGATTTCTGGGGCTGTTTTCCATCGATTTATTTTGCTAGTTACCACTATTAAATGAGCCTCAGCAGAGGTTGCTCTGGGTCTTTCACTTCGAGATTTATTCCGAAAATACCCACTTTTTCGGTATTTCTTGACGGTATAGTCTGCGGTCGTATTATTTAGCTTTAATTGTTTCGCATTTTACCGGTTGCTTTTGACAGCTTGACGGTGCGCAATTATAAGAGCATATGTTTAAGTCTTTTCGTTTCCGTATATTTCACTATCTTAATAACAGTAGTCTCACCGGAATATGTCACAACGAATACAGAAACGTAACTGAGGGCAATTATGATAATCTACCCTGAAACTTGTCCGATGTCACTAAAACATCATTAGTAAAAGTATCCCTAACAGAAAGACATTTACAAGAACTTTGAGAAACTGTTATTGCACTAATCCTCATTTAGTGGCAATAACCAATTTTGGTTTATTGTAGGTAATAAAGTAATTTACATGATGTTACTTATATAGCATTTCTGTAAATTTAATATGGGTGTCCAAATACTTTGAAAGGTAGTGTATATGTCACATCCAGGTCTTAAAAGTGATTTGAACTCACATTCAGTATCGTGGTGTAGTGGCAGCACGTTTCACCGTTTACGGAGTGATCGTGGATTCAAATCCTACCTAGACTGACATTTTTCAGGAATTTAAAACGTAGTTAAATTCGAGAAAATAAATATATATATATGTTGTGAGGGATGTTTTCGCGGTCACCGTATTTGGAATAATCTTCCCGGGTTTCTAGCCGCATGTGCTGTTGGTCCCATACACCATTCTTGGCCCTTGATAAACGACAATCACTTACATAGAAATTTGTTATACCTGTAGTTTGATAGTTGCGCAGTTCACTTATATATTTTATGTTTTTATATAAGTTGTTAGAAGCTAATCTTAGCTTTATTTTATAAATTATGGTGAATGTTTTATACAAAATTCTTTATCTCACACTAATCTCGTTTAGTATATGCAACATGAAATTAATTGGTGTATATCTGCTACAATTGAGAGCAGTTTTCATAGCACGATTTACATTCTTTGCAATCGAAGCGTCTTTCTTGAGTAAAATTATACAATAGGCCCGAACAGTAGTCTGTATGCGATACGACAATAGATTTATACAGAAGTAATTTCATAAATATTGTTAAAATATTATCGATTCTTTGTAGAAAGTAAGCTTTCTTTGCCATCTTTTTTTAAAACTAGTCCGTATGTTCACTAAAGTTCAAACTTTCATCTATCATTAAACTAAGGTATTTTAGAACTTCATCCTTTTCAATTTTTTGCTTCTTTAGAGTGACATTTATATTTTCATCTTGTGGCTTACGTATTGTGCCACCAAGGCCAAGGGTGATATATCTATACTTATTAATATTTACCGCCCTACCGTTGATACACAACCAAACATAAATTACAACCAGATCTCTATTTATTTTATACACCAAGACATTCATAGTTACTTCAAATGTATAGCACACTATCGTCTGCAAAGCTTACAACATCGTTGATATATGTATGTACAATACGAACAAAAGTGGCCTCAAGGCTGTATCCTATAATTAATCTGTTCGCTATTGGAAATCTTATTATTAATTTTTTTCGTTTTCCAGTAGATGCTTTAAGTATGCGCTGAACCACTGATGGGTCTTTCCTCTGAGTCCAATCTTATACAACTTTTATTGTAAATAAATCTCTATAGTTTCAAATGCACGCTTAAAATCTAAAAAAACTGAAATAATGAAATCTCCTTTATCCTATACTTCTACACCAGTC
This sequence comes from Trypoxylus dichotomus, assembly GCA_023509865.1. Lineage (NCBI taxonomy): Eukaryota > Metazoa > Arthropoda > Insecta > Coleoptera > Scarabaeidae > Trypoxylus > Trypoxylus dichotomus. Next base: position 34,246,251 of record CM042077.1, on the reverse strand, counting down.
GTTACATACATTCAACAAGACAGCTTCACATGAATAATTATTTTTGTAGGTTGGTAATGTGTTAATAGGTGGAAATTTAATAACATTGGATGTAGTATGTTTTAAGGTTTTTACTTTAACAGTTACAAGGCGTTTAAAATTAAGATTTAGGAAAGAAACAACTAAAATAAAAGTTATTCGTTCTATGAATTATGTACTGATCACTACTAACGCATTGAGTTTTCCTGCAAAACAACGATCAATTATATAAACAAATGCTGTTCTACATCTAAATACGGCTTGATTAATTGCGATTTGACATTTTACGTGTTATATACTACTAAAAAGCGCAGTTAGTGATTTTTTAAATCTCTTAATTTATGAAATCCATTCTATACATCATTCACGTTAAGAATGCAATAGATAGCGCTACGATCGACGGCTGTATTACACTGGTGAAATTTAACCGATGAAACTGTCAAATAACAACATCGTAAACATCAAAGTTTGGTTATGAAAATCTTGTATAATAAATAGCAAAGTTTTTCATATTTTATCTGCAATACATTATGATTATATGACCTGGTAAAATAATACCGCAATAATAAAGTAAAAGTAACATCAATTGCAATATAAATGTATCCTTTCGTTGTTTCGTTTACCAAAATAGTTGAAGCTTATTTAATTATGTTAGAAAGTAAATGAGATTGCATTTGGGGTTAATCGAGGAGAACATAAATGCCATATGACAAGCTTTAAAATAACAATATTGCCACGGATAAACTTGAATCGAGAATATAACTGTGACATAAATGGTTATATATACTCTGTCATGCCAAGTCATTTGTCTTGAAATAAATCTCTCCGTTGGTAATCTTCATCAATTTTAATGGTATGGTTGAAAGTAAGCAATTCAGTAAATACAAGATAGAGCCGAACAAGAAAGAATGTATCCAAGTGCATCGAATGGCTTGAGAGTACATGGCAACATACAATATCCTTAAATCTTGCATAGAATTTGGTTATTGTCAATAATGAAATTGGACGAGCTGTTCCGTGAAAAAGAAAACAGCCCTGCAAGTATACGTATCTATTGTAGCCCGACTGCAGTAAAACCAATGTACATTGTCAACAACAGTACGGTCAATAAATAATTTATCAATGAGTACAATAAAATACCAAATATACTAAATAATTATAATAATTTTTAACTGCACATATTACAAATTTATATAGTTTTCTTCTCTTCATATCTGGAACAAATTTAATAAAAAGATTTCTTTACTGTTAGTATTTTATTTATAAAATAACAGATGAAATAAACACATGAAATTGATTTATAAATCAAACGGTAGAGTGAAAAAGGCGAACAAATAATTTTAATTTATTATGCAAATTATATTAATGGATATTTGAATCACATTTTGATGGCGGTGGTCTGACAAAGAGTATGTATTTGCTGTTTTGATTAATTCAAGTATATTTTCAACAATATTATCCAGTTAATACATCATACTCCCTTCTTCGATAACATGTTTCACACAATTAATTTGTACACGTGTTCTTTTAAAATTACTACATTGTATAAAATACCTTAACTAAATGTATGCAATACATGAAGATATAAATGAGCAATCGCAGTATTCTTGTGTTATACACTTTATTAGTTTCATTAGGAAAAATAAGAATCTGACGAATCTGCACATTTTTGCTTATTTATAGATAAAAAATACAATGAAAAACTGCAGGAAACAACGATATGAAAGTCGTAAAGTAAATTTACAAATTTCATGTGAAGAAATTACATCAATTTCTCTTGTGTGAGTATGCTTCGTCCATTAGTCAATGGCAAGCTCGCATTTTAAAGCCTATCTATTCCAAGTCTGCATTCTTAACGTGAGTGGAGTATAGCAATAAACTTTTTGATAAAATAAATATAATTATTTATACAGGAAGATAGAGATTATTCTCATTTGTTTTTTATAGATATTCATTTTTTTCTTTACTTTTAAACTTTTACATTTATAGCTTACCTGTTGTTGATAATTTTCGAAAAACGTTTTGAGTTTTTTCTCAAGACTTAACCCGATACGAAAAGAAAATAGTTTTACTGCAAGTATCCTCACGGTAATCGTAACAAAGCAAATATATAACCTTTCTAAATAAGGGTGTGTTTGGGTACTAGTTATACAATATATAACTTGTTTTTGACTTTACAATTTAAAATTTCCGGAATATAAATATTTACAGTCACCGCCTTTTTATCTTTCGCTATTTTTTTCTTAAAGCAATGCTAACCTTACTGATAGCAAATATCCAGAATTTTTCTACCTCCATCCTTTTTTACTCTTCGCGCACATTTCTCTATCTACTTTCGCTTTGAAAGATTTATAACTTTGGGGACCTTCGAACCAAGAAATTTATTGTAGTTGCAGTGACCGGTACCTCGAACTAAATTGGATGTATCCATTCAGTCAATTTGCCGTCTATAAAATCGTCCATCGGTTTGCTTTACGAAGATTTACACATCCAGATCCATTTACAAAACATTTACTTACCAAATCGAGGTAATGAATCTTTGTTTTAACAACACGATTCTCCGTTAACGCTTCACTAATAGCGAACGAAATGTCAAGAGTTAATAGTTACACATTATTTACATTTTTTGAATTTAGAAGATTGCTCAACGTTGTGATAATAGAACTATTTCAAATAAGCTGTAATAGTAATAAGTAATTGTAGCAGTCATTCAATTACTAGTGTTGTCATCGTATATTACTTTCCTCACTTGATAATGTCTTCAATATATCGTACAAGCGTTATCGCACATAAGAAATGTTCAAAAACCGCTAGATAATTTCAACGATGTTATGCCAAACACTTGATTGCAATTTGATAAAAAAATAAGTTTATATCAATAAAATCATAAAAGAAATCATAATTTCTAAGCGTATGTTGATCTTAAATTACATATCTCAAGAAAATTAAGGCTGTCAGTGTTTTTCACAGTTTCTGTATATTTTATTTCCTACGATGTAAGTAATCATTTATAAAAAGATCACCAATTTTTAGCAATTGCACTTGTATTTTGTTAGGAAATAATGTATCATGAATATCAAATGTGGATAATATATCATGAATATTAATTTAATAAATGTGAACCTTAATAACATATTAACATTATCATTGGTTAAATTTAAAAATGTATATATATATATATATAAAGTGTACATATATATATACACTACCATCCATATTAGTTCGGACATGCAGCAAATAAATTTTAAAAAAGCAAACTCATTTTTCCAATACTTAAAATTTTTGTTGCATTCTATTAGTAGCGATTAAAATTAAAATATGAAAGTAAAAAAGTAATTGTAATGAAAAATAAACAAACGCTTCTTAAACATTCCGTTCATCAACTCCCTTTTGCGCGAAGAACAGCTTTCACAATCCGAGGCATCCGCTCCGCTAGTTTTTCAAGGACTATTTGGCATATTAATCCATTCCACACAATGTTCCACATTGGAGGTACGGAGGTAGGGCATTCTTTCTGGACCCTCCTGTCCAATTCATTCCTTAACAGCTCGATGGAGTTTAGATCAGGGCTTTGCGGCGGCCATGTTATTATTTGTAATGTGCCATTATCTTGTTCTGCATTTAGGAAATTTTTACATATCACTGCGGAGTGTTTGGGGTGGCTGTCCTGCATGAATACAAAATTTTCGCCGATTAGACGATGGTATTGCATTTTCTTGGAGTATTTCTAAATTACCCTCTTTTCGGAAAATAATTTCTCTTCACTACAAGTCTTCTGTATCGGCGTAGGAAAATCAACCCCAAACAAGCAGAAAATTTCTTCCTTGCTTGACAGTTGGAACTACACAACTCTGCACATTCTTTGGCCTTTCGCTTCTTACCAAAAACGCGCATTGATTGTCTGAACACCTTAAACTTTGACTCAGTAGTCCATAACACCCTTTTCCACTCACCCATTGTCCAATTTCTGTGTTTCTGCCCACTGTAGCTGCTTTTGCCTGTTTCCCCGTCGGAGTAGGTTTTTTTTTTGTTGCAATGCGGTGATGAAGATTTGCAGCTTTTAACCTTCTTTTCACTGTAGTCGCTGAAATTCTTCTTACACGGTCGCGATTCATTTCGGCTGCGATTTCTAGTGCTGTTAGTCCTGTATTTCGCTTGCTCAGCAATTTTATATGCTCATCGTCGGCGTGAGTTATCCTCTTACGACCTAAACGTGCCCGATCTCTTAAGCTGCACGTGCGTTGATGTCTCCGAATGATATTACGGTTTTCCTTTCGACATTTTAATAACATTAATCAGGTTCACACAAAAATATAGGCTGTTGACACTAACGCACGCATAAGCATGCTTATTTAGAAACTAAAGCATTTATCAATACACAATCCACATTCGGGTGGCCTGTTCCCACCCCAAAGAGTATTGTAAATGTATTACCTGCAATGTTGTCCAAAAACTGATCCTATTTGCGGCTTTAAGAATTATTCTGAAAATTGCTATATTGGCTCATAAAATATAATAGATTTTTTAATCATTCTCTAACCGATATACTTGAAAGTTTACCTGTGTAATTAATAAACAATAAACTTCATAAAGGACCTAACATAAACGTTATTTATATATAAAAGGAATCTTTTAGTAGAGTTTACAATTTTTTACTGGGTGTTCGAACTAATATGGGCGGTAATGCATATAGCGCATATTTATCGTCAGTTGAAATTTTTAAAGTTTCGATAATGTTAGGATACCGTAATTTGTAAGCTTTTTATTGCAATAGTTATGCGGCTTTATGCCTTATAATTTTTGTTGCACGTGGTTTTACTTTAACAGATATAGTTGTTTATTCGTTGCTTTGATATCGGTAGAATTGACCAAGCTATGAAAAGCATGCAGTTTATTAGTGTTTTTCACGCTCCAATTATATTTTCTTCAAACACAAAGATTAATTAATGTTTACCATCTAAATATTTGTTATGACATATTGAATAAAAATGTATATAATTAGTATTTGAAATGTATTCACATACTACCCTCTTCTACAATTCTGTGAGTTGATAATTGATCATGCTGTATTAATAGTGTAACCAAGAGTAATATGTACTTGAATGGTTGATTATATATGCGTCTAATATAATTAACTTTCAGTTGTAAATGTTGTTAAAACTCTAAGAACTTCTTGTGTATAACATTAACGTCGGGCATTAATCACATAATTTCTTAAACGCAAATTTAATGAAAATATGGTTCTTAAAATAATTTCAGTAATATTCAGTAGAATTGCAGATATTTATTGTATCTGTACGTTCTGTGTAGTTGCAAAATTTGTACATCTGAATGCCAATATTTTTTTTAGAATCACACATCGGGATCGGGATCTAGGGAGCCAATGACACCTTCAGGTAGCCAGGAAGTGGAAAATATATTTAAGGTAATGAAAACTTAATGTTAACAAATGTTTACATTTATTTATAACTACCTATATTTCTTTAATACATATTGATTTATATTTGTTCATCTAAAAATACCATCCAAATTTGCATTAATGTCTCATTATGTGTGAGTAGTTTATAATAGTATACATTTATTTTTCCGTTTCTTTTTAATTTAAGAATCTTTAGTATTGAGAATTGTTTTCGGACATCTCTCTAGTGTAAAGTTAAATAAATATTTCTAAGCAAAAGTAGTCCAAAACAACGCTACTAGCACTGTATAACGAACGGTACAGTTTCGAACCTCTCGGAACACCGGTCAATACTGTTGGTTTGATTGATGTTACGCGCATTACGAACAACAAATGCAATTGGAAATACCGGAAAGTCATATTTGCAATTTCCGATCGATTTAATAAAGTTGCCTATAGTGATTGCAGAATAGAGCGCCATCTGTGTTGATTAATGAATCTTTTTATTTCGGAAATGTTTACATGTGCTTTTGCGTTCTGTTGGAAGGAATATAATTTGCTACAATGTACAAACTTGTCCAGATTATGGTAACGGGAATGAGATTACATGAAAAGTGTTACAGTATTCGCATAATAATTGCCTTGCTAATTTGATTGTAGTAAAATGCTTTCCTAATTAAATGAAAATATATCCTGAACAGAAATAATCGTCTTTTTATATCTCTTTAGTATCAATTCAAAAGTCGTACAGATAACACTATTTTCCTAGTTTTACTTGTTTGGCTGACAACCATATGCGTCTGCAAGTCTCATTTACTCTAATAAAGCTCCCTAAATAGACATTTGTAAATTACATATATAGACATACTACTAACTCGTTTAAATTGCGGTTTATTTACAGAGTTGGGATATTTTCGAAGACTGACAAAAAGTTTATAGCATTACGTAAGTTTCCACATTTGTCTAGGAGAGTAAAGTACGCCGTGCTGAATAGACATTTTTTTTATTTACAAAATCGACATGTAATACACGCATAATTAAAATAATCATTAGAAAAGCTAATAGATCTATACATGTATCATTACAAATTTGTCTTAATCTAGTAAAATCAAAATCTTTATTTATAACACTCTCGAACTTTTCTACAACACGTATATTTTTATGTCACATGTGCACATAGCAGTGAGTGTACATCGTGCATAATTTGCATTGACACCACCAAAGACAACGCAGTGTTTTGAAAATTTTCTATTGAGTCAAAAAACCTTTATAAGTGTCGTAATTTTTTAAATCAATTTCAACGAAAATATTTTCAAACTTTTCTGGCTTTACTTATCGCTGCATCATCGTTAAGGTTGCATCGTAGAACCACAGATTTTATTTGTTGAGTCTGTGAAATTCTAGAATTCCTTTCGAACATTCCAAAAATCCTTTTTTTGGTATTTGAAATTAACGCATCTACCTCTGGATAACATGGTCTAATACTTTGTGCTGCAGTGAATAAAGCATGAATCTCATACATCATATGTGAAAGTCTCTCACAGTCTTCTTCACTATACATTGTAGCTGTACCATCGCTCACAAACATAGATAGATGGTTAGTTGAAAGTTGAAATGTTTTAGCATATGCAGGCCTACCTTCATAATTGTTTCGTCGATACAGTTTTCTAATCTTCTATTAGCTAAGACAATGGGAAATGTGGAAAATGTCGCTTTAACAGGATCTAGAACACGCACTATAATATTCAAAATAGGATGTTTTTTTCGATTTGTCGTTTCGTCGATACATAACTACAGCTGTTGATCTTTTTACTGCGACTTTGATCATGTTTTCGATGTTGTTATGGACAGTTGGCATGTGATTCTGTTACGCTGTCCGGGATGGTTCGGATTGTATTTATTCTAGAAGTCGTGAAACGGTTACTTATCGAGTAGATAAGAAAAAGTCTCTAATGACAGGCGATTATTAGGAACAGTAAATCAAATATAAATTGCACCTTACGTGGCAAGTTATTTTTATTATTTTGATGTTGTATGCTCTTTATATGATTTTTACGGTCGGGTTTGTCCTAGCATATTATCGGCAAATTTTACAATATATCTTAGAACCACTATAACATAAATCGGGAAATTAATCACTAACTTTCCGCATGGTGGTCTCGTTTTTCCCTTCCATACGTCTGTCATACTTAATAATTATACGGCCTAATTCTACGTTTCATCCGTTTTATTACTTTACACTCGTAGAGACTCCACGTACTCAATTTGATCCTGGTCTGCGGGAAGACATCCCCATGCTATTTATAAGTTTGTTTTTAATGTCAAAATCTTACTTTAACGTCTACTTCCGATCTGTTATAGATCCTAACCCATCATTCTCACAACACTTTATGATAAACTCATGGTAAATTAAAAAAATTCAGATTGTATATTTTTATAGCTATCAGGGATACTGTGAGCAAAAGTGACTGATATATCTGAGGTTACATGAAATTATATTAAAAATATATTCTATATACCAGTACTTAATTCCTTCTCTGTCGAAGTAAGATTAAATGTAAGTTTTTGTAAATTTTTTTGCTTTTTATGATTAATTTTGCGTCGTCTATTATTTAAAAAGTACATGTCCTTTTGAAGATTAGTTTTCGTCTTAATAAATAGCCAGCTAAAATTTTAAATAAATGCGTACAGATAAAAAATAAAAAAGGAAAGGATTGGAGCAAGAGAAAACTATAAGTCAGGCTTGGACAGAATTTATGTCAACTAGCTACAAATTTCAACGTTTATAATGCATGGTGAACTTTTCGGAAATCAGTGTTTCGATTAGAAAAAGTGTTTTAAGTTAATGTTAAAATTGAGTAATATTTTCATATCTAATACTAGTAAAAAGTCATAGTTTAGTAATGAAGAAAATATTTTGCTCACGATCCAATTACTAGAAAATCATGTACCTTATATATTTTACATAACATACACATTTCGAAAATAGTATTAAAAATTATTGATTATGTTAAAGAAGATTACTCGCATTTTGACACTAACTTACAATTAGTAAAAACTCAATTATGTAACGTTGTTAATTTTCTAGTAACAGAATTCAAGAAGCTTTAATGATCAATTTTAGTACAGACCATGTAATTCATATCAAAAATGTTTTAAATTACCAGATTTGATCTTCAAGCACTAACCTGTCAATAATAACATTAACTTTGTATTGTAATTAAGTTGATTGATTAAAAGTCTTATCGTCTTGCAAAGGGCATGCTTTGAATAAGATTCAATCTCGAAGCGCTTTTTGCGAATTTTTTACATGTATTTAAATAGCGTCATTTTCATGTTTACTATTTTATGCATAAATGGAATCTCATTGTTTTCAGGAAATGATCGACGTTCGTACACCAGTGACTGCAATAGCTGCGACGCCACGCAACAACGAACAGGACAAATTTCTCTTCACTCCCCTTCCTATCGCTAAGGTGCGTTCTGTTTTGTTTTTACTAATTAACCGGTTATATATTGATCTGTTTCGATGAAACAACGTCATGTGGTCCACTACCCTGTTACTATACATGCGTGCCTTAATATATGTACATACGTCGGCACACGTGCGCCGGTTTCCATTTCACTTTGTTTTTTCTTCTCGCGCGTTCGGTCTACTAAAGTTTTTTTCTCCTTTCACGTTCAGTAATTCTTTCCATTTTAAATTTTACGTTATCGATTTATGAACCTCTTTGTTGCGAATAGACACTACTTTAATACGCGTTGAACTTGTATTACTCATTATAAGTTGGTATCTTTTGTAATTGAAGTTTTCTGTTTTTTACAGCAGTTGTCGGAGGTGACCACTATGTCAAGCTCGAAAAGTAAGTATTGCTAATGTATGTATGTACGCCTGTATACAACGCATATCATTATTGCCTTATATAAAAATGTGTCGCATTATTTACTTTCTTGTATGCATAGTTCTGATAATATCTATAATAAATTGCCATATTTTGAGTAAATAAAAATAAATTTCAGATTTTAAATATTGTATTTTCAATTTCCCATTCTAATTTGATCAGTTTCTTAAAGTAGTGTGCAAATCCTTCATAGCACAATCTTCAATTAAAAGGATCAATCAATAACTTTGAGTAGGATAATTCGTTCAATTCATACATGCATTATATTTAGCAGCAAAATATAGTTACTTTCCGAGATATAACCAAAGCATAATATGTGTTGCTCATATACAGTAGGTATTCTAAACACAACATGAAAAAGTTACAATAAGCAATTACATTTTTGATACAAATAAATATGAAATATAGCGGTGTCACGAATAATTTGGTCTTCTTATTGACAAGTAGGAAATGGCCTAGGCCATTTCTGCCATTTATAGCAAGAGGCGGCCAGCCGGAATCAATCCAGGACCTTAGTTCTTTTCATGTCATACTCGCATTTTTCTTTCATCTACAATCTTCTGGATCTGTGTCTGGTAAAACTGCATTTACTTCTTTACCTTCTCCGTTCGTTCTTATTCCTTGAAGAATCACGAGTCCAGAAATCTCCAAATAAATAGCGTTCATGTTATATTCAGTTTTTTGACTGATATTTGTTTTTTATTTTCATCAATTTGTTAAAGAAGCAACCTATTACAGTTAGGTATTGTATATTTAACATAAAGGCAAATTAGATTAGTATTAGAACATTGATGCTGTATCATTTTTTGTTAGTTAAAAGATATAATCCTGAAACTTTGGTGCGCGGTATTGTGGATAGTAATCCATGTAAAATATTTTCGAAGTCATAGCATTCTCAATTAAACCAGAAACGGATATAAACGTTCTTATTTCAACACTCCTCTTCGTCTCCTGAATGTCTTTCAGATCTAAATGCACGGTTGTAGCATGTGAAGGCGTGAGGTCTACGAATCTTGTAGTTTAGGTGGTCAAGTATCGTACAATTCGGCATATCTAACCTATAATTTAGTGAACACAGGAATAATCAAAATTGGCGAATTACTTTAGACCATGATATGTCCTATTCCTAAATATTATAAAGAAAATGTGTGATAAGGAATTTTCGTCGCCTGAAGCAGTTATATTGAAAAGTTTCATTCAGTGATCTGGAAAGTATAGCTGCAAAGTGGAAAAAATACTTCGTAAATTGGTTCGACAGTGTCCAAAAGCGTATTGATGCCGTGGGCAAATATTTTGAAAAACAATAAATGTGCTTGCTATTTTTTTTTGTTTTTACACCATTTTCATAGATATTCCCAACAAGTTACGGACCAAATTTGGTAAATATATTTTTTTTGAGAGATCTCAGATTAAATATTAGTATCATTTATTCGGTACTATACAAGTATATAAATTGACACAAACGCTATACATATCGACATTCTTTTCTTGATTCTGAACTAAAAATCTTAATGTTAAAATGTATCATACTATGTATGTTTTAAGGAACTTGAAATAAACATTCATTTGACAACCTTATTCTCGCATGCTATTAATTACAGTAGCATAAGTAGTCAAGTATTCATAATTAGTAGCAGCAAATTGGCGAATTTTACGTTTTACTAAATTCTAGATTATACCCCTAAAATTATTTATTGTCAAAATAATACATATAGAAAGATGTTAAATTACAATGTATTTTACAACAAGATTGATTAATTTTTTGATATTTGTTCAATTGTAAATCAACGCCGTTAACTAATTGCTGGAATTGAAATCTGCCTGAACTACTTCTTCGAGTCTTTTTGTAGTAGTTTGTAATACTACCGATTTAATTATGTCTCCAGCTTCGTCAGTATTTTACGAAGTCGTTGCAAACACTTTCTCTTTAATGAAATCCCAAAGAAAAAGGTCTAAAGGATTGAGATGGGGACATTTCGCAGGTTATGATTAATCTGTTTGGGAAGTATTCATTAAATCATTCTCTTACATTACGAACAACATTAGTAGCAGCTCCATCGTCCATGTAAATCATGCTGTGGCGTATGTACAACTATGGCATCTCGTCAATAATTTGTTCCAATACATTGAGGTACCCATTTGCCTCAAGACAACATGGTAGATAAATTTGAACAATGACAAACGTTAACGGAAAACTTTCTTTAGTGACCATATTCCGGATATTCATGCCGATTTTCCTTTGCCCGGTCGTAAAAATCATAAGTATTGAGTACACCATCTCTGGCAAACAGATTGATTGCATTAACGTTTTAAAAACATTTCAGTTGTAACACATGGGCTGAAAGGTCCCGGGCCTAACACATAGGTGACGCTAGTTTTATTGCAGTCGCCTTTCTCTCAGTTAGTACTAACCTTCAAAAGACAGCTGTTAAAATTTCATGATATTCTATTCATTAGTTTGTGAGTTATTGTGCTAACAGTCACGCTACTTTTGTTATTTTCAAAACAATGGATCAAAAACAATTTCGTGTTTTAATTTTACACTGTTTCTTGATGGGACAAAAATACCGTTCAAGCGAAGCAATGGCTTGAAAAGTGTTATGGAGACTCCGCTCCATCAGAAACAACAATAAAACGTTGGTTTGCTGACTTCAAACGTGGTCGTAGAGACACCGATGATGCAGAACGCAGTGGACGTCCAAATGAGGCGGTAACTCCAGAGAACATCAAAAAAATCCACAAAATCGTTTTGAATGATCGAAAAGTGAAGTTGCGTGAGTTAGCTGACATCGTAAAGATATCAAAAGAACGTATTGGCTCTATATTGCATGAGCCTTTGACTATGAGAAAGCTCTGTTCAAAGTGGGTGCCGCGTTTGCTCACTGTTGACCAAAAACAAGAACGTGTTGATGATTCTGAGCAGTGTTTGGCCATGTTTAAACGTAACAAACCGGAATTTTTGCGTCGATATGTGACAGTGGATGAAACATGGATCCATCACTTCACTCCGGAATCAAAACGATCGTCATCTGAGTGGACAGCAACTGGTGAACCTCGTCCAAAGTGCCCGAAAGCACAACAATCGGCTGGAAAGGTTATGGCCTCGGTATTTTGGGATGTGCGTGGTGTAATATTCATCGACTATCTTGAGAAAGGAAATACCATCAACAGTGAATATTATATAGCGTTTGAAGGCCGAAATTGCAAAGAAACGACCGCATATGGCAAAGAAAAAAAAATGGTTCCATCAAGACAACGCACCGTTTCACAAGTCAATCAAAACAATGGCAAAACTACATGAATTGAACTTCGAATTGCTCGCACATCCACCGTATTCGCCAGATTTGGCTCCCAGCGACTACTGGCTGTTAGCAGACCTCAAAAAAATGCTCGCCGGTAAGAAATTTCGCACGAATGAAGAGGTTATCGCTGAAACTGAGGCCTATTTTGAGGCAAAAGATAAATCGTTCTACAAAAGTGGTATTGAAACGTTAGAGCAGCGTTGGAATGATTGCGTTGCTCTTGATGGAGATTACGCTGATGAATAAAGCTAATTTTGAACCAAAAAAACCGTGTTTTCTTTGTTAAGCCCGGGACTTTTCAGCCCATGTGTTAATGTCGAAGCTAATTGTAGGGTGCGAACGATGAGATCTTATACTGCATCTAGAAGTTATTATTCTTGTTGTATAGTACGCTTTCATCTTAGTCTGCCAGCATTCGTTATATTAAACGAACCAATTTCACGAAAACATTAATCCAGCCTTCGAAATATATTTCGATTAACATACATTATTTATTCTAAATTTCGCCTATTAAAAGATATCGTAATAATAAGGCCTATTTGTGGACTTGGAATTTCGGGAAACTCGTAAAAACGTTCAAGCACGGCAGAATATTTTCCATTCAGAACCAAACGAAGAACGCCGCTACATGTAGCTTTTGCACCAATATATACATAAGCTATATAAGCTATTCGTTGTGATTTTTAACAGTAGTAACATACACCTATTTGTGGCTATAAATAAATATCAGAAATAGTATACACAATGTATATTCAGCTACTATTAATATAAAAAGAAAACATATTTTACTTCCAAACTAGAATCGATGAGTTATTTTAATAAATTCGTGAAATCTGCATATTCCAATAAAAAGTAACTGCATTATCAAAATACACATAGTTTTAACAAAGCTTGCAAGAGATTATCACTGTAATAATTATGCCGAAATGAAACAAAAATTTATATAGTGTGGTCGTGAAGTATAGAGTCAAATCGAAGAAAATTCCTTTTCGTAAAAATGTTCAAACATATGTGCTGCCCGCTGAAAGTTTTGATCCGGCTCGCGAGACATTTTGAAAAACCCAATTAAAAAATTACACTAGTAACTCATACTCACTCCAAATGAGTTTTCTTATTTTAATAAATTGCATTATAATAACATTGTCGCATTATTTCATGTCTGATATCTATCGCTAAAAATTATGAACACTAATTTAAAATGCACTACTTTTAAACGTGGCCCGCAACGTATTTGCACATTAAAGTTTGGCCCACGTGTCGAAGGTTGCCCATACTTGATACATATATAGTAATTTTGCATTATGAATACATTTTAATAATTCTTTGTTGAGCAATATTTGTTGAATTTATAATGCATCGACATTTGTTTTTTAATAGAAACTTATATTTTTTTCTTCCGTTTGATGGTGTATTCCAGATGATATTCGATACTTAACAAAAAAAGTTGCGTGACAAAGTTTTTCGAAAAGATCTTATAATAAATTGGCCAAGGTGTGTATTGAAACACCGAGCAGCTGCTAGAAGTGAAACAATTTATAGTGTCGAACATACAATGTTTAATTTATGTAAATGTCTACTTTAAAAAGGTTATATTGAATACTGTGTTTCATTTTTACAACCTTGCGTTTATGTGACAGGATTTTGAATTTTTGAAACACAACAGAATGTGTCGAAGCAAAAGAATTGAAATATTAATGATCAATCAACTGTAAGTAAAATTATTCGAAGAGTTGGAGCATGTTAGAGATCGTATCCGAAGTGGCTGCGCTTCAATTGGACACAATATAATTACCAAAGAAAATCCAAATTCGTCAAGTCGACAAATCGGATTACATTATAACAGGAAAACAATAGTATTAATCTTTCCATATAACAAAATATCGATCATCCTTACAAAATGAAATCATAACAGAAGCTACAAGAGGATGATTTTGACCGCATAATACAATTTTGCAAAGAAATAATGAACAAGTGTCATAATCCTATGAATTCTTCTCTCAAATGAGGCTACTAGGGTTCAGTTAATCGACAAAATTTCGTTATTGGTCGGACGAGAATCCACATTGTATAGAGATGCATCCGCGAAAGATTAATGTACGGGCAGAAATTATCGATAATAATGTTTCACGACCTTTCTTCCTTAATGAAACGGTAAGTGGAGATCGATATCTACATGTTCTACAATTTCATTTAGTTCCGCCAGCAGTATTATTTCTAAGTAACGGCGATCCCAATTACATTGTTTGGTGCGATAGAGTCTAAACCCCACTTACAGTTCGAAAATATGTAAATGAAACTTTGGAAAATAGATGAATTGGTTGGCTGGAATTCATGGATCGCCCAAGTGATTTTTTTCATGAGATTATTTACAAAATAATAGTATATTATATACCTAGGGACTAAAATGCAGCATTTAATCTCGCGGGTGAAGGTGGTTGCCTCGAGGACGAAGCCTGAAGGCGACAAACACTCAAGGAATTTTAACACTAGACATATTTTTTTCATTTCCGAAGCAGAGATATTCTCATCAACATTTTTGATTGAAAATTATGGACGTTATTGTAAATTTTAAGTATACGAGTTTGCCATGAAATTCTTGAAATTGTGAAGAATTTGACATAGAAAAAGCAGCTGAAGAGGCATTGGCAGACCTATTGCCTTCCAAATCTCCTAAAATTTACAAGCAACAATATGAAATGTTTTTGAGATGGTGCCGTGAAAAGGCAAAAAATTCTGCTTTTACGACCTACCTCATCTTGTGGAGTTGCACCAAACATCGTTGATGAAGGCAATAGACCATTGTTTGTTAATTACACTAACATTACTATCTGAAATTGTAATAACAGTTTGCCAAGTTTGAGGTTTTTTTTTTTGGATCTGTTAATAAATTCTCTAGGGAGCTCAATTAATATTTGTTCCCTAGAGATCAAATGACCCACTTTAGTCTTTGCAAATAGGTACTAAAGTATAAACTTTGTTTTCGAACACGTTTTTCTGTAACTTAAAATTCAGTTTATTTTTCTCTTCATATTAATTTTGGTACATTTCCATCATCTACTCAGTAGTTTGACACAAGATAGTTTTTTCCAGTTTCTCTAAAAACCTTTTTAATGCAACATATTACATTATGTTACATTATAAAAAGTATAGGTTTCGATTAACAGCAAAGTAGCAAATATTCCTATTCTGCAAAATTACTATACGTGTTCGAGCATTTTTATGAAAGGAAATTTTTTCGACTTTATAAATTTTATTCCATACTTTACTGATCTCGCTGTCTACGTGAGAAACCCAAGAGATAATTGCTGGAAGTCGTAGTTTTCAACAGATGGTATCCTTCTTTATCAAAATTTGCTGGAACAAAGTTTTTAATAGTAAAATAACTCTAAGTTTAAAAAGACAAATAGTTCTTGGATTAATCATTTTAAATGAATAATTTACTCAACAATTTTTTTGTTTGTAGTAGGTCTACTTTGTTTATTAAGCAAAGGTAACGTAACATTTACCTTTGCTTAATAAACACCGCTCTTGCGTAAATACTTATTTAATAATTAATTGTTTACTTAATAGGTTTGGTTTAATTCTATCCAATTGAGTAGACTTTGCAGCCGGTTAACCGCCATGACCAATTAACCGGCGTGACCACTCATTAATATATCTATCTATACCTTATAACCGTTTCGTGTCTATAACCAGTTAACCGGTTGAAATGCGCATCACTACCTGTATGCATTTTGTTTAGTTGAATATTATGGTATACTGCGGGGGTTCCCTAAGTATGCGACGGGGTGCCATAGGGGATGAACAGTGCAGTAGTAAGTGCGCCGCTGTCCAATAAAGTTTGGGAACTGCTGGTGTACTATCATAAACTCGGGATACATATTACGTATTTCTCAGTAGACAAACAATGAGGCTATACTTATATTTTGCTTCTTTCTTCAAATTGGTATTATACTATACTTTTTGTTTGTGTTTCAAATGTTTCCATATAATGACCCAGTTAATTAAGAGCTACAGTGAAAACAGGACTACTCCAACCGGAATTCCAGATTCTTTAGTTGCTGATTTAACTATCACTAAAGGGAATAATAGGTATTGATTTGTATTTAGCGATGCTTTGGATTTTGCTACTAATTTTCAAAAACTACTCGCTCTTGTAACATAAAGCAACCTTTGTCTCTATATATGTGTAATAAATAATTTATTCGGAGCTTTCTGGCGGTATGTAGTTTTTAATCACATACATACATGTGCATAACTATCACTATGTGTAATACGTTTATGGCGTGAATACTTACATTGGTCTATCAAGATTGAAATATTTACGTATTAGCGATAAGTCAGTCGTAAAGGTATGACCTCTTGACTAAGACAGGGTGCATTCACATCATGATGTAGTAAAATAAAGTTTATGTTCTTATCTGCGCATATATTACATACATGCATACAATTTTGTTTCAAGGCGAAAGCCAAATGTTTTGATTTGGGACACTATGTAAAATTAAAATCGTCACTTATTAGTTATATGTAATTCTATAGGAGAAAAGCAATATTTCGAATCAGCTCCACCAGCCATCCAAAATGACTGGTTAAACATTGTGGTCGGTTGATTTTCGTAACCGTTAACCAGTTATATTAATTATATATACCTATAACTTATAACTAGAGATCGGATTATATGCAAAGAAAAACTGGAATATATGCATCGATTTTTGAGAAAATATGCATAAACCTGGAGCATATATGCAAAAAATTGTGACAATATGCAAAATTTTTACATAGAATAAATAAAAGCAGAAACTTAAACATTAACTTTATTGCACAACATTTTTTTACAACATATTTCTAAACCAATTTATAATTAAATGTTTTTCAAAATGGTGTAAAAGAAAGTTCTGTCTTCTATCAGAATACATATGTTTCGAAATAGAAAAGCTTCTTTCAGCATTCACAGATGTAATTTGTGCATTTTTTAACTTTGCAATACATTCGAAACTAAAATTAAAGTCGAAATCGTTTACTGTTTCACCTTCCAAAATTTTCTTAACTTCAATTTCAAATACCCACCCAAATACGCATTTTTATTTATCACTTTTTTAAATTTATCGTATATAGAATTATCTATTGTACCCTTAACCTTCTTACATAGCATATCTAATTCGTCTACTATTTCGCCTGATTCCGAAAGCGATATCCATTACGTTTCTAGTTTACGAATGGAACTTGACACAAAGCTGTAATTTGACTTAATATACAAAAGGTTTTATAGCAACTCTGTTTACAGTTTTCTAGAGCAATGCAGTCACCAGTGATTTCAAGAATTACATTTCTTATTCCTTCAAAATTATCGGCGTAAAAAATTGGAGCGTCTACCCATGACCCCATCTCGTAATAATCGGTTCAGGAGGCAACTTAACACCGGGAAGTCGCTCCTTATAAAATTGGATTCGTAAAGGTGCTTTAAAAAATACTTTTTTGACATTCCTAATTAAATCATTAATCAAAAGAAAATGATTCCTAATGTCTTCGGCTACACGATTGAACCCATGATTTTTGAAATTCCATAAACCTTTTTGAACTACAATTCGATTTAATATACAAAAGGTTTGTCTGTTGATGTTACTATCTGTTGATGTTATTATCTTTTTACAGTTTTCTAGAGCAATGTAGTCAGCAGTGATTTCAAGAATTACATTTTTTCTTCCTTCAAAATTATCGGCGTAAATAATTTCAGCGTCTAACCATGTACCCTATCTCGTAATAATCGGGTCAGGAGGCAACTTAACACCGGGAAGTCGCTCCTTATAAAATTGGATTCGTAAAGGTGCTTTTAAGAATACTTTTTTCACATTGCTAATTAAATCATTAATCAAAGGAAATTGATTCCTAATGTCTTCGGCTACTCGATTGAACCCACGAGCTAAACAAGTGGTATGAATAATGTTACTTTAAAAATTTTTAAATTTTGCGCAGCTTTTATCATATATGATGCAGCATTGGATAACATTAACAAATTTTTTTCACAAAGTATACTTCCAGATAAAAAGAAATTTCATAAACCTTCTTGAACGAATTGGGCAATTGTCACATTATTTGTTTCTTGAAACTTTTTAAATAAATTAAATATGATTTACCTACAATATATTCATGAAGAATTCCTATTAACAAATGGGCAATATAACGGCCACACTTTATCCATACTTTCATCTACCATGATATAAATAAAATTATTTCCTACCAATTGTTGAAGTTCTGCCATTGTTTGCTGGTAACAAGATGTGATATAATTTTTTCGTAAGGTACTTTCGTCAGGTATATTATGTTTGCAATATTTTTGCAGAAATGATTTCAAATTATCATTGTTTAATCTTGCTAATGGTATGTTAGACGAAATTAATGCGTTACACAGATCCGTATTATATTCTTCTTGTTCTGAGTTTCGTGAAGTTGATGCTACACCTACACATTGATATATAGATTGCTGCACACATGCGGATGGCTTTAGTTTTTCACATTTGAGTTGAGTTGATAGAGTTTTAGTTGATCAATCAGATATTTTCTCTCACAAGACACCTGCAACAACAATTGTCATTTTATATCAAAATTTAAAGAATTTAAAAGCAATTGTAAAGCTTTTAGTAAAATTAAACTTACCAGTTCAGTGCAGGCCCGACAAAATATTTTGTCGCCATCCTTTACCAGTTCAGGATACGGCTTAATCCATAAAGAAATTTTGTTTGCTATACTCATTGTATGTACGCAGAGTATTTAAAAACGTAATACAATTACATGCTGTTTCGCTCAAAGATAGATATTCAATGAATAAATAATTTATTTGGGAATTAATAATAATGAAACGTATTTACCACATCCCTTCTGCTAGGCGAGATTAAACACGTGCAGTTCTTGGGAAAAGTATAACACACCAATGTAAAAGATTTATCGTTCTGAGAATTGTCCGTTGTCGATCTACATTGGGAATTACTAGGATTTTTTACTAATAGAAAGGATAAGAAAAAAGCCTAAATATGCAACTTTTGTAAAAGTATGCATAGAAATGCCTAAATTTGCAATATATGCAATATCTAATGAGCACTAATTAACTACAATTAGTGTAATACGTCTACATATAGACTATGATTAAAGATATGCAAAAAATAAAATATGTGCAGTTTGCATATAATCCGGTCTCTACTTATAACCGTCTCTTGTCTATAGCCCGTTAAGCAGCGAAAATGCACTTCACTAGTTTGATTCCTTTATTTATCTTTATCCGAATCGCTTTCTTTTTACTCTAATATATATATGCTTCTAGAGACACATCTGACTGCTTCCATGAATGATCTTCTGCAGTAAACTATATTTGTTAACAATATACAAATTATTTCCACGTAGATTTATGCAGAGTGATGGATATATTCTACTTAAATATGACCCAACTGCACTCTAGTACATTCGTGTATTTTGATAGTTGCAATAGCAAAGAAATGTAGGGTATGTATACATTGGCGCAAAAGCTAAACGCACCCACATTATTTGTTCAGTTTTGAATCGAAGATCTTAATATCAAAATGTTGTAGCATGCTTCATACGGCTCCACTATATTCTCACAGTTCACAGTGGACTTTTGCTCTACAAATAAAAAAATAAATAAAATTTAGAATAAAGAAGAATTTTTAAGCGTTTTCTATTGGCAACGTTGTAGAACAATAAATTTATATTCTAATATGTATGATTTCAATCTAAAATAGTACTGTTCAATTTTACATTTGTCATATTTGTACTTTATTAATATCATATTAATTTAATTAATTATAAACTTGGCGTTTAATAAATATTCTGTCTCCTAAAATATTACGATATATCTAAAAGCACTACTAGATCAAGGTATTAAAAGCGATTGATTCTAGAAGTTTTCGTGGTGTAAACAGTTAAAGCACTTGTCTAGCGAAGAGAAGGTGTACATTCAAATCTTACCAGAAACCACCAAAAATGTTTCACTAAATTTTAAGATTCGAAATTACAAGGAAAACTAGTTTATCAACTACTTAAAAATTAGATAAATATCCAAAAATTAATCAATGCTGTTATAAAATACCTTTTAATTTAATTTAATAATTTTCACTATGTGTTATTTTGACAACAAAGACAAATCACATTTCGCGTAATATGTAGAATTTACTAAAATATAAGATTCACGCATAAAATGTTTTCAAAAATTGAAATTCAAAAATGTTACGATACTTACTATTATAGTACTATACTAAATGTAAGCGATTCGGTTTGCCAAATGGATTTCTCAGACAGTCGTAGTCGTCGTTTAGCTAACTTATTTTTTATACCAAATAAGTTCTACAATTTTTATTTTTCTGAAAACTTAAAACAATTATTATTTACCTAACAATACGAAGTAGCAAAAAAGTCCATCACAAACGTTTAAAACAGTTAACCTTGGCCGATGCCCTTGAAGTGAGATGTGTTCATAACAACTAACGCAAACAGTGAGCTGTGCACAACCGATGAAGTAGGTAAATACAGTTAAAGTTCTAGTAGCTATAGAATTAATCATGATATCTATAATTGCCTATATTATTTGTCTTCTTTTTTGTACTTTATCTAGTAACACGAATGGGAACTATTTGGACATCATAAGCACGTACCTTACCTTAATCTACATAGTTCTTTATATGATCTCGCTAATAACGACTAGCGTTTAGATCTAGTGAACTGCTGTCACAAAAATTATATATCATGCATCAGTAATTAAGTGACCGATTGTATACGCTATATATATTAAGGTACAGCTGTTTTTCCTATTTCCAATTGAAACAAGTTTTTGTTTATTCATCTTTCTTTTTAATATGATTAAAATAATAATTAATTTATGTAAATAAATAAAATTTATATTAATCCAAGCTTTTAGTTTTCAATCAACTAAATATTGATCAAATATTCATCATGACTCTTCCCAGAATATCAATATAACGACATTTAAATGTCTAGAATATTTCTGGAAACGATTATTTTAGATTTACTATTTTTGAGATATTTACTTAATCACAATAATTATTCAAACATTATATAGCATATACGTCAATGAAGGAAGTTGGGAAAACGGATGTACGCTCATTCCCCTACTAACAGAATAACTGAGGCAACATAGCGGGTCTTCATAGAAAGGAAGGCGCCTATGTTCATATTTTCTGTCTCGTTTCTTCTTTCTTTTTGTCTATTCTTCGTCTACCACATGAGACTACGAAATTAGCTAATATTACATCTGATTAGTAGGTTGTGTTTACTCTATATTAATACAGTACAGCTTAGTAAATCTAAATAGATACTATATCTCAGGATAAACTGTGTCTGTCATGGTATCAGCTTAATTACGTTTAGGTTAACAGCTAAGCCCAAGTTTCCATTAACGTCTTGTTGAGGATTAAGTAATTTAAATACATTATGTCGATTAGATAGAAAGGACAGGAGCAAGTAATATAACACGAAGAAAAATCTACTTACTATTTTGAGAATTGTGCTAGCGCAATATATTATTATATATAATCCCAAAATCATCTTCGGTGTGTATTATCCATTTTAAGAATCGGATTGTGTATAATATTATCAACCGTAAGTATGTACTGCATTGAATTACAGGTGTCTTCCTTTTTGTAAACTGTTTTAACAATTTAGAATAAAAACAATCGATGATTTCAATTTCAAATTTTAGGATTAGCATCTATACTAAATACGTAGATGTCATTTTTAGAGATTATTTTCTTGTACCTTGAAAAAATCCTGAAATACGTCAATTTTGGTTTATTAGAGGATATATTTTAACGCAAAAATTATCCTTTCCTAACTCATATGACAAAAATTACTATATAGAGTTGGGTTGCGTTCATCTATTTTAAAAAGTACCTCTACCATTGTTACAGTCATCTGAAAAGTTATAGTTGTTTCTATCACCCAAGAGTCATTTACCGTTCACGTCATTAGTATTAATAACCACTAACATAGTGCGGCAATTTTAATAAAAATACAGCAGGCAAATATTAGGCAGATGTGCATAAAAAAAACTGCGTAAGGCGAAAACGTCATAGTTCATTTTTTTATGAATGGTAGACACGTGCCAACGTTAAAAACGAAATAAAGTGTTTTAAAACTATTTTCTTAGCTCATTTTTGTTGCTGTGGCACTTTAACATACGGCACTAGACGTGTAAGACAAAGAAGGAATGGTTTTTACCCTTTTATATAAGTATACTAATTCAGTTCCAATCAATTTTATTATATTGAATTACTTTTATTCCTTTACATCGGAAAATCGCCCTGGTAATATCTAAGAATAATATCTATAGTACCTGCATACTTACATATTTGAGTATAGTGTTGTAGTCCTTAGAAGTAGTACAATGTAGTTTTTTAAGGCAGTTTTGATATCAAGACAGCTTTTATTTATGTAGCTCCATAACATTTCCATTACAAATTCACGTATGAAACTGAAGGTAATAAGCACGAAATTATATTATTAAATAAATTACAATTACAAATATATTTCTACCCGTTTACAATTTGGACACCGTAATACGCGTAACTAGCGTAATATCAAGAAGTTTCTAGGTCGAAGATGGCATTGAAATAGAAAATATATCTCTGAACTTAAATCAGATATTATAACTTAACGGTTTTGCAAATTATTTTGACAGTAATATTGACTATCACTAATTAACGTGTCAGAACAGCTGAAAGCAAGTTTGAACATCGAGTTTTTAATAAATTAAAATATGGTTTATAGTACCCTGCAAGAAACGTGCATGATTGAAGCCTATTTTCGAATTGGAGTGCGAATTGATGAAATTTGGGTGTACAACCAGCGACCATGCGTGGATGATTATAGAGAGCACAAACTTAACTGTAATTCCTAAAATTTTTGGAATTGCCTTTGCAGTAGGTGTATTTTGTAACTCTGATTCGTTTGGCCATAAATCACGTACTGGTCGATCAATTGTTCGTTCGGAAGAAGTTATAAATCATGTTCATCAACGAATGGAGGATGAACCCGCAAAACCTTTGAAACGTCTTTCGCAACATGCCAGAAAATTATAAAGAAAAACTTACACATGCGCCCGTATAAAATGCAATCACATCAGGCTATTTTGCCAGTAGACTACCCAGACGTTTTGCTTATTGCCAATGGCTTGCAAATAATTTAATGCAAGATGATGTCCTGCTAAATTTAACATTTTTCTCTGATGAAGCATGGTTTCGTCTTTCGGGCTATGTCAATCCCCAAAGTACTTGGATGTAGGGTAGTGAAAATCCTCATATTTTTGTTGAATCGTTTTTCGTATTGCGAAACTTGGCTAGTATTTCTCGCCGCAGAATTCAACAATTAATGCTGAGAGGTATAGAAACATTTTGAATGAATTTATGGAGCAGCTACAGCACGGTTACTCCCAGCAAGATGGTGCAACGGCATACACAACACAAGCAAATTTTTCTGCGTGGTTTTTTTCACGATCGGATTATAAGCTGACATACGGAAATTGAATTTTCACCACGATCATCTTGTTTAACAGTTATGGACTTCTGTTGCTAATTTGCCAGATCTGCAGCAAAGAATTATTGAAGAATATGCAGTAATAACGCCCGCAATGTTTCAAAATGCATGAGAAGGCGTATAAATTAGAAAAATAATGAACAACAATTTCGCCTATTTTATTAATAAAATCTTCAAATCAAATGACATATTTATTGATGTCACGATCACACTGTCAAAAGTTAAGGTTGTGTTACGAGTATGATAATATGGCTTAAGTTCGGACATATATTTTCTTTTTCAATGCGATCTTCGTCCTAGAAACTTTAAGATATTACGGAATAAAACTATACTGATCAGAATGGGTTTAGCGCACAGGGCTTACTAGGAATAAAATCTGTAAAAGAGGTTTTAGAAAGTAAATTAAATAGGTTCCAATATTTAATAAGAATGAAAGAGGAAAACACCGGTTGGACAGCATAACCGATAGGAAGCAGTAAGAGAGATAGATTATAAAAAGAAAAGTAGTTCAATAAAAAATATTGGAAGATAGAAGAGAGAATGAAAACTCAGTAATTGAAATAATAAAAGATAAGAGATTTTTGTTTATGAATATTATCAGCAAGGCTATTATTATAGAGATTATTTTTATAAACTATATACTTTTTCACAGTAATAACGACATTTCTTCCATAGAAATTTTTCAAAAAATATGCCTTTGTATAAAAATTTAAAAGTAAAGTTTAAGATTTTTTAAAGTTGTATAAAAGTATACTTACAATTAGCTACATTAATTTCGCCGAGTTACAATTGAGCACCGCGTAAGCTCACGCTAGCTATTCATGCTAATTCAATTAATCAATAGTTTAAACATTATCAAATTGTACTTCCTCTAATAATTACATATATACAGTAATAATGGTAGTATTAATAGGAACAGCACAATTGCAAAGGGTCAGTACTACAACATGATACCATATTTGCTAAACAGCAACCAATGACATTCAAACACCTATCTAAAAAAATATAACTTCAATTTAGCAAACGATTTGCGTCATTAATACTCATGATATATGTATATATATTACGCTTGCCAAACTTCAAAGAGGTTAATATGGTATCGCGCATTTTTGTTAATAACACGGTTTCATATCTTTATATATTATCGGAAACTATTATTGCACAGATATGACGCTTTAAAAGATATTATTTGATTATTACAAAAAAAAAAAACCTTATTACAGGTAACTAAGGTTTTACCTGTACGTCTCGTTTCAATGTCTACTTATTACCAAAAAAATACGAAAAAACCTTAAAGTGACCTGTATTTCTCATTTCAATATTCTCTCGTATTACGCATTTACTTTTATGGATAGGTACCATAAAAAGATTTAACAGATAGAAGATTCTAGTATTGTTTTAATTTGGAAAATTAATTATGAAAAAATTGATGTTTCATTATGCATTTACTAGGTCGTACAATTGCGTGAACGTTAACAAATGTGGTAAACAACAGTAACTAATGACCCTCACAATATAATTTATATTTCGGCACTTAAAAGTTCTGAAATATCTAATGAATCATTCTTGGTGTGAATAATGAGAACTATCGAGATATGTTAATTATAATATAATTTTCTTATTGTTTAATTACATTAAAGATATAGTGGCAAGCAGTAAGAGCTGTGCAGAGTGAATGTGCATCTTTAACTGTTAACTTGTTGACTAAGTTTATTTCGAAGGTTTGTGTCTAAAAACTCTACCGATTGTTTGCCGCAATACAACAAACAAACGATAATTCCACTGTTTCCTCTGTTCAATGTCTGTTTTAGTACTAGGTGTTGTAGTAAGTTTATTGGGTTACTGCTTGCTCTCTACTATAATGACAAACAGTTGTGACAAATCACAGAATCAATTTAACATTGTGTTTGATTCATCTTCCCATGATACTCTTATTGTTTTTAATGAAAATAGCAACTTTGTACTACTATTTCGTTATTTCCGACGGACTGCTATACGTATTTTTAGCTTTGCAAGTAATAATGGACATCAAATTTGTAGTTCGTTGAAATTTAGTAAAATTCAAGATATGGATGTTTTTTTAGTGCGAATATTAATCACATCATCGTAATCGGAACCTTAGTAACGCGTTCTTGTTCACAGAAACATGTAATGAAGGCGATACAATCCGTTATTTCCCGAAACAGGAGTTTAGGCATAATTCAGTATTTATTTACACCTCCATTTGTTCCATTTTGTGTCACGATTGACGCAGTATAAACAATTGATACTAATGTAGCGTCCAAAACAAAATCAAAATGTGGGATGACAGTTTGTTGTGGTAACGCAATAAGGTTGCGCTTTTTCATGTCAAGTATTACTAACTTCACTGCATGCAATATTTTGGTAAAGGATGACGTAAATTGGATATTTAATTGAAGGATGTACTGAGAAAAGGAATGTGCCAAAATATTATTAAAAAATAAATGGATTAATAATTGTATATATCAATATAAACGTCTTATTATTAAGTTATTTTATATTATCATTTGTTATATGTAATTTATGTATAACAATACATCAGCACCATATATCACTGCCTTGATAATTCACCTGTTCAATATGAACAAGTGGTGTCAAGGTTATTGAAATTGGTACCCTAAGCATAAAAGGTTTCAAGAAAGCTGTCGCTACTGTGTGGCTTGGTTATGCTTAGGTGTATGTGGATTCTCAAAAAAGCAACTTGACGTCGTAGGCAGGATGAATGTTTAATTTTTTGTAAATTCGCCTGTTTTAATACTCATAAACTGTGTGAGCCGCTTTTTGTATAATAAACCGCAGTACTTTAAAATGCAATATATAGACTTGTACACTAAATAATACCCTACATCGGGGGCTTATTTTGGTGATTAGTCAGTATCTCTTATTTATTGCACAAGTTGATGATGTTATTAATGTACACGTTCACGTTATTTTTCATACGTTTCTTTTGTTATCTAGTGGCGAATAAGTAGATAAGTTACAAATTTATTATTAAATCTTCGCTTTAAAAATGACAGAAAG
The DNA here is from genome assembly GCA_023509865.1 of Trypoxylus dichotomus. Taxonomy (NCBI): domain Eukaryota; kingdom Metazoa; phylum Arthropoda; class Insecta; order Coleoptera; family Scarabaeidae; genus Trypoxylus; species Trypoxylus dichotomus. The sequence goes on along the minus strand of CM042077.1, from coordinate 34,219,033 downwards.
TGTATGGTATATTTCTTTTAGATGGTGATGTACACAAACAATTTTATATGTTCTAACAACCATAAAACTTCTAATAGCATGCGTAGTGTGAATTAGGGTGTATATAAGCGTAAGTTTGCGCTATATGAGAAACATAAGCGTAATGTATACGCGCTACAGAAGGGTCCCTCTATTACAGAGGGGGATTGCGGGGTCGAAGAGGGGCTTCTCATACAGTTGTCGCTGCAAGCGGTGAGTGCAGTTTGTGCAGTCAGCCAGTTCGTTGGTTTGCAGAGCGTTCTGTTGGTGTTAAAGTCTCGGTATGTTTTTCTACGGTATGTGCTGGATTAGTGACTCCAAGCATCGAGCCGCATTATAGACACCGAGAGATTCGGACAGTCGCTTTACGTTCTTGAATGTTATATGCGCATCCCATCTACACATCTTTAACTATTACATGTCCTTTTTATGTTTATATAGACGCGCGTGTGTATACATAATAATATAAAGTTTGAATTGTTCGCGCTATTCATATGGTAGACGTGCTTCGGCAATCTTATGTAATGGTGGCCAACGGTGTTCGGATATTGTGGCGCGCGAAAATGCCCCATAATAACAGTTTCCCTCTAATAACGGACGTGTTTCGGAAGTTCCGGTGATGACTTCGAAATAGCAGTACGCGTTACGCGCATATTTGACAGCTTTTGTTTGTTTATATTTTGTGCGCTGCTTCTGGTGCGATCCGTGCGCCTCTGTGTATGTGTATCGTTTTGTTCTTTCTTACGCAATGTTGTTGTGCTTATGTTGTGTGATCATATTTAGCAAAAAGGAATTATATTTCTTGTTCATTGAAACATGAATATGTTGCAACCATAGTCGTCTAAACTCTTGTAGTATTTATTGTGTTACAGCTTTACAAATTTGATTAGAGTGGCAAGTGTATTTGATAAACTTTGGAATATTGAGTACTTGATAGGTAAGTTCTCCACGCTGCCAATAGTCGTGATATAAAATACATTGTTTACATTAATTCCTTCGTGCTAATACCAAATATTTCCTTAGATACGCAAAATCACGTTATTCTATTATACTACTTTACTTACTACGTTTTGAATTATTCAAACATATATCGAGAATAATAAAGTATCGGGAAAAAAAGAAATTCATATTGATGCATACTCAAAACAATACAATTTGAAATCACCTGTTACTACATTTGACTTTATTTTCTAGCCAAGCTATATCGATTTTCCTTCATGACCAGTAATTAATATTTACACTTGAACGAATATGAAATTATCGTCATTTATTACAACAAAAGATCAGACAACATGAAGGTGTAAAGTCAAAATGGCCATCATTTTGACTTTAGTAAATAGTGTTATGCAGGAGTTAAATCTGTCTACCTTGTGTTCATGAAATTCATTAATCCATCACATTTGGAATGGAGTCGCTTCAAATATTTTGTGCAGTTAATATTATCAGTGACTTTGTAATGCTGCAGAAACAATTTATCCAAGTAGATAATTTAGCATTAAACATCTGTATGTACAGTGATGGTCTGAAGTAATATCTCCCCGTATTACGGAGAGAATATCAAACTTACTTGCCCTGTGACGCCGTAGACACTTCGGCTTCTGTCGGTTATTGCAGGTATAAATCTTATTTCCAGAGCGTATATAAAAGCTTATTATCGTTTACATACATCATCAGACAAACTTATTTACCCACCCTACGAAGAAATAATCCATAAATAAAGGAAGTGTTATCTAAAGAAGAAACTGTGGTGTTGTATTTAGTAAAAAGAACAATAACAATTAAATCTGATCTCAATTGTAGTTCGTGTAAATAATAGGAAACTATAATCTTTACCTGCACCACATTATATATCTATTATTAGTGTGAAGGATAATTGTGTTATCTTCTCGGTATTTCATTAAGTATGAGAGGAGTCTTTTATGGAATTATTTCATGTAATATCTTTCTTCTGCTTGTTGATAAATAATTATAGGTCATAACCAATAATGAATAAATATTTTATAAAATTCAAGCACAAATATGTATGAAGAAATAATTTTCATCGGTAGTGAAAGTAATACCTTATAAAATACGATAAACGAAACTGGGAAATATATTATATAAAGTTTATTTGTTATTTTGGTAAACTATTTAGGTACTATTAACTAACATTCTTTACATGTGCAAATTAATATTTGTTCCTAATTAATGAAAGAAGTATAAATAAATATTGCAATGTTTGTCTAAAATTTGATCTTGTTAATACCAACAGCTGTAATATTTTCTTCAGTAATATATGCTCTATGAGCTCTGTAGATTTTCTAAAAGAATATAAGTCTTATAAAATCACGTAGAAAAAAGTGAAATGGCACTTAATTTAATTTCTGAACCATACACAAACCGTATTACTTATAATTTCAATACAAAGTGCCAGATAATTTTGTTTTATTTTAGCACAACCGCCTTACAAATGAATACATATTGGAGCTATTTGCTAAAAGAATATGTAACAATACACAACTAATAACATAATAGTGGGAAATACACAACAAAAGATCTTAAATTTGGCATATACGAACTAAAATGCCAATGTGGAAAAAGCTACATCGGTCAAATAGGACGAAGTATTCAGTGCAGGGTGAAAGAACACGAGAGAGACGCGCGCCTCAGGCATATTGGGAAATCCACAGTAGCAGAACACCTGCACCAACAAGGAGACCACCGGATAACCTACAGCGACGTTAAGGTATTAGCCAGGACCAGCCACTACTACCAGAGGATAATACGCGAATCAAGAGAAATAATGAAGAATACCAACAACTTCAATCGCGAAGAGGGATACAAGATGAGCAACACGTGGAAGTTAGCACTGCGGAATCATCATACAACGAACGACGCAATTCCGACGTAACGGAACGGTTACGGATCAGCAAAACGGAACGGTTATGGATCAGCAAAAGCGGAACAGAAATGGGATATATAACGAGAAGTAAGAGACAACAACACCAGTCTTTAGAAACCTTCTGAAGAACCTGACAGCATGATTAGCGAAACGTCAGGTAAAACTGTAAATACACGACAAAACTCGCAAAACATTTCTGCTATGGACGACGGTCGTGAAAGCCTAGACTCAAATATCAAGATGCTAACTCATTGTTAAATAGCAAAGGAGCAAGATGACGGAAACTAACGATGCCAGGAGAAAAACGCCGAAAAATTATGATTTTGATATTCTTTCCGTAGTAGGGGGAGCCATTAATTCACACCACCACTGTACATAGAGATGTTTAATGCTAAATTATCTACTTGGATAAATTGTTTTACAAGTGCTATACAAGTGGTGGTGTGACATTGTTTATTCGTAAAGAAGTCAGTACATTGAATATTTTTGTGTTGATCGGCATTAAACTGGATGTATATATGTGCAACTGTGAAGGATTTAGAAAACTTTTTGATATCAAGTAATACAAAATTAAGTACCGACTTTTAGAATACATTCATTAATTATTTATTGTGAAATAATGCATTAATTTGCAATTAAATGGAATATTGCTATACTCTTTTCCAGGAATAGAAAGACAATTTTTTTAACACACGGTCACACCAAATAGTGTGAAATGAATATACTAAAAATAAATTTGATGCGGAAAAATTGAAATTATTTTTATATTTGTGATATTTATGTATATAAGACCTATGCTTAGACGAAAATTTATCTCCTGGTATTGATGGACTAACTGTCAAAATTGAAGATATGTATTGAAGTAATTGTGCAATATCATACAATCCTTATTGCACAGTATGAAACCGTAGTGTCAACTTATAATTTGTGCAAAAGTTATATTCAAATATTTGTTTACACAAATCCATTTGTAATAGAAACTGTTCGATTTTATAAATTTTCTGAATAATTATGATTTCGAATAATAATCAGAATCTTTACTGTCGCTGTGCTCTCTAACTGCAATGATGAATAACCATATTGCATCGTCAATTATTGCATTGCCTTATGAGATTCTTCTTTATTAATATGATTTATACACTTTTACCATGTAACACTGTTCATATTTTTCAATGTGTCTTGTGATAATTGGCTAATTTCAAGGTAATTTGAAAGCTTTATTTTCGCAGCTACTTCATTTTTAACTTTGGCCCAGATTAGCTTGATGCGCAGTCGTAAGGAGGTTATCACACACAGTTTTATTTTTCGATTTCGGCAATTCATCAATGTCTTGTTAGCCGTTGCTTGTTAGCTAATTTTGAAGATTCATCTTTTTCCACGGTAATGACTGGCTTTTCAGTTTTTCGCCTATGATATGGCCCATGATTATAATTGCGTTCTCAGGTAAATAGTTTAATACTAGAAAGAACTATTCTACGAAGGCACTAATATTCATTTCAATCGGTAATAAACCATCAGAACTCTATGTATTAAATATTTCTTACCTAACGTTCGTTTGTTTTATTAACCGATACAATATATATATATATATATATATATATATATATATATATATATATATATATATATATATATATATATATATATATATATATATATATATATATATATATATATATATTGGCGACTCATCATTAGTATATAAGTTAAGTTGCTGCCCTATAGCGTCAGTTGTTTACGAATAGTTGCCTGCTAAACAAGTCAATCCGGACGAAAACTGAAACTATGGAGGAAATTGAACACCGTGCTGTGATAAAGTTCCTTACAAAGCAAAGAAAGAACGCTCAAACCATATTGAATGAAATGGAAACCGTTTATGGGGAACAGTGCCCTAGTAAATCAATGATTTATAAGTGGCATGGTCTTTTTAAACATGGTCGGGAGTCGATTGAAGACGACCCCCGCTCAAGACGGCCAGTTGAGGCCACCACATCAAACATCGTCGAAAAAGTGCAAAAATTTCTACTGCAAGATGCCCGTTTGAAGAAAAAACAATTATCTGCATTAGTTGAAGTATCAGACATCACCATTTTGCGTATCCTACATGACCACCTGGGTATGACAAAAGTCAGCGCAAGGTGGGTATCGAGAATGCTCACGCCGATGCAGAAACAGCAGCGCGTCTGTGCGCCCAACTAATTTTTGGAGCTGTGTGGCGACAAACCTGCACAGAATTTGGTGCGGATTGTTACCGGAGATGAAACATGGGTTCATCACTTTGACCCTGAGTCCAAACAGGAATCCATGCAATGGCATAAAAAGGGGACACCACCGCGAAAAAAAAAGTGTAATTCAAATCGGCTGGAAAGTTGATGGCTACTGTTTTTTGGGATTGTGAGGGGATGTTATTGATTGATTACAACAAAAAAGGTAGGAGCATAACCGGAGAATATTACGCAACGATATTAGAAAAATGAAAGGAGGCCATCAAGGAAAAAACGTCGAGGAAAATTGACTAAGGGTGTGTTGCTCTTGCAAGTCAATGCGCCGGTTCACATGAGCAAAGTTGCAACTGCTGCTCTGCACAAGCATGGTTTTCAATCAATAGTCCATCCACCCTACAGTCCAGACCTGGCACCTAGTGATTTTTATTTGTTCCCCAATTTGAGAAAAGACACGTGGAAGAAAGTTTTCCGACGACAATGAGGTAAAGGAGGCAATTTTGGCCCATTTTGAGGCGAAAGATAAGAAATACTTTTATGATGGTTTAGAAAAATTAATTCATAAATCTAATAAATGTATTGTGCTTAAGGGTGATTATATTGAAAAGGAAAAATAGATTTATTATTTTATTTTTTTAAAACCCTTTCATTCCACGAACTTCTGGACCTCCCCTCGTATATATATATATATATATATATATATACATACGAGATTGGTTGTTGTTTGGTTTCATATCTCTAGAATCAACTCTAACAACTAACTTTTAAATTAATTCTCATTTGTACTCTTTATGTTGCCTTTCATCCCCTTGCACTTCTAGGTAATTTAATGTGTTTTATAGTAGATGACGTGCATATCAGGTTTAGAATAATTGTAAATATCATTTTTCGTTCAGAGTGTAATTGTGAGGTGTATTTCATGTATATTTTATATTATACGGATATTACGGAAGTCACTGGACGTTCGGGTGTTTTCATTAGAACTGGCTGCTCTCACACTCTTGATACCGATATATGATTGCATGATGAATCCAGATAACTTAACACTTTTCTGATCTTGTTTCCTCTATTTATGAATCTCTTGATTGTTTATTTAATATGCAGCAGTGGGCAACAACAGGCACATTTTGTAAAACATAATTCTAGAAAATCCATTTGTAAACAAGTAACCGACAGGCGTTAGAAAAACAACCTAATAAGTATTACATTTTGTCTAATTATTTGGCACCCAAATTTTATTCACTTCCGTCGTTCATCCACATTGTTAATACGTCTTGAATATACTAGCTACTTTAAATATCCCTAAATGCAGAAGTCAAGTGGGTTTAGATCACGGGGCATACACCTGGCCATGACGCAGGACCTCGCGACCTATTCGCTTGTTTTACGTTTCATCTAAAAAAATTCTTACAGCGTGAGCAAAGTGTGGTGGGATCCCATCGTGGAAAAGTTACTGGTTAACTCTATCAAATAGAGGCACAACTTCAAATAATGGGAGTAAAATATTAATTAAAAATTCCAAATAATTTTCGCCATTTACTCACAAAAAGATTAACAATTGACGCCAATTTGCACAAGATGACAGCAAATGATACTAATACATACTGACTAATCACACTCCACCAAAATAAATTACATTTGTCGAAAACTCGCTATATATTGGACTCGGGCTGATTAAGACTTTTTTGTTTCTTTACTATATTTGGATCAAATATTCAAACCTTTTTTAAACACCCGATATATTGAAATGTGTATTGACGTTTACACTTTTTTCATCAGTTGGTTGACTTGAAAAGTTATTAAACGCTTCATTTATTAATTATTTAATGAGAGAAAAATAACAGGTCGATTGCGGTAGACAGACGTCTATCATGACTAGACTTGGTACTGCGAATGTTGGGCCAGAAACGCGTGTTTCGAAAGCAGATGTTACACGGTTAAATGAGGATACTGTAAAAACATACCTGATGCTCCAGATATTTAACGACTTTACGCATCTGCATACAGAAAACACTACCAAAAGGGATAAGTGTTTATTTCCATTTATTATCTATCAAATACCTAGCAGCTTTTCTAAACGCGCGCGCTACTGACTGAACGATAGTAGTGTCAGCACTAGTTACGACGCTATTGAAGTCAATGCTTTTTAAACGGTTAGCGATATAATGCCTACGGTCGTATTAAATTTACTATCCGTAGGTAAGTACTACCTCTGATAAGACTATAAATTCATTTATTTCCAAATATAGCACAGTGGTGTAATAAAACTATCAATCGTCATCGTTATTATTTCGAACGAAAATTTAAATCCAATATATTGAAAGCGATCTTTAAAAAAAAGCGAATTACGCAATATTTCTAATTTTGCATGAGAATAATATAAATAATTTATTATATCATTAAACCTATTTTTGCTAATCAGAGTTATACAATTTATACTTTATATATCGCATTAAGGAGCGATGTATGGACATGGCAATCGGAAATAAACGAATGCGACAGCTCTTATTATTATCGCTCTTTTATAGCGTTAATTATTTGATTTTTCAGTTATTGACTTTGCTGGCTTACTTAGCCAGATTTATTTTATATTCGTTTACTATAAATTGCAAATGAAAATACAAATGCAATTCTCGTGTTAGTGAATGCTATGAAATTTCAATTTAACTGCAAGAGTGTTTGCCGACCCCCGAAATTGAGGAAGAACATTATTATAATACAGCAAGGTGCGGCAATTATTGATAAGTAAATGCTGAATAATGTAAAATAACTATCAAATGCGTTACAGGCAATAGAGAGCGTTTTGAGCATGTTAGTGATAAATAAAATATTAATTATAAACACCTTTTAGGATTAATACATTATTTACTTAATCTCAAAAAACGTTTAGAAACTGTTATACTTTACTTATATCTTATGTTAATTCATTCCATTAATTTTAACAGCGTTGCCAAGTTTATTTATTTTTGCACGTGAGCGTAAATTAAATTTCGGAAATGAATTTTGTTCTAAAGCTTTTATTGAAATTTGAATTACCTGTATATTAAACAAGAGTGTTACTGTTCTATAGTTGCAAGTACATATTATACATATACAAATTAAAGTAAAATAATTTTCCATTACTTTGGATCGAAAATTGTGGGGAGTGCGACTACCTCTCGAACCTACGTATCATTAAAATTAGGCAAAAACGATCGCGTTTCCTTTTCTTTTCTCCTCCCTTTCGTTTCCACATCTGTTCGTAATACAAAACTGAGGAATACTATATATCACTCGGGTCTGCTATCGTTCATAATGCCTTGTACGAAGGCGAGGAGAATAGTACGATGAGAGAAGGAAGTCTTTTTGTTTCAAGATCGATAAAGTTAAGTCGTTGCACCTTTTGGAATACGCATTCATTCCATTTCAAACGGCTATTATCGGCGAAAACGTCGCGTCATCTTTCACGATGATTAGTTAGGCGCGCATGGTCGTCGATGTATGTGTGAAAAATACGATCAAAACGGTAGGGAAGGTGCACGTGCAGATCAACTAACAAGTCAATTGAATAATAACTATTGCGCTGTTTAAAACAATGGTAGAGTATCCATCCCAAATTAAATAACGAGCACTGCGTTATGACGTCGTTAAATGTAAACTTTTTTAGCTTGCTACTGCCAAGCACATTTGATAACATACAGGATGTTTCAAAAGGTATGATAAAAATATTTATGTTACGGAGTTCCACATAAAACAGAAAATGTGAATAAATTCACCCATTTCCAACAGTTATTTACTTACAGCCGATTTCTGTATTATTAGTATTAATAATAATATTATTCAGAAATATCTTTGGTGTTTTAGTTTTTAGTAAATGTAATAATAGTGAAGTGATTAATTTTCTTTATTATGGAGAAATGCATTTTACAGATCGCTGTAGCCATAGGAATGCTCGTGCCATTCTGGCAGAGTATTGAATTATTTTTATTTACCTCTTAAATATCTTACCAAAATAAATTGTTAGAAGATGTGCTTTTTGAAGGTTCATGGAGTATGAACGTGTATAACGTGCTGTCTATTAAAGATTGGATGAATAGTTTTTCACAAACCTCGAGTAGAAGAGAAAGAACTATTACTTAGTAGCTTCATTGATAGATCAAATCTTTACTACAATTAGGAGCGGAAACCACTTAATCCATCGCATAAATGAAGTTGTTGACAATATTAAATAAATACATCTGCGACAATTATGTAACATCTGCAACAAAGTTATCTTTAATTTTGTTTTTATGTATTTTTTCCAAAAATAACTAAACGTTTTTAACTTAAAAAACAAGTGGTGGTCTCGAACTTATTAATGTTACCATCACTCCCTGCTTCACGTACAAAACTATATATTTTGAAATACCAAATACAACACTTTTTTGTTTCTTCTAACACCTCAAAACATAAGTGAAAATTTAAACAGTACCGTTAGATGTCCCTATTCACAATATTTAACGCTTTTTCTATGCTGTTAGATACTTAAGCTGTATAGATCAGAATGGGAATTTAAATTATATATATTTAAAATTTGTTATTGTAAAATTAATTATAGATAAAGGTACAAACGATATAACATGATTTTGTCGCCTGTCTGCATATAAACAAGATACAATTGGTGAATTATTTTGCGCAATATTCCTCCTTACCCAATTTTCAAATGACAACTATCATGTTAGGGTACTTGTTTACCTCATCGTATAAAGTGATCCATAAGGCGGACACTGGAAAAAACGGAATTGTGCCTATTACTGCATTTTTTCATAATCCTGTTTATGCTATACATTGCATCATGCGCAAGTATTTTTTTGGTTTCAAGCAAAATCCTCTTAGACAGACTTTAGTGTAATCGGGTTCATCGTTGTATCGTATCTTTTTATAAAAAGATAAACTTTCTTCACTAAATAAACAAAATCACTTACTACTACCATCCTAAACATAAAACGATCCATCTCTAAACTTTTGTTTACTTGTCGCTTTAACACTAGAAATATACGAAAAATTATATTAAATACCAAAACTGTTTTCCAAATCACTGTCTAAACGAGTATGTAATAGAAGTATATTGTTCTAGATTCATGTTTTTACATATTCTTTATAAATGTTTTCGCGCAATAAGAATAATTGTTCAATCATCGGGGGAAGTACCTTTAAAAATCATACAATTCTATACGCATGACAAAGGATTTTCTTAGTAACTACAAATAATCTGAAACAACTGATATGTTCGATAGGATAATGGCTGTTCACTTTTAAAGATAATTGATGATTTTTTTTCTTTCTTATTTAGTTTTGGGTACAGAGAAACTATTACTGTTTTTTTACTTTACGGAACTCAGGGCCTTGGTTATTTAAAAAACATATCAAAAGAATGTACTGAATTGCCTTTCTCTAAATTAAACTATATCCTAAAAGATAGGTCAATAAATACCATACTACTGCATTCTATTTCGCAATTAAAAAGTGGTGCAGCTATTACGATGCAAGTTTTTGATTTTACGCATTTGGTCAATGTGAAAGAGTAATAAAAAAATTATATTTAGAGATAATAGGTGTGACCAGCCTTACATTGTTTCATTAATTTATTAGACAACTAGAAGTAATATTCTTTATTATCTATTTCTTCAAATGAACATAAATATATCCTGATTTTAAACAATCCTGATAGATACGTTAACCAATGCTTAATGTAATAAACTCATGTCATCCGTGCTGAATTGCAAGAATCACTAGTGGCTAATTAGCTTGTAAGCCGCTTAGTTTTTTTTAGATTTTAGGGAAAGATATAGAAAATGTCAGACAAAAATATTTTTTTTTAAGTTAAGCTATATAGAGTAGAATGAATAAAACACCAGTTTTTGTTATTGAAATTATATTAAAAACTGCAGCAGCTACTGATAAAACAGTACTTAAAATCAAAACTTATTAATTCATTTCGATAGGAACTCCTTAATACGCTAAATTCAACTTGTTGACTAAGTTCACAGACTAGCCTGTCACCTTTGTTTCCGATTGCTTGTTGTTTCATCGCTCTCCTCTATTCTGCCGTCTAACGCGTTGCGTCTACCATGCGGTTGCTTCCGCTGGCCTCCTCCGGTCTTCTCGCAGGGTTGTTGACACACACGGGCCGGTCCGACCGGCACTATGCTCGTACTCGTATACCTGAACTAATTGAAGACCCTTCCTTATCGCGACGACGTCCTATTCTACTACATGGCGATTTTATGGGAAAGTTTAAGGGCCCCTTTTGTTCTCTTTTCCTTCTTTTTTTCTCTATTTTTTCCTTTTTATGAGATTAATTCAGTTACTTATTATATATTTTGTAGAATGGTTCAATTGGTATATACAGGCAATATAAGGATATATATATATGTTAGTTTACTATGTTATTCATGGTATTTATGATATTCACATTGTATTGTATGAACTTGACTGAATGTCGTTAAAAATAAATATAAAATAGCGAATGTATTTCGAATAATGGAAAAAAAGACTATTTATTATTAATCTCCGATTCATTAACTATGTAACATATCACTGCATAATTGTATCACATGATGGAAGTTGATTGCATTGATGTTTATTAATACAAGAATGTAAGCCGATAGTTACGCAGGCTGTTGACATTATTTCCAATACCTCCGTTCTATATTTACCTCGGCTTAATACTCCTGTATTTATAATTACACCCTACTCAAAATAATTAACGAGTATTTTCTAAGAATAAGGAATTAAGGAACTTGAATTTACATACATTTTATAGTTTCAATATTTTAATTTCAATATTTGTAGGAAAATACCTGAGCATATTTGTGTTTTAAACTTGTTTAGATATGCTTAGGAAGTTGCTTTTTTAATGCAGATAGAGTACTGAGACATTTATTTTTACAGAAACTTGATTGCAATATGAGGCGTATTCTCTCCACGGAGAGTTAAAAACATTTGCCTTCTTGATGGTATGGATTGCGTTAGAGTGTTGAAGAATTATTATACCACCTGCACGAAACCAATTGCCCGCGATGTTTGCTCTGCTCGATGGGGACGAGCATTATCGCGTATAAAAATGAGATGCTCTTCCACTGCTGCTGCTCCAGTACTTATGCCGATCCATACCATTACACCCTCATATAAAAACTTTTCACCGACAAATTGTGGATTATTGCGTGTGCTGAATTCACGCCAGTAAGTTTATGTGACTACAATCTACGTCTTAATTCGTGAATAGTGCTTCCTTCCTTCATTATAACCCCAATTACAATAGTCATTAGTGGAGAAAGCAGAGCAAGCGGCGTATCATAAGTGTGTATTTGATAGTAAATAAATACAATAAAATAAATACTAAGTTATAATTTATAATAAAACAAAGATAATGGAGATAGCGAAAAATCAACAACGATTGAATGTTCAGCTTGACGGGATTAGAATAGAGCAAGTGCACCAGTTTTAGTATTTGGATGTATCAATAGAAGAACATGGAGATGAAGAGATAGAAGTAAATAAGTGAGTACAAAAGGAAATTAGAATGTGTTATGCCATGAATAGAAATTTTATTAACAAAAAAGAAATATCTAAGAAGACAAAAATGAAGCCATCTTTAGATCGATACTGATGTACGCATGTGAGACATGGAGACTAACAAGAAAATTGAAAACTAACATTCAAGCTACTGAAATGAAATATTTTAGGCGTGCACAGAGAGTAACTAATTTATAAAGAGTGAAGTACTTGCCCTTTTAAGCATCGTTTTTAGTGTTTTACACAACCTGGATATGACCGGTTAAATATTAGCAGCCTTCGGTATATCTCTACAGTTGTTTTATTTCTGTAATAGATCTTACCGAAAGAAGAAATATAACAGTGCCAAGTCTGAGTAGCTGGGAGAAAATTCCGATGGAGCTACTCACCTACTTTTATGTTCTGTATCTCCAGCTCTATACAGTTGAAGCCACAAATGTCTTCTAATATGCAATTGTACAGTTCTCAGTAACAGTGAAAGTTGGACGTGCTGATGACGCATACCCTATATTTATAGCAGTCTTCCTGTCTTTGAATTATGCTCCTGTTATGAGTACTTTCATGTCTTTGGATCATAATTTTAGACGCCTAAGAATTGAAAAATAAAATGTTGTCGTCGTTTAATATTCCAAAAGAATACCTCCTACAAATTGTAAATTTTAAAAATTATGATATTTATTATATTTAAAACTCTTTTTATTGTATTATATTTCAAGCATTTGAAGCTTCTACTGATGCTCCAGGGTGAATTTGACAGTAATTTAGAATGATGGCTATATTTTGGTCGGTTATTACCGTTTCCTTTCTTTCCTTTTTACGTAAAAGGGATATTTGATTTTGAAGTAAAATATTCCCTAAACTATTTTTCGATGAGGAAGATTTCTTCCGTGGTACCTGTCTCTATATAATGTTTATAGGGTTCTTCTACCGGTGTGAAGACAGATAGCAGCTGGTTCTTACGGAAACACCAGAACTCGCACTGACGTCCGCAATACCCGTATAATTTAAAATATGCATGAAATACACCTACAATTTTCCCTTGAACGACAACTGGCATTTACCATTATTATAAACAGTGTATGCATGTTCTTTACCTTAAATTACATTAAATTGACTAAAAATACGAGGGAATTAAATCGAATAAAATATATAAATACACCTACTTACGTTGTTATTCGCTGGTCCATAAATCCCTCTTGTAATTCTAGGCTTATAGATAGTATATCCTCAACGAACGAACTCAACAAACTTAAGTCAACTAGAAAATTATGAATAACAACTGATAGTTCCAGTAACTTTTTGAAAATATTGTTTTCTTGAAACTTACTTTATATTAGAGACTATATTACTGAGAAGGGTAGATATTATAATTAGAGGATTTATTAAAAAGGGAACTCTACTAGTATAAAGTGTTTGTTCTGAACTAAGAGAATTTTTAAATATAAATATTGAAGACTTTAACAACAAAAACGCATTTTTCCTTACTAAACGTAAAAAAATAAGAAGGTGTCATAAGTATACCTGAAATCGACATTATTAATACGTACGTAACTTCTTAAAGAATAAATAACTCTATTGGGAGAGAAATTTTACAATTAATATGTTTTTCAATGGCGTGCTAGAAAACGATATCTTGTGTGCAAATTTCTTTTTCGTGTTTCCACCTGTATTATGAATGCTTAGCAAGGAAAATATATCCATAACAGAATTTAATTTCCCTCCGTATTTTACGAGATTAGCGTGGTTCTAATGATAAATCGATTGCCGTGTATATATGAATATCACAAGCATAATACTAAATGATCAATCAGATAATCATATTGCCAATCACTCAATGATGTATTAACTATAAAATATTAGTAGGTATCATCTTCTTGAATGTGTTGAACTTTGATTAAGTACTTCTCTCCATAATTTTATGCAACTTTTGTTGATGTGCCATATTTGCCAACATTATTATTATATTTTCTTTGTGTCCTATACCAATTCAATCAGATTAAATATTCACTTATATGGAAGAAGATGCAATATAGTGCGACATGAATTAGCTGAGAAACCATTAGCTTCTCAGCTAATTCATCTGTACTAAATGTACGTAGTTTTATGTTGAATTTTGACTGCAACAGTATCGCAGTGTTTTGATATATTATTCATTACAATTATGGGAAGTTTATTTGATACAGTTGATTTTCCACTAATTTAGTAATTCTTATCGCCAAGGTAATCTAAGCTTTTCCTGTTTGTTAAAGATCAGTATTGTCAGCATCTAACACAATACTATCTTCTTCACCAACTTCTGTTGGTTCTAAAGCTAGTGTACTTTCACATTACCAAGATTTGCCGATACTCCCACCTTGAAAGATCCAGCTTTCGTCAAGGAAAACAAATTGACGATTATTATCATTCTTCATGCGAATGTATTGTTGCAAGTAACTGATACGTTTTGATACTGTGTGTGGTGTCTCCATTACCGCTCGTTTAAGATCATATGCATTAAATTGAAAGCCGATATTCTATAAGTTTCGGGAGATGCATAGTAACTAGAAAGAATATAATTTAGTGCTTTCAATGTGATACATTGTTCTAAATATATTACATGTATTTAATGAATAGTTTATTATTATAAATATTTGTTTATGATCACTGTTTTCATACCTGCCATAGATTGTATTTCTAATTTCACGTTGAATTGTCATCAACAGGTTAGTTTCATAAGCGTTGTCTTTTTGGACTTATTAGTATAATTCCCTGTTTGGTCAACGAAAAGATTTTATTGGTAGTAGCAATAAGAATTAACAAGTAGAGTGATAAATAATAATACGCTACCTCTTACACAGAAGTTATCGACAATAACCGCTCCCGTTCTTATCGCGTTCAATGTTTCTAAATATGGAATCAGCGAAACAGTTAACTTTTTCGACTGCTTATTCAAAGGTTTTGGTGTGGTTTAGTTGTAAAATCAGCTGATTTTTAACAAATATAAACGTAAAGATGAAAAAACAAGCGAAAGACATACAGCACATAATGACAATTGCAAATAGTGTCAAATCAGTATCTTTAACAACAGTTTTCGTATCAACATAATATCTTTGTTATATTGTAGAAAACACTTATATTGCTTAGGTACTTTTTGTGATTTACTTAGATCGAAATTACAATGATGATATAGTTTGCTTATTACGTAAAGGACCTATAAGGATGAAAATTTGTTAGAACCCTAATTAATTTCGAAAATAATCCATGGGAAATTAGTGATGGGTAATGTTTTCTGAGTGTTTATAATTTGTGATCCCTAAGCTTATTTATTTTTATTCATATGTATAACACAAATGCAATAGGTTTTCTTTACATCACAAAATAACGGTAAAAACATTTAAACCCGGGGTAAGCCGGCTGCTCCTCAATTCACCATACAACTGCAGGTGTTGTCAGCAACAATTTGTGACCACTTCTCAACAGGTGTCAAGTAACGGGCGTGCGGCTACGCTATTCACTATATTTTTTCCACGACTACCCAACTAACTCTAATCCTTGTTCTTGTTTCTGTTACAGGAAAGGAACGATTATCCATCACCAAGGATTCTACGTAAGTATATCATTTAACAATCTTAATTCCTTCGTGTCAACATCCGCCTCGCATCAGCAAGGATTAAAATATTAAGACGTTTATCACAGGCTACTTTCATTATTAACCCCTTAATCAAACTAAATTTATACATAAGGCAAATAAGAATCATATTTCCTTATGCAATTGGTACAATAGAAAATTATATATTAAAAATGTATTAACTTAAGATTAGTTAAATTAAATTGAAGTAATGCCTGAAAATAAACCATTTCGTCCTTTTATTAATGAACAAAAGAAAAACAAAAAACATCACTTTTAAATTTATTTTTTGATGTAAAATATATAACTAGAAATATTTTACAATAAATTTTGCCTATATGACTAAAACTAACTTTTATACTTTTACTTCATTAGTTTCCAATTTGCAATTCATTAGAATACTTTGAGTGAAAAATGGAAAATATCTGAAAATACATTAGGAAAACAAATCATTAGTGGAAATAGTCTGTGTTTCATTTTGTTCACACTAAACTGAGCATCTACTGTATACGCCTTTTTACAAAAACTTCACCTGATTGATGATGCTCCTGCTAAATAGAGACCCGTTCTAAAGAAATAATTTATCCAAGTTTCATAACAATTTATGCGTCCATTCACTTTTTCGTAAAGCTTTGAAGGTGCTTAGCCCAGATCAAAGTGAAAGACGGGTTAAAATAATGCAAGGTCATATGCTTATACACGCAAGGTTTTGAGCATTCTGTGAATGAACAAAGTTACCGATCGGTACCAACCGCTATTTCAATGAATTGTAAATTTGCGCACGTTATTAATTTAATTTTCATGGTGCATTTTCAGAATTTCAAACGATTACGTAAAATAAACAGCACAGATAAATAATTTAGAAGGCGCCGCGTAAGGAATTAATGACGGAATACTAATACAGTGTTACTATGAGGGGAGATCCAGAAGTTCGTGGAATGGAGGGGATGGAGTGGGGATAGGGGTGCTCGCTAGGTGTCATTCTGATTGGCGATTCATCATTAGTATATAAGTTAAGTTGCAGCCCTATATCGTCATCTGGCTGCGACAACCACACACACCACGAACTGGCTGGAGTTCGAAAAACAACTCGACCCCAGACCTATAATCATAAAAAGAACAAGCGACATAGACGACATGGTCCGACAATTCGAGGAGGACGTTAAAAAGCGATGGCAGCGGCTGCTACAAAGGTCAAAAACCATCTCACACCGCGAGAGGATTCCTGATCACATCAAGGTCAAGATCTTCAAAAAAAGAAACTATACAAAGAATACAAAAGGACCCTACATCCACACAAAAACACTACTTAATAATATCACAAACGAGATAAAAGAAGATATCGCGGAACTGTACAATCTACAGTGGGAGAAGAATATTGAGGAACTGGAGCAGGACCAATCCGCCCTGTGGAAGATGGCGAAAGCGCTCAAACCGAAATCGGGAAAATAATTTCCTAAAAAGCGAGACGGGAATAATTAACGACGAGGGACAAAACTGAAGAATCTACGAACTATTTCGAAGACACGTTCTGCCGAACAAACCCGCAAGTAACGACCTCGAAAAGTTCGCGAACGCTATCAACGGACTAGCCCGTACAGACTACGGCGACGAGCTAGACCCACCTCAAACAACAGCAGAGGAGCTCCTTGATATAATCAAGACGTTAAAAAACCGTAAGGCACCTGGTCGGGACGGCATCACCAACGCCGCAATTAAACAGCTGCACCTGGGTGCAATCGATGCACTCAGGGATATAATTAACGGTGTTCTGAGGTACCAACATTTTCCTCAGACATGGAAACACGCTACGGTTATAGTTCTTCACAAAACCGGCAAACCCAAGGAAAGCATCGACGGCTGTCGACCGATCAGCCTACTCCCCGGGCTAAGCAAGGTCCTGGAGAAAGTCATCCAGAGAAGATTCCTGGAAGTCGTAAGTGAAAAAGAAATCCTACCCGGATTCCAATTCGGATTCAAGCAGGAGCATTCCACCACCCATCAACTGTTACGGATCACCGAACACATAACTGAGCACTTGGATAAATCGACGCCGACATAGAAAAGGCATTCGACAAAGTCTGGCATGAAGGCCTCGTCTATAAATTGAGACAGTACAAATTTCCGGCTGCGCTAACCAACCTAACGTAGCACTATCTAAAAGAAAGAACCTTAGCGTTTAAAATCGACGATAAAACATCGACCGTTCGCACGACGAAAGCAGGAGTGCCCCAGGGCTCGGTACTGGGTCCACTCCTCTTCAACATATACACCGCAGATATACCCAAACCGTCGACTTGCCAACTGGCTCAGTTCGCTGACGACACGGCAGTATACTACAGCCACAGAAACATTAGGTCAATTCACTTACGACTTCAGGAGTACTTAGAAACAGTTACTAAATGGTACGATCAGTGGCGTATCAGAGTAAATGCAACGAAAACACAGGCGATCTACTTCGTACCCCGTACTAGAAGGAAGAAACCGGACGCCATCAAAGTAAACGGTATATCCATACAATGGAACAGCACCGCAAAAATACCTTGAGTCATCCTAGATAACAACTTACGTACTGGCACACATAGCCGAAGTAAGGGAAGAAAATTTGTGTTGCATCCAAGACTTATACTGATTGATCAATCCAAGAAGGAAACTTTCCTTGGATAACAAAATAAAATTGATCAAGGCGACTATGGTACCTATAGCCACCTACGCCGGGGAACTATGGCACCAAGCATCTGATCAACAAAAATAGAATACAAGGCCAACTAAACAAGATTATCCGTTTCAGCAACGAACGCCCCGCGGTACATGAAAAACGAAGATCTCCACGCGGAACTAGAGCTGGAAACCCCAGACGCTATCATCCTAAGAAGAACCAATGACACCGTACAAAGGACGAAGACACACCCTAAACGAAGAGGTAAGGAAAATCATCAAGCCAATCAGAAGACTGCAAGAGACGGCGTTAAAACAAATAAAAAGAAGAGCAGAAGAGAAAGGTATAACGCTTCAACTCCCGAAAAGAAGCAAACATGCAAAAAAATAAAACAAAAATGTAACACACTGCACACAAGCCCTAAAAAGGGGAGAAAAAAAATGTAAATTTATAAATAGATGAATAAATAAATGAACTGTACCCATAAATAAAGACGAAGAGGAAATGGAGGTAACTCCGACCCTCGTAAATGAAAAACAACCGACCCAAGCCTATATCGTCAGTCCGAAAGCAGGAGTGCCCCAGGGCTCGGTACTGGGCCCACTCCTCTTCAACATGTACACCGCCGATATACCCAAACCGTCGACCTGCCAACTGGCTCAGTTCGCTGATGACACGGCAGTATACTACAGCCACAGAAACATGAGGTCAATTCACTTACGACTTCAGGAGTACATAGAAACGGTTACTAAATGATACGATCAATGGCGTATCAGAGTAAATGCTACGAAAACACAAGCGATCTACTTCGTACCCCGTACTAGAAGGAAGAAGCCGGACCCCATCAAATTAAACGGAACATCCATACAATGGAACAGCACCGCTAGATACCTCGGAGTTATCCTAGATAACAAACTCACGTACTCGGCACACATAGCCGAAGTAAGGAAGAAAATTTGTGTTGCATCCAAGACTCTATACCCATTGATCAATCCAAGAAGGAAACTTTCCTTGGATAACAAAATAAAGTTGATCAAGGCGACTATGGTGCCTATAGCTACCTACGCCGGGGAACTATGGCACCAAGCGTCTGATCAACAAAAAAACAAAATACAAGGCCAATTAAACAAAATTATCCGTCTCGCGACGAACACCCCGCGGTACATGAAAAATGAAGATCTCCACGCGGAACTAGAGCTGGAAACCCTAGACGCCATCATCCTAAGAAGAACCAATGACACCGTACAAAGGACGAAGACACCCAAATGAAGAGGTAAGAAAAATCATTAAGCCAATCGGAAGACTGAGAAGAGACGGCGTCAAACAAATAAAAAGAAGAGCAGAAGAGAAAGGTATAACGCTTCAACCCCGGAAAAGAAGCAAACATGCAAAAAAATAAAACAAAAAAATGTAGCACACTGCACACAGGCCCTAGAAAGGGGAGGAAAAAAATGTAAATTTATAAATAGATGAATAAATAAATGAACTGTACCCATAAATAAAGACAAAGAGGAAATGGAGGTAACTCCGACCCTCGTAAATGAAAAACAACCGACCCAAGCCCTATATCGTCAGTCGTTTACGAATAGTTGCCTGCTAAACAAGTCAATCCGGAAGAAAACTGAAACTATGGAGGAAATTGAACACCGTGATAAAGTGATAAAGTTCCTTACAAAGCAAGGAAAGAACGCTCAAACCATATTGAATGAAATGGAAACCGTTTATGGGGAACAGTGCCCTAGTAAATCAATGATTTATAAGTGGCATGGTCTTTTTAAACATGGTCGGGAGTCGATTGAAGACGACCCCCGCTCAGGATGGCCAGTTGAGGCCACCACGTCAGACATCGTCGAAGAAGTGCAAAAATTTCTACTGCAAGATGCCCGTTTGAAGAAAAAACAATTATCTGCATTAGTTGAAGTATCAGACACCACCATTTTGCGTATCCTACATGACCACCTGGGTATGACAAAAGTCAGTGCAAGATGGGTATTGAGAATGCTCACGTCGCTGCAGAAACAGAAGCGCGTCTGTGCGTCCAAACAATTTTTGGAGCTGTGTTGTGATTGTTACCGGAGATGAAACATGGGTTCATCACTTTGAGCCTGAGTCCAAACAGGAGTCCATGCAATGGCATAAAAAGGGGACACCACCGCCAAAGAAATTCAAAGTGTCAGAATCGGCTGGAAAGTTGATGGCTACTGTTTTTTGGGATTGTGAGGGGATATTATTGATTGATTACAAAGAAAAAGGTAAGAGCATAACCGGCGAATATTACGCAGCGATATTAGAAAAATGGAAGGAGACCATCAAGGAAAAACGTCGAGGAAAATTGACCAAGGGTGTGTTGCTCTTGCAAGTCAATGCGCCGGTTCACATGAGCAAAGTTGCAACTGCTGCTCTGCACAAGCATGGTTTTCAATCAATAGTCCATCCACCCTACAGTCCAGACCTGGCACCTAGTGATTATTATTTGTTCCCCAATTTGAAAAAAGACACGTGGAAAAAAGTTTTCCGGCGACAATGAGGTAAAGGAGGCAATTTTGGCCCATTTTGAGGCGAAAGATAAAACATATTTTTATGATGGTTTAGAAAAATTAATTCATAAATCTAATAAATGTATTGTGCTTAAGGGTGATTATATTGAAAAGGAAAAATAGATTTATTATTTTATTTTATTTAAAACCCTTTTATTCCACGAACTTCTGGACCTCCCCTCGTAGCATTACAAATAAATACGTAAATACAAGAAGTACGAGAACATTTTCGTAACGCGAAGTTTTTGGGAGGCAGTTGTTGAATGAACGTCGTACCGAAAACACCGTGAAATTTAAATACAGCATGAAAATAAATATTTCATATACATAAGTATAGGATTCTTCAAAAGCAAGTCCCAATTTTTGAAATAGCCATAATTATGCCAACCTTTTAGATCCTGCAAAAACAACAAAAACTTCCAATAAGTTGTATACTACAAGCACAGAAAAGTTTATGAAATAATATTACGATATCCACAGAGTTAATAATTAGCATACCTAATACTTATAGTGTCTATTACAATATTAACCGACAAGTTCATTGTCGGAACGTCATAGTGATGCAAAACATAAATAAAAAATACAAAATATCATTTCTGAATTTGCAAAATTATGTCACTGATTTTAAAATGCATTAAGGTTCCTTTGAACAGTTTGTACTACCAAATAAGGATGCAGAAACGGGTGCTTTCGGAGATGCATGCGGCTGAAATACTATTGATGATTTGGTGATCTATAGTCGAACTCAACAGCACAATTAAACTAAAATAGTAAGTAATTACATTAATTATTTTTAATATTGATAGTAACCGAGGCGCACGCATCTCCGAACGCACTCATTTCTGCTTTACCACCAAATGACAAAAGTTCATTGTTGGGCCATCAAGGGCGTGAAGGGGGTATAAAAGAAATTAAATACAAATCTTTTTCTCGCTTACGAAATGGTTTTAATTTCATTCCATGTACTGGTATCTTCTTTACGCGTTGGTAAATTCCTAATAACATTGACAAGAGAATAAGGTCGTTACGAATTCGTAGCGACAAAACTATTTTAACAAGTATTAATTGAAAGTTACTGCTGGTACTCAAAACCACAATATAATATTGATATATGGAACCAAACTGTTAACATATTACAAAAGATAGAGCCCTCTCAAACCGGAAACTTACTTACGAATAACCTTATATTTCGTTTAGATAATATTCATTTAGCATTAATGTTTTCATTTATAGTTACTTCGTTTAAAATTATTTTATTTAAACCGTATTGCCTATTTGAATTAACCTCTGCTTAAAACGTAATAGCAGTAAGAATTAACTATGATAAAACTGTAAACACATAGAAAACAACAATACTCTTAGACGTTAGTGGTAATGTGAAATTATGTCTTTTAATAACAGTAGGTGCGAGAATCAAACTTTTTAGTGTTTAGATAAAGCACTAGAGTAAGAAGTATGCGAATTTGAGAAGCTTTGCTTTGTGACATGTTTTAAGCAATTAAAAGATTAATGAAACGACATTTATATATTTATTATTAAATATATCAAATTAAAGTAATATAGTATTTTGAAAAATTAAATATTCAAAGAATATTTTTATTCTGTTGCGGCTGTTATTTCAATTCTTTGTTGAGAATCACCCACACTATTCTATACGTTGTAATGTAAGGAGACATAAGTTTCTTGTAAAATTCCGTTGGTAATACAAAAAGCAAATAAAGCTTAAAAAGAACAACGAAGGAACTGGTGATACTAGAGTACTGAAAAAAGTGACAACTATAGGTAGAGGTGTCTGCAGAACAGGACAGAGGCAGTACATAACGTATGAGATCGCCCGTACATGTATCGGCTTCCAAAACAATGATGTCGAACGTGCGAAGTGCCAACAAGCGACTATTGGCTGATAAAGTAAAAGTGTACATCGGGGATTATTCAGACTTAAAATAGTATGCAAAAATATCATGTCAAGTATGGTATAAGCTTTAGTTTTGGAGCAAAATGATCAGCAAAAAACTTTGCAAGAACACGGTTGAAATAAAATGAGTAGCGCCTACTACTATGAGCTATGGTGCAAAAAAATGTTCTTGCTATAAAAGATTATAAAAGTATTTTAAGTTTAGATTCGGATTTTACCATTTGTAATGGCGCGTCTACGGATCCGCTAAATAAAAGATTATTTCGATTGCGCCAATATTACATCACAAGATGCCAGACTGCCGTTGTTTGCATATAAGAACATTTTCTCATTGAGTCAAATAACCTTCGCTGAAACAAGTTTCAAGACATACGTGATACTGGAATTTTTTCTCTGATTTCATCTAACTTGTAATAGCTATTTCCAATGACGCTTCTTAAATGAAATTTTAAAAGTTATTTTGTTTTTACCTTACTTACTTTCTTCTTACTTTGTTTGTCGCCGGTTGACTGGCAAATGATATATGCACAAACGACCTCAGTAGCTATGCAATGGCCTAGTCACGTAGACACGATTATCCAGCTCGAATAATAACTAACTATAATAAATAAGTAAAAAAATTGACTGCCGACCATACCGTCTGAACATTTTCAGACGCCTATACATTTTTTGTTTTTAATTATTTTGTATGATATTTAGATTGTTGTTTTAATTTTTTTAGGTAAATTTCTGCGTCAAGAGGTTAGACAGCAATTGTACTCGGAAGGTAGTGGTTGGCGTGACTGACCAATACCGAAACACTCCAATAGTAGTGTTTGCACCAACCTGTTAAAGCAGTAAAACTCAGAACAGTAAAGCATAAATAAAGTATAATAAAACGAATTACGATACCAATCACCTATATGCTTTTACCTCAACAAATGGAATATATTAGCGATAAATAAAAACGATGAGTGGTAATCAGATCACACCACAGATGCGCCACCAATTTTGTCTGCATTTCTCAAACTATTATATTACTCAAAAGGAAATATATCCTTAGTGCGAATACTTTTTCTAGAAATGGCTTTGTTTGATCAATAGCATCTTCCATACCGAATTTTGTCAAGTACCTTATATATACATAAACGTTGCACGATTGGATAAATTACGCAGTATTTAAATTTATGCTGTTTGGTAAATTTCATAATTTTGTTATTGCAAAAAGTTTGATTTGACTTTTTTCGAAATTAACTGAATGCAGCATCCTATTTGGATACATCAACACCCTTTGGGGCAACCTATTACCACACGCAGCTCGTTGCCGAATTGAATGTCTCGGACTGCACTATCGTTATAAAGATAAAATTACAACATATTCACGTTCCACAATATTGTAAAAGCTATATAAACTCAATCAGCAGTAGCTTTGCGGTTGTCTCAATTAAATTTATTACGTACGTTGACATCGAAAGTTAAAACAGCGCAAAATCTCGAAATAGTAATTACTACGATACTAATGCTCGGTACCTCCATGCGTGATTTATTCTAGTATTTAAACTCATGCACATGTCCATACTGTACCAATTTCAGATGAATTACATATGTATATTTTACGTGCGTTATGCTTCAGCATTTATGACGAAAAACAAAACTCCAATAAATATTGGTTCGCCAGTAACTTGATAGTGTACGTATGGTTCGACGATTAGTAGAAAGAACATCTATAGTATGAATAGGACCGTTCTAAATAAATTTCGCTAATGGAGTTTGCAACTTCGACGTTTTATCGGAATAGCATACACATACGCTGTTCTAGGTTGTAATAGATTTATATGTATGAATTTGGTAGTGTAAATTAATACATTGTTCAAAATGTCGAAATCGAAATTTTTGAAGCATTAATTTCACTAGATCTTTGTAACTAAGGGCCTTTTTGTTTCCAAGAAAATTGTTTGCAACCATAGTGATTGAACTTCGGGCTTCTTTCTCAGCTTCGTGCATAGGATTGATGAAATTTGGATCCGCCATTAAAGTTTTAAATTGAAGTCCATCAAATAGTTCAGCTTCAATTTATTCGTAACCTAGTTGTGGAAACTTTTGACATATGTCTGTATATCAGATCTTAGTCAGCAGAAAAAAAAACTATTAGCCAGTGATATCAATTCATTTTATTTATGTTTCCGAAAGTGTACATTGGCTATAACACATGGGCTGAAAAGTCCCGGACCTAACAAAGAAAACATGGTTTTTGGTTCAAAATTAGCTTTATTCATCAACGTAATCTCCATCAAGAGTAACGCAATCATTCCAGCGCCGCTCTAACATTTCAATACCACTTTTGTAGAACGATTTATCTTTTGCCTCAAAATAGGCCTCAGTTTCAGCGATAACCTCTTCAATCGTGCGAAATTTCTTACCGGCGAGCATTTTTTTGAGGTTTGCGAACAGCCAGTAGTCGCTGGGAGCCAAATCTGGCGAATACCGTGGATGTGGGAGCAATTCGAAGTTCAATTCATGTAGTTTTGCCATTGTTTTGATTGACGTGTCACACGGTGCGTTGTCTTGATGAAACAAAATTTTTTTTCTTTGCCATATGCGGTCGTTTCTTTGCAATTTCGGCCTTCAAACGCTCCAATAACGCTATATAATATTCACTGTTGATGGTATTTCCTTTCTCAAGATAGTCGATGAATATTACACCACGCACATCCCAAAATACCGAGGCCATAACCTTTCCAGCCGATTGTTGTGCTTTCGGGCGCTTTGGACGAGGTTCACCAGTTGCTGTCCACTCAGATGACGATCGCTGTGATTCCGGAGTGAAGTGATGGATCCATGTTTCATCCATTGTCACATATCGACGCAAAAATTCCGGTTTGTTACGTTTAAACATGGCCAAACACTGCTCAGAATCATCAACACGTTCTTGTTTTTGGTCAACAGTGAGCAAACGCGGCACCCACTTTGAACAGAGCTTTCTCATAGTCAAATGCTCATGCAATATAAAGCCAATACGTTCTTGTGATATCTTTACGATGTCAGCTAACTCACGCAACTTCACTTTTCGATCATTCAAAACGATTTTGTGGATTTTTTTGATGTTTTCTGGAGTTACCGCCTCATTTGGACGTCCGTCCACTGCGTTCTGCATCATCGGTGTCTCTACGACCACGTTTGAAGTCAGCAAACCAACGTTTTATTGTTGTTTCTGATGGAGCGGAGTCCCCATAACACTTTTCAAGCCATTGCTTCGCTTGAACGGTATTTTTGTCCCATCAAGAGGCAGTGTAAAATTAAAACACGAAATTGATTTTGATCCATTGTTTTGAAAATAACAAAAGTAGCGTGACTCTTAGCACAATAACTCACAAACTAATGAATAGAATATCATGAAATTTTAACAGCTGTCTTTTGAAGGTTAGTACTAACTGAGAGAAAGGCGACTGCAATAAAACTAGCGTCATCTATGTGTTAGGCCCGAGACTTGTCAGCCCATGTGTTAGATATATACGTGTGTATTTTATGTATATAAATAGTTTTGAATTGAACATGCTTGATGATTAACGATTGAATCGAAGAATTCAAGCAATTATTTTATAAAATTTGCTTTAAGTTCTTCATTTATTTTCGTATTTACACTGCGTAATTATATCTAAAGTTTTTTTCCTACTATTGCAAAATTATACCTTGAAACTAGAAAGTTGGTTAAATTATTGAATTCACATTGGTAAAGTGGAAAAAGCAAAAAAGCAATTGAATATTTTATATAAAAGTAATGTTTTTGAAATTAGCGTGGTATATGAAGTATGAGAATTTGACAAATTTTGATAGTAACTTTCTTAACGTTTATGGACTTTATTATGGATTATTGGTCTTTGTTCCTGTCAAAATACCTTATTCCTGTATTCACATATCTTTCCCAGCAGCGTTTTCTAAAACGTTATCGTAAAATAGCCCTGGAAAGATTCTTTTAAAACGTCTTTCAATGTATGCAACGAATTCGTTTTAATACCATCATTCGTCCCAAAACGACGTCCTTCGCGCACTAATTGCAATTTTGCGGATTAAGACATCGCAGGTCTGGGGAGTAATGAACCTGAGAGAGGAAAATTATTTGCTTTTGGGCACAAAACTGACAAATTGACAAAGCAGAGTGAAAAGGAGCCATGAGTTGTCTCGCCACAACTCTAATCTCTTTTTGCAAATTCTTTCACGTAATCAATAGTATTCACTGTTGACGTAACCTCGGGGTAAAAACTCTAAATGCAGAATTCAATTAAAATTGAAAAACAGAATGAGCATCACCTTTGGTTCGAGATGATGGGCTTTTTGGGGTCGCTCCAACATTACGTACTATGCAGAACATTAACTGCGTCAAAAGTTGAGACGCTTCCGTGAAAGTTTTCCCCAATTTTGCGTTGCATCATTGCGGTAATTGCTGCGAACACTGAAACAGATTGCACTCAAATAATGATTACACAAGTACGGAACTAAATGAGGTTGTTTCGTTATCATGGTTACGCATACTATGAAAACAAAGCAGAAACTAAACGTTAAAAAAGAAAAGTCGTTAACCCATTATTACTTCTAAATGGTGTTTCAATAAGAGCGCAAGATTTTAAGGTTCAATAAAACATGGTTTTCTGTAGCAAAGTATTGAAATATTTATTGATTTATAATGTATACATTTGAGCATTATGTATGAAACAAAATATCTTGTAAATGATCGCAATGGCTCTGCTGGCACATGTGTATTCTTTTGACAAAATTTGCAATAATAGTATTGTATACATATGGCGGTATTTCATTGATAGGGCGTCGAATTTGGGCCTTGAATGGTTCAGTGGTCGCGGCTGGTTGGCATAAACCTGTGACTTCAGACAACTCCCCAGGTGTTAAATCGCAAGAACATGGCGGCCAATTCTAGTCACCAAACCGGAAAATAACACGACCAGGAGCAAACTCGTGCAAGACAGTCAATGTTTCACGGACGGTGTGACACATGACACCGTCTTACTGAAACCGCATGTCGTCAATATTTTCCAATTGAGGCACAAAAAACTGCGTTATCACAGCACTATAACGTTCGCCATTCATCGTTACTACATTACCTTCTTCATCTTCAAAGAAATACAGTCCAATTATTTCTCCAGACTACAATGCACATCAGACAGTGACACGTTTTGGATGCATTGCCTTCTGACAAATCATTCGTGGATTTTCTGACCCTCAAACGCGGCAATTTTGCCGATTAACGAAGGCATCGAGGCGAAAATGGGCCTCATCACTGAAAATGAGCATTCTGTCGACTGAATATTGGACGCACTTTACGAATGGTGGCAATCAAACTGTCGATTTCTCACGTTATAAACACGTGTCATTATAACTGTTAAACATGGCGGACAGTTCAAATATTGCGCTATTATTGAAACCCCCTGTAGAAGTACAATTAACAAATCAGACTTCAGATGTTAGAAAGAGATCGATAGAAACCAATGTGTGTTAAAAAAGTTCCTCTTGTGTTCAAAAAAGTGCATTAGAAATAGGCCAACTTTCGCAAGGTATCATCAAAATTGTCATCAAAATGTCACTTTATTTTATGATCTGGTGAAATTAAAATGGAATAAGTAAATACGTACGTAAAATAGACAAACCGTACGTTCCACGACTTAAACATTCACACAACACAAAAAAGAAACAAGGGACGGATCCGAGTTGCAATTAATAATATAATGATTAGAAATGTTTTTCTTGTTCTGGTATATAAGGCTATTTTGTAAAATGAATGAAAATATGTGTCTGATGTCGCAAATTTATAACGAAATGTCAATTTATTAGTTGTATATGAATGATAATAACGCGAAATACTTCCCCAAAAAATTGATATGAACGTAATGTTGTGGTGTGCCGCAAACCCTAATCTTCATCCTGTACACTTACCTGATTCTGTCTCCTTACTGGTTAGAATTAATCAAAAATTTAGTTGGAGTTTAATATGCACAATTATCATCCCCCTTCAGCTTTTATTATTCAAATACGTACAGTTAAGACTTGACCACGTTTTCCGGCTTAATGCTGCTGATAACACTAAGATTACTCATTAGATATTCAAGTCATACAACTTATACATACCTTTTCAATAAGGAACTACAAATTCTTCGATCGAGCGACGTGTTCCAATAAAAATTCGTTTGCAATGCAATTAATTCGAATTGATTATAGAAACCATCGTTTGTTATAGAACGAATTCTTTAGATTAATATACAGGATAAGCCATTACGTGTATATATAATATATATATATATATATATATATAATAAATAACACGGTATCGATTCTTCCCCGGAACGATTGTTTGCTGCAAGATTGGACGTTGATGTATTAGCTAAGTATGGTAATTTTAAGAAACAATACATGCATATTCTATTACAGATGATTGAGGAACAATTGAAACACGACGTGTAGGTTCATCGACTATTACCATGGTTGACAGAAATAAAAGACAAATTGTTACTGCCTATACTGATGCTAAAAGATGAGTTTGTATTATAAATTAATGTTTTTTTTTAATTTTCATAAAAAAATACTGGGAAAATACCATAGCATTTTTCATAATTCTTAGCCCAAAACTGGTTTCTTTTAAGAATTTTTAATTGTTTCGGCAATTCACGCGAATGAATTATTTTTTAAAACTGCAGAGGCTATCCCACTCAGTGCACGCGCCATTTATACCTCAGCGGTAAAAAAATGGAAAAATGTGCGTAACTACGTGAACAATATACATATAGAGTTCGGCAGGGAAACGTTACGTGTATGGCATGGATATACTGACGGTAGAAGAACTAGCGCATGTTGATACAGTTGTTCTTAGATGCCATTTTAAAAGCCATACAGCTGTGGACGACTGAACAACGTGTCCTTTTTACGGCGGTTTTGTTGCCACCTGTTAATCAGTAGTGAGACTCATGAAAATTTCGAACTCACTTTAATGTTGGTTGATGCGGTTCCGTCTCATGTCGCCTAACAATATTGAAATGATTTCTCTTCAATGCGAAAGAGACTCTGAAACCTGTGACAGTTCGGAGAAATGCTTAGGGCATAAGAACGCCAAGAAATATTGAAAGAGTTCGACAGGCTATAGAGATTAACCTTCGCTGTTCAGCGGTACAATACGTTCGCGTTTTACACATATCAAACAGTTCAGTTTACTGAATTTTGTATTGGATGTGTAACAACAGATTTGGCATAACTAGGCTTTACTTTTTACGACAAAATGGACGTACTATGACGGTCAAGTTGTTATTATATATTATATTATATATATATATATATATATATATATATATATATATATATATTATATGTTGAATGTTTATTTTTTAAGAGAACACTTTCCAGGGCGTTTTATTTCATACCGTGTGAATCGAAGGACCCACTCCACCTTGGATCTCTAGATCTTTCACCGTGCGATTTTTTTCTATTAAGGCTATCTGAAAGCTAAAGCTTGAAACAAAGAACAACGGATTCGTGAAGCTTCTAGGGAAATCATAACTCTAGAAATTTCACGCCTTATACTTGAAAAGACTGCAGGTCAATTTTCCTCCATACCCAACAATTCCTGGATAGAATCAGTCGCCACTTTGACGCCATTTTTCAAATCTAAATTACATTTTTTCTTGTTTGCCTTATATTTCTTAAATACCATGCATCTATTGAAAGAATAACCATTGAAATTTGTTCAGAAACATCTGTGTTAGAATGTGTTGAATACTTTCCTTTATTACCATGCTTATTAAATTCTGCATTAACAAATGTTAAATGGTCAAATATATATTCTTATTATACTTTGGCAAAATTATTTTTGATACATGTTTTGTACTATGCTAATGACGTAACGGACAAGCTAACTGTTTGCAAAGATCTGTGTAACACTGAAGAACCAACAAACCTAAAAGACAACTATTGTTAAAAATCTTTTGGATAATGAAATGAATTTATTTGAAAACTAATGGTATATGTAGGCGAGGTGAATAAAGCGTACCACGCAGCAACCAATGCGTGCTTCTTACGTTGTCCTGTGAAAGCAGTAACAATAAATATAAAAGTTCAATACAATTTTTTATACTATAAAAATAGTTACACGTGAATTAATTAAATATAAATATATGTGTTGTAAACAAGTAGGAAGCAGGTTATTTGCAATAATTGCCAGTAGAAGTACGAGGAAAAAGGTAAAATAGAAAGATAGATAGTTACACTGTGTTAAAATATAGATCATTATCGAGCTTTTAAAAAGGCGTACATTGCTTGTTTTCCATTTAGATACATTTTTCAAATTGTCTTCAGGTGTGTTATTTTATTTTGTGTGTCGAAACTTATAAATCACGCTGCACCGTATAAAAAACGAATACCCCGCCATGCTCCTTGTAGTTAATTTTTCAGTGTTAGTGGTGAAGCATGCGTGACGTTTTTGTGAAGCTTTTAAACTCGCGTTGAGAGGACACAATGAATCAACTTTACCCTCTAACCCGGGTGTTTTTCGTGGATTAACAAATTTTAGTGCTGAATTGGGCGTTGCTTTAAAAGACTAAATTATCCAAAATGAAATTTTACAATATTCAGTGCATATCAGGAAGAAATCTGTAAACAAATAAAAAAAACTATTTGTCTATTATTGAGGAAACTACTGACGTATCCAATAAATATCAAATGGTCATGGTACCGTCAGATCAAAACGTAAAAACGTTATCTACAATTATTCTTGCTGAACTAGAAACATACATTAAAGATAACGAAAGAAAACTGATTGCCCAGACATATGTTGGAGCAGCCGCCATAAGCGCATCGTGTAATGGGGTACAGGTACTTGTTAAACACATTTACAAATACGCTGTTTACGTGCATTGCTACGGGCATCGGTTAAATTTAGTTATGTTGAATGCTGCCTCTGCCAACACTAATATCCGCAATTTGCAAGAAACATACCTTTTTTCAAACAGTTCTCAAAGAATTACAATATTGAATGAAATAGTTAAAAAGCGGTTGCCTCGTTCGGATCCAACAATTTTAATTCCAGAATTGTCGGCACTGTGTTTGAACACAGCAGAAATTATAGAAAGAATTTTGAATGAAAATAAAACTGTAAGCATCACTACTACCAATTAAGCTTCAAATTATATTACGCTTCTTAGTAATAAGGCTTTTATTATTTGCTCGCTAAATCTATTTTACAGGTAGATATTACATCCAAAATTTCTAACTAGAGAAATTGATCCCCTTATTGCCACTATATCTATATTATCATTTGGAACACAGTTAGCTCAAATCAGAAATGCTGACCAATGTAATCAATACAGACTCCATTTTCCTGAAAATGCCTCTCAGAAAACAATTAAGTGTTGCCCCATCGTCGCATGAATTTTCTATTTCAATAAAGTTAGGATATTTGTAAGTTTTAAAGTCCTTTTTCTTATTTCTTTAAAATGCTTAGCAAAAATAAGTTTTAGTAAAGCACACATGGTTACCTACTCTAAAAGATATTGTATTTACAAAATTTGCCTACATTCTTTAAGCACTAGCTGTCACTACAGCTCACAACTCATCAATGATCAGATTGATCAGTATTTAATTTAGAATAACTCTTATAGGCGGTAGTAACGTAAAGGAGTTGTAGGAAAGTTCTAGCGCATCAGTCATACGTCACTTCATGGGGGTTTCGTCATACACAAATACGGCGCCTTACTGCTAACAAAGATACTCAATTCTAGTCACATTTTGTAATTGTTGCGTGTAACCCACGACTCTGTTGCTATCAATTCCGTAGGGTGCCCTCCCACGCCATTTACTTGCGTCTCTACATTTTTAGTTCGTTGCCCTACAAATATGATGTGATCCCGTAACGTATTCAGCCTGGCATTTTGTGTGTGTGCGTGAGATATCCGCTGGCTCGTCTGATTTTGAGTTACCTTACCTTCGTCGTCCTTGTCGCTCTGAATAATATATAATAGATTTTTATCGAATTCTGGGTTGCTGTCAGCTACCCTTGGCCTTTCATGGCACATGATATTTTAAGAGAACCTTTTCTCGCTCTAAAAACGTTTTGTGTAAATATTTGTAAAGTAGATGAAGGTGATATATGTGTATGTCTTCATATCAGTCTCTCGAGTAAGCTTTTATGTAACATGGAACTTATATTTTTTCTAATATTCTTAATTAGGGAGAATTGTATGAATAGCGTACTTGTATTACTTTATACTTTTATATTAGAAAGAAACAACTATCGTTGGATCACCATATGTGTTACACAAGAATCAAAAGTTGAAATGTACTAGCAAGCATTGTATGTACGAGTATGTATATATGAACCGGATTTCATACAAATAGCGAGTTGGTAACAACATTAATGATTTAATGAACATCAAAATTGGAAGAAAACAGCGGGAGTTTTGAAGTTATTTTTTTTTTATTTAATGTATTTTTTATACAGTCATACACCAAACAATATCACACACCATTTGAAAAAAATGCAAGTTAATATCCATGTGACGTTTTGGCAAATGTTGTACATCCCGTATTGGCATTAAAATGTGGAACACTATAATTTTAACTAATCAAATTTCTAACTTTTTATTTACGCCCGCTGGTTTGATGTATTAACAGGTCCGTCCTGTATATAGCATGTAATATTTTTAGTGAAAACAAAAGAACAAATTCCACTTACCCGTCAAAGTTCTATATCTTCTGCACTGTTAAAGAAATCAAAACAACTTTATTTTAACGTTTTCGTTATATAAATATATTAATTCATGTTAACTGGAGTAGTACGCATTGTAACCAGTTGTAGACAGGAGACGGGTATCAGTTCTCAGTAAATATCTTGACCGGTTAATCGGTCACGACACATTTTCCAGAAGCAGAAGATTAACAAACATGATTTACATTCTTGGTGGTGCAAATGAAAAGAACAATTTGCGGCGCAAATGGAAAAATTTGCGATGGAACAATGTTAAATATCAAATTCGACGCGAAATTGGAAGCGCAATTGTTAACGGTACAATAATCTGACCACTTTTAACTGTGTAATAGAGGGTACTGAGGTAAAGTTAGTGCTTATCAGCAATCGAAGGCACGATCCCCACAACCGCTAATGCTCATTCCTTTCGTTTTTATTCCAATCATATTGTTCTTACACAGGTCAGAAATTCATTTCAGCATACAGCATGAGGAGCTTAAGTTACCTTTATGCAATGGAAAGTAGCATGCAAGCACAGGAAATGTTTAAAATCTACTTCTTAAGAACGCAAATTAAAAACTAAATATTTGCTATCACTCAGGTCACCAGTAATGTAGCTTAAGAGAAAAATAGTAAAATATTAATTACGATAAATGCATTTTGCAAAACTTGAAGAATATTAATTACACTATCAAGGTGATACAAAGTTCGTAAGATCATGTATTTGCATTAATAACATTAATACAAAAAAAAAATTGAATTTATTTGTGATTAAAAAGAGTATACATTTCTACTTAACCCTGGTATTAAATGTAACCATTGTAACTAAAATGAATCCTCTTCTGCCTTCCGCAGTTTTATATTTTAATTTTCCACTAATGTTTTTCTTATTCATTACTCTTGGAGCAGTGGTTACACGTTGTGTTAGCAAAGTCAAAGTTGCATTTGAAGCAGTTTTATTCGCTGCTTTATATTTAAATCATGTTTAGAAAACTAAGAGAAAAATAAGATGCTATGCCGTATAACTCGGTTATTTAATACTGACAGTCTGATTTCGGTTTATTTCATTCAAAATATAGTTGGAGCGCCGTAAACAAATAGAATACTAATGTTCAATTGCATTCGCTGATATTTGCACCGAAAAGGACCTCTTATAT
Source organism: Trypoxylus dichotomus (assembly GCA_023509865.1). Lineage (NCBI taxonomy): Eukaryota > Metazoa > Arthropoda > Insecta > Coleoptera > Scarabaeidae > Trypoxylus > Trypoxylus dichotomus. The sequence continues at coordinate 34,183,787 of CM042077.1, read as the reverse complement.
TCAATTTTTGCCTTAATCTTTTGCTATATAGTAAACTTTTATTGAACAAAATCTACTGCTAATTTTTTTCTTCCCAAGAAGATTATCGAACCCAAATTTATTCTGAAAATTCTGATTTTACTTTTTAAAATGAATAGAAAGTTGTCAATTTGTTTTCAAGAGAAGAGCCGACGAATTGTCAAATCCTTCCTAATTCTGGTTTTTGTTTTTTCTTACAACGAAATGACAAAATCTTTCATTATATCGATACTTAAATTAAAAGACAACTAGATCCTAGTAATTATATTTCTTCTCTAAATTTTGATTAAAAGTTGAGATTAGCGTAATCGTCTATCGGTAAAATTTTCTGGAATTAATACTTTTTCTTGGACAACCGTTTCTTTGAACAGTTCTTTTAAATTGCTTTTATTTTGTCCGCATTGACCTCGCGAAAGTTTAAGTTTAATGTTGTTCACGGTGCTATGTCGACCATTTATTCCCGTTGCTGACGAAGTAAATGAAAATATTTCGAGAGTTTCTTCATCGTACTGAACAACACAACAAATATTCTTGTTAATGACGGGCGCAACTCGAGTGTGAACTTGCTTGCCATTGCTTCTCTCTCGTAAACGGTAGCAATACACCATCCATTTCAAATACATGCAATGGTTTCGTACTAACAAAACAATCTAGAAAAAGAAATCGCGATACAATCTGACTTAAATATAAATATGTCAAACCTATCTTCATGCGAATGCTTCCAATAATATATTTTTATTGTCGTTAATGTTTGCAGTTATGTCGTATTGTGCAATTTTAGTTTTATTGTTGTATAATTAATTCTTGCAGTATTTTCTGTTATTTTATTTTTTGTTGTGGTTTATTCTTTGTCATAGAAAATTGTACAGATGTTAACATAGAGCAAAGTTAAGACAATTACTTTTCAACAATTCTTTGTAGGTGCAAGTAGGGTATCAAAACAAGTCGTTAAAGATACTCATTTGACACTACTTACAATTATTCTGTAATGTCAAAAGGTGTTATATATACGTGTTTCGTTTCTTCTTTTAACGCTTACGTCTACTTGTTAAAAATCAGTTGCTTTTACCGACGCAATAGCACGATTGCCACTTGGATAACTACTTTCGAAACTAATAAGGACAAAAAAGATATTACCAAAAATTTACTTACAACTGATACTTCATAACACTGCTAAAAAACAAATATCCTATATTATCACCTACCATGTTCGAAATTCGTCAATGTACAAAGAATAATGTTCGATGCAATACTGCTGCATGTAAAATTCAATTATTCGAATTAGTTCAACACTATAAACCATCACCATTCATGAATTAACTATATTATGTCTTCCACATATTTAATCCGATTGAATTGGTTTGGAGCAGAATGGAAACGTATTCTAATAGTACTGACAAGTATTGGCAGATCGGAAGAGGGTAGTATACAATTATGGAGAGAATCACAAGGAACTGCTAAAAGTGTTGAATAAATTATTTAACACACTAAAAAAGAAATAATTCAGAAATGATGGGACAGTTAAGTTGGTTTTGAAGGAGATAATGTCGAACCACTAATATTTATAGGTACATCATCAAGTGATGTCGAGTATGATTATGAAGATGCTGATTGGACCTTTATTTAGATTGTATTTTATAAACATCATATATAATTCATTTTACAGGTTATAATACATACTTGTGTTTGAAATATAATATTGTGTTGTATCTTCTCTTTGCTATTTCTTTCTGTGTATCTGATAGCGTCAACGTCTCCGAAATGCCATAATAATTATTCATATCTGAATGTTGAAGTAGATAGTACGAGAGTTGTCTTTTAAGTTTTGCATATACAGTGACTCACAGCGAAAATGCTGTAGTGGTATATAATTTGGTAAGAAGCTGAAATGTTAATAAATAATTATTTGGGAAAAGTAAATTAAATATGTTATATCTACCATTCTTGAAATCATTAATAATAAAACAAAACCAATTCGAACAGATATTACGAGTTCTAACCAGACAACATTATAGCGATTACATATTTAATATCACAGTCAAAATGGTGCAACTTAGTACACAATTTTTATACGAATAGGGAAAATCCCTAGATGCCCGTATACTTTACCTCTGTATCTGTTACAACTGTGATGTGCGATTTTATCACAAGTAGCTTATAATTTAGAGTAGTTCAACATGGGTCGACAGACAATGTTGGAAGAGCGAGAATTAGTAATTTTCACCATCAGAAAAATAAAAGTCAACGGGAAATTGCAACAATATTAAAACGAACGATATAATCGTGAAAACAGAGTAAATAAATGTCCAAATAGAATAATATATATAATAATCGACTGTTAAGTGCTTCTAAGTTAACCCTGGAGGTGAAACGTGTTCTGGGAAATACCGTAAATGCAGAGACAGTTTGAAGAACTGTGGGGTGTGCCAATTTGCACGGACGAATAGCCAGGGAAAAACTGTTTATAAGCCAGAAGGATAAAAGAAGTCGCTTACAATTTGGATTACAGGATAAAAATAAAGATTTCGACTTCTGGAAAACTGTTATATTTTCCTATGAGAGTAAATTTAATCTTTTCGGCTCAGATGGGAAGGCTAATGTGCGGAGGAAAAAGAATTTAAATCGCAATAGTTAAAACCAACAGTTAAATATGGAGGTGGGCATGTAATGGTCTAGAGCTGTGTTTCTGCTGCTAGTGTTGGAGACCTTAATTTTATTGAAAGTTCTATTTATAGGTTTAACATCCTTAAACAGAATTTAGTGTCTAGTGCCAGGAAACTTAAGATAGAAGATAATTTTAGATTTCATCAGGACAAGGACCCGAAACATTCTTCGAGTGTAGTCCAGGAATGGTTGTTATATAACTGCCGCAGTACGGTGAAAACTCCAGCTTAGTCATCTGACATTAACACTAAGTAGCAAAAGTGCGTGTCGAATGTTTGGTTTTCCGAATATTAATAGTTGCAGTTATTGATGCGACTTCTGTATTTGTATGTACATAGATAGACACCATAAAGTAAAATTATTTCTCAAGGGACATTATAAAATGTGCAATCACTGTACGAGCTAGCGGAGTTGAAATGGCAATATTTATTATACATACATAAACACACTATATACACCCCATGTAACTATTTTCTTTTAGAAAACACAAGTTGGAAGAGTAAGGGAGTTGTATGCATCACGTAATATTCAAATTTAAGCAATAATAATTGCTATCTTTTGTTCTTCTATACTATTCTATCGATAATCATAAACGCATGCAAAAAGAAAGCGATTTTTTATCTATTTTTTACTGTTGGTAATAACGGTACAGACACCGGATATGTTGTAATCTTACGCATATTATTTAACATCGTTCGTAACAAAAACAAATGTTGCAGAAGCTTTTGTAGTTATATTCGAAGTCTACTCAGCAATGCCAACAACATATTTGTTGATTGAGATTAATAATTGTCAGATATTTGATGTTTTTTTTTCCAAAAAATATCCTCTTAGACTATTAGGCAGATTATTTTATACACACGTTCACTAGTCAAGATTAGACAAAATATACATATAAACACATGCGAGATTATTTTTATTGATCTTGTTGTCTTGTAAGTGACTAATGCTGCTGTTTTCTTATATTTCAGAAATTTTCATTCTTTCAATTCATAATTTTGTTTGTTCTAGCGATCTGCAAGAAGACTTTTTACTTTCGGAGAGTGATGAAGAACCGAAAAGAGGTATCCTACCAGAACCCGTAAGGTAATTGCCATATCCTTATTAATCGGTAAATTTGCTTATCTAGCTATTCTAGTAAAACTAGTAATTACTAACCAAGTGATGTAATATTTTACATATTTTTGGACAGTAACGAACAGTAAATAATTGAAAAAACTTTAGTATTTAGTAGTTTCAATATTTTGATATCTGAATGGCACTATTTGATGAAATGTTAAAAAATATTGATGAAATAACTAAATTAATAAACCGAAAGACGTTATTCGATCGGAAATCCATAATTATATGGACAGCGGAAGACTTTGTACCAAATTAGTAAAGGGAAAGATTTTAACATAACAACATAAACACGTTTTCGAGAAAATTAGAAATCTAAACACAAAAGAGACTAATATTTTAATAATAAATAAACTTTGTACTATTATTACTGAAAATAAAACCGCTTCCTGTTTCGTAGACGATTTTTCGAAAGAAAACAAGTGATGCTTCTGAGACTGGATGAAGCGAATGTAACTTAATATTCTTTAGAATGGTAAAGGAAAGGATGATTTCTAATACCAAATGACAGAGGAAATGAAGGCTTGATGAAATGATATCAAGCAGAAATAATTTTTTGCATAAACGAAATGGAATAGAAAAAATATTTTGATCCAAAACATAATCAACTCTGTTATCATTCAAAATACAAGTTCACGCAGCAACGGACCCTTTGAAACAACATCTAAAATTCAATATCGGATGTCACTCTACATAAGTTATTTTAAACGTGAAGGGAAGGTGGTAGAAGAAATTAACATGTAATAATTTTAGATGAGGATGTGATCTAAAACCAGTCGCCCAATAAAATATTTGTGACAAGTTGGCTAAATTTTGTTTATTAAACTCTATCTTAAAATGAATTCACAGAACCCAATCAATTTTGGATTTGTTTTGCTTTTCGATAAATATTATTGTAATTTTGTATCATTTAGAGGATAATCTAAGCAATATATCTTTCAAAATAATTATTACCCTTGCACAAACGAATATACTAGAACTAAGTTTAATTATAACCATTTAAAATTGACGTAAAAAGTTACTCATACTTAAATGTTTGTTTATAGGATAGCTTTTAGACTATAAAACACGGATGAGTATGAATGTATTCCATGAGGGCAAGTTACACCAAGTTAGGCTCAATAATATATGTAATATGTGGAAATCATAGAATCACTCCAGCGAAATTGAACTCTATCTTAAGCATGAGTCTTGTATTTTGTGTAATGTGTTGAATAGAATATTTCTGAAATAAACGGAAATAAAGTATGTTACCAGTAGTTAGACAAGATTTATCGGCACAAATTGGTTAATTAATTTCGAACATATTCCAAAATTCATGAACTGCCGAAACAGATATGTGGTGTGAAGTGTGCCGGTAGATTTCGTGTTTGTTATACAGTTCCACAGTTCTTGCTATCACTGATACGTTATTTAGTATTCTTTCCAATGGTTTCACCTTGATTTTTCAGTTTCAGAATGCTGTCACCAATAGCCCAGACACCAGCACCAATTTCAAACATGCAGACCGATAGCTATTCAAAAATAGTGTCACCGCCCCGCTCACCACGTCCCCAAAGCTCTACTAGTGATTCTGGTAGTGAATCGGCATCAGATAGCGATACAAGTAGTGAGGATTCGGGGGACGAAAATGGACAAAAGCAGTCAGTTATAAGACCCCACTCACCGCTTATGACAGAACAATCCCATCTTGAAGAAGAGAAAACCAATATGAACAAGTACAGTTGGAATTTAAGCCACTACTTTTCCCCAAAGAAACCCGTTCCGAAATCCTGCAGTCCAGAACATCCGAATCAAATCGTAGAATCAGATGGCAGCGATTCCACGAAGGAAATTGACATCGACAAAGTGATAGACTCGGTAAAACCGGGACCGTTACTTTCCTGTTTTTCAGATTCAGATGGTAGCGTCGACAATCAGAAATCGCATAGGAAACGAAAAAGACCGTTACCACCAGTTAATCGTGACAATTCAGACAGTGATAGTGAGAACGAGACACAAAGGACGGTAAAAGTGCCGAAACCAGTAAAGCGTCCTAATCCGAGAACCAAATCGATAGATTCTCAAAGTGATTCCGACATCGGGAAATCGTCACCGATTAATATAAAACAATCTGATAAAGAAGTTGTAAGAACTCTAAGTCCGTTACTACAATCGAAAGATATAGACGAAAAACCCTTAAAAAATAAAAATCGTGGTCGACCTAAGAAGTCAAAATCGACTACTAGTGATAATGAAACGCTCGCACCAAGACGTGGAAGACCACCTACATCTAAAAACCGAGCGCCTTACTCCGGTTCAGAAAACGAAACACCTCGAAAAAGGAGAGGTCGTCCACCAAATAAAGGCAAACCACCACCGTCGCCAAGTAGCTCAGATGATGAAGATCAAAAGGTTTTCGAGAAACCACCTCAACCACCTCGTCGCAGAACTATATCAAAAAGAGATATTAGCTCAAGTAGCTCAGATGAAACAGATGCGTCGGTTCCTAAATCAATTAAAAGTTTTAAACAAGAATCAGATAGGGAGTCTAATAAATTCGGTACCCCTAAAAAGAACTATAAATCAAAATCTAGTGAAGATAAGCATAAAAAACGCACAGACTCGGAAAATGACGAATGGGGCGAAAAGAACAAAACGAAACTTAAAACCAGCGCACTATTCGATAAGCATTCATCTGAACGCAGTGACGATATTTGTAATAAAAAGCAAAAACGACCCTCCGAATCGCCGAAAAAGAAAGAAACTGCACCGCCTTTTAGAAGGAAAGGCAGATCAAGTGCAGTAAAGAAAAGCGCGGCTGTGTTGCCAACCACGACAGACACCGATAGTGATTCTGATGAAAAGCCACAGTCGGTCAAAAAATCTCCTCCAAGATTACCTCCCAAGCGTGATAGATTGCCCTCATCAAGTTCTGATAGTGATAGCAACGAAAATCAGAGAAATAGGCACTCTACAGATATAGAAAGAACTGGTGTTCCGTTGAGTATATCGGCAAAAGTAGAGAGCCCCGTTAAAGTTGACGCGGAAGCAAAGCCCATACAAGATAAGAAAAAAAGTGATACTCTAAGAAAGCTGTTTACATTTAAACGTGATCCTGAAGGCGGTAAGGGTGGAGGAAAAGGTGGAGGCAAAGGAGGAAAAGGTGGTAAAGGTAAAGGTGGTGTGAATGTCATTATATTAGACAGTTACGAAAGAAGTAGTTCCTCAGTCGAAGATGAAGTTATACCAGTGATATCCAACACCACAGAGCTACTATCACCAATTCCAGTGAACGATACGAGAGCAATGTCATCTTCTGCACCACATTCACAGCAACAAACTTCCGAAATAATCAAACCTGTGAAGACTGAATTACTAGATATTGAGAACATGAAATCCAACCAGAGCAACAAGCCCAGCGTAATAGTAAGCATCGAGCTAAATCGCTTGAAGTTCATACCAAAGTCTTCGCCTAAAAAGAGATCTGAGGAAATTAGGCAGTGGAGCGATCTGTCTGATACTAGGCAAGAGTCCGATAGTGTTAAATCGTCAAAACTATCGCTACCCCCACCACAAGTTATCTCATCTTCATCGACTGTTTCGGTGCTCGACAACGTTAATAACAAACATTTAACATGTGATTCTGGTGAAAGTGACAGAAGGACTAGCGCCGCAATTAGCAATAGCGTTAAAAACAACGATAGCGATATTGAAAGTAAAAAATCCTGGAAAAGTGATCAAATAGACTCGGTAGAACAAGGGAAAATAAAAAGAAAACGATTGCATAGTAGTAGTTCGTCTTTGTCAACCACTAGCAGCAGCATGTCACATAGCAGTAGAAGGAAGGAACACAGAAAAGAAAAAACAGGTCACAAAACTAAGAGATGGAAAGAAGAGGGATATCAAAGATCTCAACACGATGCATATCACTTAACGAACGCTCCTCCCACAAACCATGAGAGGGACGCTCATAGAGGACATTCTGTGCCTGCTTCCATCAACCGTGATAATAATAATTGGTCCGGTCCCCGTAGGGAGTATTTTTCCTATTTCGAGAAATTCGACGAACCTTCTCACGTTAACAGGTAAATTGTAATTATAAGCTAATGTACGCAATTTGCTTTGTATAAAGTTAATTTAAAATAAATAAGTTGTTACTGTTTCTTTAAACTATGTCCTAAAGTTAATTTTTAAATAGAGTACGTATTAAATTTAATTTTATGTTTTTCAGAGATCAAACTAAGTACCTGAGTGAAGCTAAAACGCTGAAGCATACGGCCGATGAAGAGGTCGATACCATAAAGCAATGTATGTTGTACCTAGAAGCAGTCCTATACTTTCTGCTTACCGGTTATGCTATGGAACATGAAAGCGTTACAGAAAAGGCCGCCTTTACTATGTACAAAGACACTCTTAGCCTTATTAAGTAAGTAATAAAGTATGTAAACCATTGCCATTAGGAATATTTAACAATCTTATTTGTTCTAGATATATATCGTCAAAATTTAGGAATCAACAAAATACATCGTCTGTACATAATAAATTAGCTGTGTTAAGGTAAATTAATTTTAGTATTTTGTACAAAGCTAACATTTGCAACAGTTACTTGATTTCCTGTGTTCGGCAGTGTTTTGGCACATATTTGATATGTAAAGCGTAAATTTTGATTAGACGACTATACACGTAAGAAATTTTTGCGAAATCTGCCTCGTGACAAACCATTCTTTCTGTTGCGATCAATTTGTTAGATTTAGATATGCTAAAAGCGTGATTGGTGACAGTTTGGAGTTTCAGAAACCGCCCCGAATTACAGGCATGGGTCCCATACATGTAAACATTTTTTGGAACGATTCGTATCGGGACGACTATACCTTCATTTGATACTTATAGATTAGTATGGCGATACGCCACTAATGTATAAAATAATTATGTCAATAAGGAACCGTGACAATGTCATCATTCCTTATTCCTTGTGTGTATGTAAAGATCCTTTGCAAACTGCTAACTCCAGAACTAGATAAGCCATTGTGTTTATTAACGCAATTATGAAGTGGAATAAAGAAATAGCGAAATTTACTGATACTCATACACAAAAATAAGAGATGTTTATTTTCCAAAAACATGGTTTATAGTAAAGGATAGGAACTTTAATACGCTTGACGTACAACGAATTATAACTTTTTTGAATCAAATTTTGATGTAATATAAAGGAATGAAACTTTTCTTGTGTATCTTAACAACATTTAAAATTCACTTTTTTAATTACAATATTTCCTTACGCTTTTCCGCTGATCTATGTGCAGCTATTTTGGCTAAGTGTGAAACATCTACCTAAAAGTATTGTCATACGATCCTTTCAACAGGATCGGCGCAGGTTACATTGACGGGACAACAGTGGCAGATCTGGCATGGCCAAACAATCTCTCAAAGTCTCCTAAGTGTATGGCCGTCTATATCCTGCCACTTATAAAAAACCATCGAAATCAATCAATTTTGCAAAACATAATATCACCAAGGTTCGTTTTCGATTGAATCCTTCTATTTACCGTTCCTATTTTGCGATCTAAAGTGCGCAATAGCAAATAATTTATGTGATCCCAAAAATTTCAATGATGCTCATGTGCAGAACGGGTTCAGTCATCGTTCAACGGAGAACGAAAACAAACCTAATGTAACACCTTTTTAAATATTTTTGCATTGGTGTTTATTAATTTAATTGCGTTTTCCTTTAGTTTAAGGTGCCAAGCTCTATTACATTATAAATTACTTAAGATGCAAATACACGAGGCGGAAGAGAATCACAAAATCGTAACTAAATTTTTTGCAAAGGTAAAAATTATGAATAATAAACAGTTGAACATTCTTTATTGTGGATTTTTTAGGCTGCAAATACACCACCAATACAGTCGGACCAAATAAATCAGGTAATCGGTGGTCAAGGCACACCCTCTCCACTTTCACCAACCCCTTCCCCGGCTGGCTCCGTTGGATCGGTCGGTAGTCAATCATCTGGATATAGTAGTGGTGAACTAGCCAGAGGAACCAGTATCATCCCCATACCTTCAACTTCTACTACTCCTCCTACAGCATGCATGTTAATTCCTCTTCAAGTTTATAATGCCATGTACATGCAGAATCAAAATTGTTCACATCTGTTGTCTTATCAGGATCTATGGGACCAGGCTGACACACTAGTTAAAGGGAAGCATATAAGTTAGTATCAAATGTTGAATCATTTACAAATTAGAAACAACGATATTTGCTAATAAAATAACCAGTGGTAATAACTCATTATCTTTATTTTCAGATTTCTTTATCAAATTGGACAGGCAGTGTAAACCTTTGACGTTGCACAGTTCATTAATAGATTTGGTAGAGTACGTAAAGGCCGGGATAAAGTGGTTGAAAGAAGAAAATAACAGTAATACCCATTCTACATAGAAGACTTTAACGCCAAAGATATGCCAAGTCAATTCAGGAATGTCTGTGTTATAATATGGAAGAAAAGCTTAGATAAGAGCAGTACAATTACGTAGAAGGATAAAGAATATCTGATTTCGAGTCGACAATTGGAGAATGAAAAGGCACAGAACTCAATTGTGAATTAATTTGAGCTTGGCCAACATTTTTATTACTTACACTTCTACTAGGTGGTTAAGGAGAATTGAAATCATATTTTTCCTAGATAAAAAGTAATAAAGAAGATTTGAATGTTTCTAGTACTATGACACATATTACTGACTTAGGGTGCAGTACTATAATATTTTTATTACATTCTTGGTAGTAAATTCCACGTACATAGTGTATATTTTTGTAAATATTGTATTTACTACATCTGCTATTTGTACAACGCTAACGTAGTGGCCTAGAAAATCAAATTTGACATCTCGGAGCAGAAATATATTTGCTCACTGGTTGTGGATGTTTTATAAACAAAAATATATATACATAATATATAAACATAGTCATCATTGTTATTTTTGCATATGTTGTAGTATATAAGTGTGCATATTATATATATATACACAAAATTGTATAAATTCTGTACAATATTTTATAAATTTTAAATTATTAAATTTGTAAATGTTTTCAAAGTAAGAAAGCCATTAAGAATTTAATCAAATCGAAGTAAATAATTTTGTACCTCTATTTGTTATTGTATTATATATATATTATAAAGAAGAACATATGCATGGTAGAAATTGATACAAAAGCAAATAGAGAAACTAGTTGTTATTGATTTCTGCCAATGCATTGCAAGATCCTCCCTTTCTCTGTCTGTCATTTAGACTCTCCTACCTATTATTATTATATTATATTTATGGCAAGTGAAATTTTGTTTGAATATTATCATTATTGTATAAGATTTGTTATTGTATGGTTTTTAATTTATTTTTTTTAATATTTGCAAACATGTTCGATAAGTACTTGTTTCAGCAAGTTCGTTGGTTAAATGTAATAATAGTTTATAGTTGTTATGCATACTCTGTCTTGCTCTTCTATTTTATTTTAAACTGAAATTATTTTATGCCAATTATTTACTTTATAGCTTTAGGGAAAACGTTGCCAGTCTACTAATACAAGTTTTTTTTTGTTTAAATATAGTTACATCATTGTTCTTTTATAAAAATTATGACATAGTATTGATTTTTAATTCAACCAACCACAAAATATCAATGTTCATACAGTTGATTTTTTTCGAAAAAAAGTAAATATCACAAAATACCTATGTCAAGTTGTTCTGGTTTTATTATTAGCCCAGTACGTTATAGTATATTATCTTCTTGACATCTCGCGTTTGATTTTATTTCTACACTACATTATGAAGTATTTACACGTATACTTAATAGTTACCCGCGCTTGCATTATACACATAAAAAAATTAAATCGCTATACCATTGTGGGATAATAAACTAATTGTATATATTTTTGACAGAAAAATAAGTCTAATATTTAGGATTTAAATCCATTGTGTTAAAGAAAATACAAGTGAAAGCTTTATGTCGACCGCTAATACAGAAAAATCACCAATTTATTTCTTCGTTTTTATCCTGATTTTATTTAAACTCGTTAATTGTATAAATTCATTGAACACTTACTGGAATAATGATTTTAATAGTCCTCTATAGCAATTAATTATGATGAAGTATGATATTTGACATGGGATTTTTATTTAACAAAAGCTTTTAAAAATTTCCGATATATGAATTAATTATTGTAAAAAAATAATGTCCCTACAAGACTAGTGAAAAAACATCAATTTTTTTGGCTTAGCAATTTATCTAATTAAATATTTGTTTTTACAGTTTTAATTTAAATAAAATCGTCTTTAAGTAAGTGAATTTATTAACACATTGTCTTCGAATATCCGCATATACCTACATATTTTATTTTCTGCCGAATAATTATAACAATGAAATGATTTAATTTGTTTTTATAAAAGAATGACTATTTTTAACAATGGTAGTTGCTGGCAATTTTTCCACTTTATTTCAAACGATTTTATTGATGGGATATACAATCTCCAATTGTAATTACATAAATGAAAGAGGATACTTATCAACATGATTGTAGAAAAAGAAAGTTGTCGCGTGATTATGCATTTGTTAGATAAAATTACATTATCTACTGCACGAATGTGTTAAGTTTGGTTACAAACTTAAAGGATAACTGGTTATAGGTGCTATAAGTAGATGTCTGTCAGTTACGTAACATTATTTTGTATTATGATCAGAGAATATAAAACACATTGGTTGGTTTTGGGACCAACATATGAAATAAAATTATCAGCAAGAACCCTTAACTATGATAGTAAATGTTCAAAATGTGTGGATGATTGAGCAAAAAGAAATTAGGCAAATCTATTTAGTTCCCTGAAAATGTAATTGTTTTTACTATATGTTGTGATTGTTTTAAATAATAATTGTTTTGTAGTTATGATTCTTCCATTAAGTTTTTCCTTTTCCATTTACTATATGCACACTCTGTATTGTAATTTTTTGTCATTACAAGAAGTGAATTAAAAATATTTCTATTTTTTTATGATTTTTGAGTTTATATCTGACATAATGACTGACAAAATGATGTTTGTTTTGTTTGAAATATATTATTTATTTTATATTATTTTGTTCAAATTTATTCCATGTGTTGTTAACCCTCTACATACTTTCGTACAATAGTTGTAACCAAACTTAGTACGAAATTACTTAAAAATTTCACGTTCTATTCATAGCTGAATAAGGTAATTTCTCTAATCAGTCAGTTCTATTCTAAATTTTATAACATATTAACTTTGTTTTTTGATAAATTGAAGCAAAACACTTTTATGTAAATGCCAGTTATTTAATAAATTTTAATAGTTTTTTTTTTGATTTAATTACAAGAAATGAGAATGATTGGCGACAAAAAAATTTTTTACAATATGACAAATAATCTGTTGCAATTACAGCTGGAAAATCATAAACTCACGTGAAACGTCAAATATTTTTAGAGAAATTACACTTATTAAAGAATGTCAATATTACGTAAAGATTGTATTGGGATAGTTACCAGATATGTGAAATTTTTAAATACCTTTAAAAGAAGATGAAAACTAGTATAATTGCAGATAGTTAAGTAGAACTCCAAAATAAGTGACCTTTTTTATGATATAAATGAAGCAGTACCTTGTAAATATTATACATGTACTTTATAAACACAGTGTAACGAAAAGTAATGTGTTATATTTACAAAACAAAAAGGACCCAAATTTTGCAAATATATAATTATAATAAATATTAATTTTCAATTAAACTATCTAATGAAAAAAAGAGTTATTTTTTATACATTTAATCCGCAGCACTTCCTAATCATTGTCACTTTAATCATCCTCATCTTCTTCTGAGAAAGCACTGCTTGGATCGGGTTCTTTGGCATCATTTTCTTCTTCACTATCTTTCGATGTTGATGGTTCTTCTTTTATATTATCATTCTCTGCTTCCGATTTCCTCTGTTTCTTGATCCACCTACCATTACTGCACATTGCATACCTTTTATTAGGATTGTTGTCATTATCATCTACTTCAAATACCATATTCAGATCTTCTTGTAGAATTTTAAGTAAAGTGCTTCTTGATAGGCCTAATTCTCTGGCTCGTTCCCTCAGTGACAAGCTTGGATTTTCTTTTAAAGATTCTTTAACATATGGAACATGCATAAGCCTGGTAAGAAACCTGCCACTTCTTTGTTTCTTTTCGACAAAGCCAGTGGTAAACAATTTGTTTTCCCATTTTAATAATGTACCTTTTGCAGGAGGCGAGACGTTAAACCTGTATTTAAAGTTTCTAAAAATGTCTTTCCATGTCTGATTATTGTAAAAACGTTCATGCACCCACACTGCAGACACTATCATCTGTTCCACTGTGTATTTCTTTCCATCTCCTTCGGTTGTATCATCATTCATGCTGTATCTTATCTATGGTAATACTCAGTAATGCTGGTTAAAAATAATTGACGCCATGTAAAGATTTTCTGGACAGCTGTAGATAATTCTACTTGCTTGCAAACCTTTCGAATTGTTAGCATTTCGGAATCTTTATGGTATATGTACGTAAGAACTAATTTGAACTGCGCATGTGTCAATTATATTTCCTGCCGCTTTCATTTTGTGAAACAATCTCTTTCTTCCGTTGTCTGTAGTCGGGGAAGGATCATAAAGTAAGTTGTTCTGTAAATAAATTGTTTGAATTCATTTTTTTTGTTGAGAATAAATTTAATACATGTTATCAAAATATATGTAAATACTTTTGCGCAGAATTAATAGATCTTCATTCTTCTAACCTATAATTACAACACGTGTTTTTAATGTAACTTATGCAGTATGGCGGACGCTGCTCCAGCCGGTGGTCGAGGCGGTTTTCGAGGAGGTTTTGGTGGTTCTAGAGGAGGTCGTGGAGGACCTAGAGGTCGAGGACGTGGTCGTGGCAGAGGACGCGGCCGTGGTAAAGAAGATCAAAAGGAATGGATGCCTGTAACAAAGTTAGGTCGTTTAGTTCGGGATGGGAAAATCCGTTCTCTTGAAGAAATATACTTGTTTTCTTTACCTATTAAAGAATACGAAATTATTGACTTCTTTATTGGTCCAGATCTAAAAGATGAGGTAAGTATCTCTGGTTTAATTAAATTTCTATTGCTAAAGTGAAAGTTCTGGTACTTGATCGTCAACGTAATGGTATTTAGGTCCCAATAATTTTTTACAACCTATTTCCGTTACTTTTTAATAGTACATTTCTAGCATGTAAAGTTCAAATATTTTCATTTGCCAGTATTTTCTTCTAAGAATCTGGTCATTCGACTACTTTGTAGATTAAAATATTAGTTGTGAAAACTGCTAGAGCTCTGATTAATGGGCAGCGAATTAGTAACTTTAACAGATTCTAACAGAAAGCTGACATTCCAGATAGTTCAAAGTGGGCTTTTTCTTCAGAAGATTAGTTTTAAGTTATCTAAAAGTGAATTTAAAAATTGCTTTTTCTGGGTTATGTTTATAGGTTTATGAATCATATCTAACGAAATTTATGTTAGTACTTATTCTATCTGGACTAAAAGTTACCATAACGGATAAGTATCAGCGGTAAATTCAAATTTGGAAATTAGGAAATAATTATTGCACTTACTACTGTGTCCTCTTTACTTTTGTATGCAATTGTTACTTCAAAGATTAAGTAGTATAGCTTATTTCAAAAAGAGAGAAAATTCTGAACTAGACCCGCAGCCCAAATTACAACCTATAAATTTGTATTCAATTTTACACAGTAAGCTTAAATTTGAAGATTTGTCTGATATACAAAATCTGTAGTAAATAAAATTGTATATGGATTCTTCAGTGATAATTCTACAATTAAGATAACAGAATGGTAAATGTATTAGTTACAACACATGAAAGTAAATAAATTTGTCTAAAACACCTATTTCATTTATGCGTTAAGAGTTCAAATAGTACATATTAATTATGTAGATACTAGTGTATATATGACAATACATAATAAACAATAAAAAAATAAATTAAATAATGCATGACAATTATTTAAAATTGGAGTTGACCAAGTTGATAACATTTAATTTTATAAATTATTTGAAATTTATTTAATATAGTCTGATGTTTGGAGGAAATCGAGTCATTAACTTCTATGACTTCATTGATAATTCCATCAAAATCCTTCATATTTGCTGCTTTTATGACGTGATTATTCGTTTCTGCCAAGTTGTTGCAGTTAGTTTAGCAATGGCATTATGTAAATGTTGCTTAACTCTATACTTTCTGCATTGTATGGGTTTCATTCAATCAGGTTTTATCTAAATAGAAAATGGATCTATTCTGAGATATATATATATATATATAATGAGATATCTTTCAGATATTTTCGTCTCCATCTTACAATATCGTCTCTCTTGGTAATACCACTGTTTCTGCTACGTTTAAAGTATCTGTAATATATAGCAGAATTATATTTAATTATATAAATAAACAGAATATAGTTACTTAAATTTCAATTGCTTCATTAAGCGATATAATGTCAAGTGACATATTTGGCTGTTCTCTACTATTGTTTATTTAAGCGAAGACTATCTACTGTTGGCAGTTCATTTTGACGAAACGTATTGTGAACTATTAGGCGAACAGCAATTTTGACAGTCTTATCAAAAATTCAAGTATTAACGGTCTACCAACTATCTTTTTTGACCTTAAATTTTTCCGTTTTTTTTTTTATATTCGCTGATAACACGATATACTCGTTTTGTCGGTTTTGAAATACCTACATTCACAGTATGTTGTAAGGTGTTGATATGTTGCACACAATAAAGTTAGCTAGTCCGTGGGAAGTCCGCTTTATCATGTCACCTTTCCATATGTTGGATGTATTCGTTACAATTTTTTTACAAGCATTTAAAATTATCTGCTTTTCAGCGTTACCCGAGTGATTTGGTTTCTCTCGTGTCTTTGGAGGAGAATACACACCTGTGCTTTTAGTAGCGGTATTGCGGCTAGATTCTGCATCTATGATTGAAAGCAACAGCTACAGAATTATAATTTCAGTACAACTAAAAGTTCTCTATATCTTGCTTTATTATGCTTATATAATCTATTAATTTTCAAATCAAATCTTTGAGAAGAACTAATCTGTACCGCAAAATAACTAAGGTAGTATAATAATTATGAACAAAACTGCCGACACGTAAACGTGATATAAACAGTGTTAAGGATGTCAAGATCTTTAACAATTACAGCAAAAAAGGGAATGTTGTACGGTATGATTTCATCGTACTTTCAACCAATAAGAAACAAATGTTATTTAGGTCTGTTCAGAAATTTGTCTCTCTTTTTGGAATATATGATGGTAAATTATAGAATACGCTCTAATCTTAACGCGATTTTGTTAAATGCATTGAAGTAAGTCCATCCGCCAATACGAAACGTGGATACATATATATTTGTATACATTGTAGCGTCGACGCACTAATTCATGAATGGGTCACGCAACGCCATTAATTCTAAAAAAGAAAAACAAATAAAAACATAATGTAGTAAATAGTTCAGAAGTTATTAATCCTGTAAATAAAACAATATGCTTAAAAACGCAGTAAAGTGAATTCTATAACAATGTGTAATTTTGACAGAAAAAATTAGTGCCATTATACTAATTATGCCAATATATATGCCTTCGCACACTTGTAACAAATCCATCTTGTCATGACCGTTTTTAACTCTCTTTGAATACGCCCACATTTCGTTAAGGACCACTACTTCATCTAAGACAAGATGATTTAAGTACTTTGTCTGCATGCAATTTCCAAACACTCAAGTGTTCATCTATTTTCATCTTTTTAAACTTAAAATCCAGGTGTCTTGAAAGGGTTACTAAAGACTACCTGCTAATGTGTATAATTTTCTTCATTTGCAACTTTGCATTTATTGCTTTTAAGGTAACATGTTTACCTATCAAAATATAGTGATAAAGATTATTCAGATGTGCTATTTTACACAAAAAAGAAGTGATATCTAAATACTTATTAAGCATGTAATTTGTACATCTTGTTTGGCGTGCAATGATGCATGATCATGTCTGAAATCGTCCAGAACATTCAGCACTATCGGTTGCGATTGTGAATTCAAGCCCTTCTGTAAATATGTAATAAAAGTAAGAGAATAATAAATACAACCTACTTAAATGTTCAACACTCAATGCGATTGCCTTTAAAAGAACAATTTTTTAAAATAATGTGGCAAAATTAGTAAAAATAAACACAAGAAATACAGCAAGTAAATTGTTGACTCATCGTTATAAATAATGAAAGCGTATAATGTTCAAGTTCAATATCGCTTGCCAGATCTCCAAGGTTTGTCCCATTGTATATTTTTATTACTTATGCCCCGTTTCAGAAAGGATAGATATTGGTTCCATAAAGTTACGGATTCGATAAACTGCAAAAAATCGTTTCTGAAACAGTACATAATATTTATTGAATCAATAACTGTTCAATACGTTATCGAACTTATAAGGCTCGGATAACTTATTTGATGCATGCTTAGTTCGCTAAGCCACCGTTCGGAACTCTTCAGGTATTCTCTCGTTGCGGTATTGTTGATTATTAAGGTTAAGTTTAACTCTTTTTTTTTAATAAATGGTGAATGCTATCGAATGGAATTACGTATTGAAACTGAAAAGAATATTAATAAATATAAAAGAGAAGATTAATAATAGTAGTCTTGAAAAAATGGAACGATATTCAAACTTCAGAAATAGAGTTTGAACTTATGAAATCCATAACTTTATCGATCCGATACCTATTGAACCCATAAAAATACCTAGCAACAGTGCATTTCTCTGTGAATAAACGATATATAAGTAGAATGATTTTCTTTCATTGTTGTAGTCATTCAGGTGTATTGAATACCTATGTATAGAGAGAGTATTAACAAATTACATTGTAGTAAGAATTGAAATATTTTTTTATGAAACATGTACAATTTCGGAATGTTAAATGTTAGTACTCTTCAAATAGTTAATGCACTTGATTAGATTTGTAATATATTTCAGGTTTTGAAAATTATGCCAGTACAAAAGCAAACACGTGCTGGTCAACGTACACGTTTTAAGGCTTTTGTGGCTATTGGAGACAGTAAGGGACATATTGGATTAGGTGTCAAGTGTAGTAAAGAAGTTGCTACTGCTATCCGAGGAGCAATTATCTTGGCTAAACTGTCAGTAGTACCAGTTCGTAGAGGTTACTGGGGTAATAAAATTGGTAAACCTCACACAGTGCCTTGCAAGGTAATAAATTGTTAATTTTACGTTTTACAACTCACTAAAGAAAAACTTAAGGTTACTGGTAAATGTGGTTCGGTCACTGTGCGTCTAATTCCTGCCCCTCGAGGTACTGGGATTGTGTCAGCTCCTGTTCCCAAAAAATTGCTTCAAATGGCTGGAATTGAAGATTGTTACACTTCGGCAAGAGGGTCAACCGGTACACTTGGCAATTTTGCAAAAGCAACATATGCTGCTATTGCTAAGACTTACGCTTATCTTACACCTGATTTGTGGAAAGAAATGCCACTAAACAAGACACCGTACCAGGAATTTGCCGATTTCTTAATGAAAAATCATCGTCCTATATCTGGTCAACGTCCTACTGAAGCCCTTTAACTTCAGCAAGACAGTGATTTTTCAATTACAATATTGTAATTTTTTTATGATGACGACTTTTTAATAAAGGTCTACGCACTTACTAATTTTGTTTGCTTTTGTGTGTGAAGAATATTAAATAATATTTCACTTGGAATGTAATGTGGTAAGTTTTTTATTATTTCATAAGTTTCTAATTGACACTTTACTTCATCAGTAGCAGATAGTTAAGGTAAAGGCTTCTTTAATTCCTCATATTCTTCTCAACATCTATCAAAGGATTTTATAAATTGCATTTAGTTCTACAATTATTCTCTACATTAATTTACTGCACAACGGATTCATTGTAATATGTGTGTAATTATCTTTTTTAATTATAGATAGTGTCAAGCTTCACTTCTTTTTAGGCATGGTTTCCTCCACATTCCACAATAAATAATCATAGTTTGCGTCGAAGGTTAGTATATATAATTTATTCTAAAATTCTGTCGCACAGCAAACAAAGTATATGTCTTGTTAACTGTAACTGATAAAATGACCGTAAGAAATATTAACTTCAACCAAAAATAAATATATTGTCATGGTATTTTTTGAAAGCCCTGTTCTCCTCAAGAACACGCCCATTTTTAATAAGTTTATTTGATGTAATTATAGTTTTCTTTAAGTTAATTGTATTGTTAGGGAGAATGCAAGGTTATTTAATCTATTCTATGTTCATTCAATTCATTTAATTTCATTAGTCTTCAAATCCTTAATAAAATAACTCACTCGGTAACATTTAGGAGCCCTGAGAAAAAATTTCTCTACAATATATAGGTTGCGAACTTAACACCCTCTAACGATTAATAGGTTTGATAAAATTAGTGCATTTTAGAAATACTTTAATTTTAATGGCAATTTTAATTTGAATTCTATCGTGAAGGTGTTTGAATCTTTTGATGGCGCACATTAACTAATAATAGAAATTACCACAAAATATAACGCTTACTATTTAATTATATCTTTTTCTTCAGGTACTTCTATATACGAACATAATCTGATCAATGTCAACGACTGGAAGGTATCTACAATCCTACGTTTCTCCACTATAACCATGATGTAGTAGGGCAACAGCGAAGTACTGCTTACGACGAATGACCGACAGACTGATTGTAGGGACGTACTGCAGCGACAGAGAATAACGGAAGATGCACGTACGTATTATAATCGTTGACTTTGCTCATCACCTGCTTGATAACACATCCCATCGTCTATTTTTTCTATATAGTATTTTAAATTTTTAAATCAGATTTGTTTGTAGCATAATTTAGCTATACCGTTTCATATATCGCAAAATCTTGGATAAATATTGTATGGATCGTTTTGTAAAAAGTGTACAGGTTGTTTTGAAAGCTGGTAACGCACTTAGTACTTTTCTTGTTGAATGTCTTGTATGTTTTATATTCAATGATATTTAAAGACATTTCACCCTTATTTTTATTTTTGATAGGCTTCGACTTTTGCCAGCTATTTAATTTAAATTTTACTTCCATTAAATCTACCTTTAAAAAATTGTAGCTTCAACAATTGAAATAACATACGATTTTTTTTTTTAAGCAGCCAACACTTTAATAAAGCTCTTAAATATAAAAGACATACAGATATTGCAAATTAAACATACTGGGTTGGAAAGCTTTATTTATCAACAAATATTACAAACAGTGTTTACAGTATAATTACTTATGAACAACTTTTTAATTATTGAATTTAGTGTATGTATAGCGCAAATAAGTATGATGAAGTAATTGCAATAAATCATCGTGGAACTGTTGCTTCGGTACTTGCAAGCTCTGAAGTCTCTAATGCATCCTTGGTATTTATAACAAGAGGTAAACACAACATTTCGGGCATCAGAACCTATCTCTCAATCCCATTATTTTTCTACATTCTTCATTTAATCACGCCACTTTTCTGGCGTCGCAGATATTAAAGCGTAGTTCCACATACTTATGAGCTAAATTTTGAATAAACTAAAACATATGTTGAGGAAACTATGCCAAATATTTATAATTAATCTGTTTACAATTTGACAAATGGTCGAAACACAAGTATTATAGGTAGTACGTTAACCAATTCATGGTTAGTGTTTTGTATAAAATGTGCCAGTAGATACGTTAATTTACGTTTTTAATTCTTCTTACGTTTTAATGATGATTTTATCTCACATTCTTTCGCGGTTTCCACCAGAAGGTCCTTACCACCTTATGATGGTTTATGTGAACTGATGCAATAATGCATACGCTAAATGTAAATTTGTCCAGGTTTTGTTTAACAGAAAGTTTTTTTGCAGATATTCCGGAGTAAACCTATGGTAGCACAATTCTTCATTTTTTTTTTGTCCAAAGTAAGTATTTTCTTCAGTTTCTATTAAAGTAAACTTTTAACACAATTTTCCTTTCTTTTTGAATGCTTACATCACAGAGATGACAACTCAGTCTTTCGTTAAAACAGATATTCGCTTACATCACTACTACTACGTAATAACGAAATTATCCAAATGATTTTTTTCCGTAGTAATATCTACGTACTGCAGTATTCATAATCAAAGTTTTGAGTGAATTACTAAATATCTTGAGGCAACTATGTCAACTATTTCTAATTAATTTGTATACAATTTGACAAGTGGTACAAACGAAATAATTTTGCTTAAGTATTATAGATGGCACGTCATTTAAGTAATTCACGGTTAATGTTTTGTTCAAAATATGCTAGTAGATAAGATAAATTTCTGAGATGTTTTTAATGACGATTATGCTTACGTTTTCATGATGATTTTATCTCACATTCTTTCGCGGTTTCCACCAGAAGGTCTTACCACCTTATGATGGTTTATGTGAACTGACGCAACAATGCATACGCTATAATGTAAATTTGTCTAGGTTTTGTTTAACAGAGTTTTTTTTGCAGATATTCCCGAGTGAACCTGTGGTAGCACAATTCTTCATTTTTTTCCTGTCCAAAGTAAGTATTTTCTTTAGTTTCTATTAAAATAAACTTTAAACACTATTTTCCCTTCTTTTCGAATGCTCACATCACAGAGATGACAACTCAGTCATTCGTTAAAACAGATATTCGCTTACATCACTACTACTATTACGTAATAACGAAATTATCCAAATAATTTTTTTTCCTTAGTAATATCTACGTACTGCAGTATTCATAATCAAAGTTTTGAGTAAATTACTAGATAGGTTGAGGCAACTATGCCAACTATTTCTAATTTATTTGTATTCAATTTGACAAGTGGTACAAACACGAAATAATTTTGCCTGGGTATTATAGACGGCACGTCATTTAAGTAATTCACGGTTAATGTTTTGTACAAAATGTGCTAGTAGATAAGATAAATTTCTGAGATGTTTTTAATGACGATTATGCTTACGTTTTAATGATGATTTTATCTCACATTCTTTCGCGGTTTCCACCAGAAGGTCTTACCGCCTTATGATGGTTTATGTGAACTGATGCAATAATGCATACGCTATAATGTAAATTTGTCTAGGTTTTGTTTAACAAAGTTTTTTTTGCAGATATTCCGGAGTGAACCTGTGGTAGCACAATTCTTCATTTTTTTCCTGTCCAAAGTAAGTATTTTCTTTAGTTTCTATTAAAATAAACTTTAAACACTATTTTCTCTTCTTTTCGAATGCTCACATCACAGAGATGACAACTCAGTCTTTCGTTAAAACAGATATTCGCTTACATCACTACTACTATTACGTAATAACGAAATTATCCAAATGTTTTTTTTTCCTTGGTAATATCTACGTACTGCAGTATTCATAATCAAAGTTTTGAGTGAATTACTAAATATCTTGAGGCAACTATGCCAACTATTTCTAATTAATTTGTATACAATTTGACAAGTGGTACAAACACGAAATAATTTTGCCTGGGTATTATAGACGGCACGTTATTTAAGTAATTCACGGTTAATGTTTTGTACAAAATGTGCTAGTAAATAAGATAAATTTCTGAGATGTTTTTAATGACGATTATGCTTACGTTTCAATGATGATTTTATCTCACATTCTTTCGCGGTTTCCACCAGAAGGTCTTACCACCTTATGATGGTTTATGTGAACTGATACAATAATGCATACGCTATAATGTAAATTTGTCTAGGTTTTGTTTAACAGAGTTTTTTTTGCAGATATTCCCGATTGAACCTGTGGTAGCACAATTCTTCATTTTTTTTGTTTTGTCCGAAGTAAGTATTTTCTTCAATTTCTATTAAAATAAACTTTAAACACTATTTTCTCTTCTTTTCGAATGCTCACATCACAGAGAGATGACAACTCAGTCTTTCGTTAAAACAGATATTCGCTTACATCACTACTACTATTACGTAATAACGAAATTATCCAAATGTTTTTTTTTTCCTTGGTAATATCTACGTACTGCAGTATTCATAATCAAAGTTTTGAGTGAATTACTAAATATGTTGAGGCAACTATGCCAACTATTTCTAATTAATTTGTATACAATTTGACAAGTGGTACAAACACGAAATAATTTTGCCTGAGTATTATAGACGACACGTCATTTAAGTAATTCACGGTTAATGTTTTGTACAAAATGTGCTAGTAGATAAGATAAATTTCTGACATGTTTTTAATGACGATTATGCTTACGTTTTAATGATGATTTTATCTCACATTCTTTCGCGGTTTCCACCAGAAGGTCTTACCGCCTTATGATGGTTTTTGTGAACTGACGCAACAATGCATACGCTATAATGTAAATTTGTCTAGGTTTTGTTTAACAGAGTTTTTTTTTGCAGATATTTCCGAGTGAACCTGTGGTAGCACAATTCTTCATTTTTTTTTGTCCGAAGTAAGTATTTTCTAGAATTTCTATTAAAATAAACTTTCAACACTATTTTCTCTTCTTTTCGAATGCTCACATCACAGAGATGACAACTCAGTCTTTCATTAAAACAGATATTCGCTTACATCACTACTGCTATTACGTAATAACGAAATTATCCAAATGATTTTTTTTTCCTTGGTAATATCTACGTACTGCAGTATTCATAATCAAAGTATTGAGTAAATTACAAAATATGTTGAGGCAACTATGCCAACTATTTCTAATTAATTTGTATACAATTTGACAAGTGGTACAATCACGAAGACCATCACCCGTCAAACAGCTTCTTTTTTATTCAAATTGCTGTTCGACATCTATTTGTTTAGGATTTCTTTATGTTTAATTATATCTGCAACTTGTGTTTTTCCAATATTAAAACGCTTGGATAAGTTCCTTACACTTAATTTCTCTTTATTGTAAACTTCAACAATCTCAATTTTTTTGTTTAAACGTGAGAATTTTTCTATTTGGAGCGATTTCTACAATTTCTACAATTCGCCCACTGTGTCTTTTCCGCATAGACATCAGAGTAATATTGAAAGCAGATTCAATCGAAAGCGTACACCCAAAGAATAAGAACGGTAAATCCCCGACCAACTTGGGGAAGTCTCTAATTCACGCCAGGCAGAAATGCACGACATAGGCTGCTGCGTTTGTACCGAATGATTAAAATCGGTGAATCTCCGGTTTACTCGGGGAAGTCCCAGCGAAATTGGCACGCGGCGCGATTGGGAAATGCAATAGCAATACTCTCGGTACAAGAGTAAGATGAGGCGTTTCTTTTCATTTTATTTCTTGTCCCGTTAAGAGAACATTTTCTCGTGTCCGCGTCCATTCAAGAGAATGTCCGTCCAAGAAAGAGTTTATACAATGGAAATTATATGAGAGCCGGTCGGGACCATGAGAAACTGTCCGTTTAAGGGAGGTGTCCGTGTAAGAGGGGTGTTCGCGAAGGGGAATTTCACTGTAATTCACGGTTAGTGTTTTGTACAAAATGTGCTAATAGATAAGGTAAATTTCTTAGATGCTTTTAACTATGCTTACGTTTTAATGATGATTTTATCTCATATTCTTTCGCGGTTTCCACCAGAAGGTCTTACCACCTTATGATGGTTTATGTGAACTGATGCAATAATGCATACGCTATAATGTAAATTTGTCCAGGTTTTGTTTAACAGAAAGTTTTCTTGCAGATATTCCGAAGTAAACCTGTGGTAGCACAATTCTTCATTTTTTTTCTGTCCAAAGTAAGTATTTTCTTCAGTTTCTATTAAAATAAACTTCTAACACAATTTTCCTTTCTTTTTGAATGCTTACATCACTACTACTACGTAATAACGAAATTATCCAAATGATTTTTTTTTTCCTTAGTAATATCTACGTACTGCAGTATTCATAATCAAAGTTTTGAGTAAACTACAAAAAAAAGTTGAAACTATGCCAAATCTTTATAATTAATTTGTATACAATTTGACAAGTGGTACAAACACGAAATAATTTTGCTTAAGTATTATAGATGGCACGTCATTTAAGTAATTCACGGTTAATGTTTTGTACAAAATGTGCTAGTAGATAAGATAAATTTCTGAGATGTTTTTAATGACGATTATGCTTACGTTTTAATGATGATTTTATCTCACATTCTTTCGCGGTTTCCACCAGAAGGTCTTACCGCCTTATGATGGTTTATGTGAACTGACGCAATAATGCATACGCTACAATGTAAATTTGTCTAGGTTTTGTTTAACAAAGTTTTTTTTGCAGATATTCCGGAGGAAACCTGTGGTAGCATAATTCTTCATTTTTTTTCTGTCCAAAGTAAGTATTTTCTTCAGTTTCTATTAAAATAAACTTAACACAATTTTCCTTTCATTTCGCATGCTTTCATCGCAGAGATGACAACTCAGTCTTTTGTAAAAGCTGCTGTTCAGTTACATCCGTACCACTACGAAATTATCGGAATATTTTTTTCTGCCACGGTAGTTATGTTCTACCATTCATAAATTTGATCGCACTATATAAAATAATAATAAACTAGACGGATAATGTTCGCGAGAAATTTATTAAAGAAACAAACTTTACTCATTAACTGAAAATTTGCAAAATGGTACATTCTAATAAAATGCATACTGTTATAGTGTTGCTTCAAAGTACCCCCTTTTGCTCTAATCATTGCTTGACACACTGCATCCATAGAACTAATCTCTCCAAAAACGATTCATCTATAGCATTTCCGGACCGCACAATCCAAGTGATTCCACAGAAGCTCAGTTCTTTTGTCATCCTTTCATCTATTTTAAGAAATTTTCCATTCCTTCCGCAACCCCACACCATGATGTTTTTTCCTCCATGTTTCACTGTTTTGGAAATATACTTGTCGAGCATTCGTTGTCTAGGACAGCGATGAACAAACGTGCGAAGTTTATTTCCGAATAATCTTGATTCGTCCGTCCATAACACATTTTTCCAATCATTTACACTCCTGTTTGCAGTCTTTTTCGTTTGTGTATATAACTTAACCGTGGTTTTATTGTTACTTCTATACGACCCCTCAGACCGGATTTTATTAGTCTCCGTTCTACTGTCGATACACTTGCCGGCTGATGGCATTGTAAATTGAACTCTGGCGTAATTTGCGTTGCCGTAAGGCGGCGATTTCTTAAGGAATGTATGTATTGGTCGTATCGTTCCGTCGTTGATCTGGACCTTCCACTTCGTTTTCTGGTCCGAAGCCTTCCAATCTCTTCCTTTCTGTTAATTGTCCTACATACATAACACAAGCAAATATTTCATTGTCGAGCAATGTCTCTATTTGAAACATTTGTTTCGTGCAAAACGCATATTCAGGCGTAAGTTTCAATATCCAATTGGCATATCTTCGATCACATAAATTCACAATATGAAATAGGGTCTTCCTAACGCGATCACGCACGTCTTCAATACTGGATGCATAGTGAATGTATAGTTTATTATAAGGGAAGTGGATGAACCTCTCCCAAATTTTATTTCATAACGCATTCATCCCCAATTCCCTACTATTAGCGCATTATTGCTTTAGTCCCTTCATGAAATTTAATACAGGAATACATTCTTTTTATGTTTGAATGGATTTTATAAATAAGTCTTCTTGTTAGGTATCTCAGTCAATTTTATGAAACAAATTCGAATGCGCTGGATTATTTTGTTTATACTATTGTCATACTAAATTTCAAAAATGCTTGCTATTTACATTGCGATCATTTAATATGAATTCTTTCGCGGTTTCGACCAGAAGATTTGTAGCTTGTGATGGCATAATTAAACTGATTAAAGACATTAAATACAGACTTATAAGTAAATTTATATGCTTATTTTAATAGACATTTTTATTGCAGATATTCACAAATAAACTTGGTGTACATGACTAGGGGGATGCGCATCCTGGGAAATGGAAAAGGATATCTTAGTTTCTGTAATTTGGCATCTACGTTTGTTTGAAAAAGGAAATGCTCGTACTAAGAGTGTTGTAAAATATGTCGTTTAAATAAATAAACTGATTATTTTAACAGAAATCATAAGAGTTTCATTTGACGCTGGGAAGACAATTTCCACCATTGGAATGAGTGTATAATATAGAATTAGATACCTATAAAGTGACCCTTGTATAAAGTAGGACCTAAAAGCACCGTAAAGCGAGTTATCGCTGTATGTGTTACACCATGGGTAAGGCATAAATAACTAGAGATGGAGAAGTACAATGTTTAATTGTTAGAACGAGTTTACATCCCGCCGTTATCTACTTCCCACCCTAACTAAAACAAGGACGAGGGAAATTAAAAAGACTTGACGTAGCATGTTTGAAATGAAAGTTTTTGTAGCAGTTGCTGGCAAAATACCGCAAAGTAAAAAGTTCGTTTTTAAGTTACATTTTGCTACTAATTGATAAATAAGATTTCGTTTGTTATACTTACCCGATATGAAAGATACAAACGATTAAAGCTATGCACACCAATATCATAGATAAGAACATGTCTGTACATATCTGTTGATACTAAACATCCGTGATTGTTTACTTAGGAGACCAAAACAAAACAATATAAAACTGCACGTGCAGTCCGGATTTGTAAGACAGTCAATCATCATATAAACCATATGTTCACAACAACCGGCCCGCGAGATATTTTGAAAAACCCAATTAAAAAAACTACCTACTCATGCTCACTCCAAATGAGGAAGTTCGAGTGGTATGAATTCCAAATTTCACGATTTAATTATAATGTTGTTCCTATTTTTTTCATTTCACTTTCCTATTTTAATAAATTGCATTATAATAACATTGTCGTATTATTTCATGTCATATCTATCGCTAAAAATTAAAAACACTACTGTTAAACGCGGCCTGCGAACGTATTTGCACACTAATCTTTGGCCCACAATATGTCGAAGGTTGCCCATACTTGATATAAACAAAAAAATCGTGTACAATAGCAATCAGCCTTAGATATATAATCTTTTATTGGCGTATTTAATATTCTATACAGAATGTTAATTTAGAGACATCAGCATAACATATATGTTTATACAATATGCGCACGTGTATAATTAATACTACAAAACTTATGAACATAAAACAATTGCCAAACGGAAAAATACAAAAGTAACATACATAATGAAAAGCTAAAAAAGAAATATAGGGTAAGTGCTTCGAAACAATGTTATGCTTACCTATGAAGATATAAATACATACTACATACATAAGAAAGCAATAGATGAGAAATGCAATTCATTTTTTTCCTAGAGATTCTATACTTTTTCTCTTATATTTTTGAATTAGTTTATGGTGCATTTATTTTCTTTTGAATTTATTATTTATTTCTTTAAAGTGTATTTCAGAGGTTTATTTTTTAGGGATAGTAACTACATGTATTGTTCTGCAAAATCCTGCTAAATAAAGGAAAACAGAGACAACAAAATATAATTAATAGATATTTTCGGTAATGCTTATTTTATATTTCAAATAAGACGATTATAATAATTCAGTAATACTCTCACTTATTTGCGACATGCCTAGATATATCATTGTCACTGTTGTTCCCTACATCTTAAACAGTTTCTTTCATCTATTTTGAGATAGATAGTAATACCATGGTAACTCCTTACTGTGCTGTTTTCGTTAAAATATAAATTGCTTGCAAAATGCAGCTAAATCTGTACTTTTGCATTTTAGTGGATATTTAAAATCCGCTCAATACTAAAATATTTTCACTATCAAATACTGATGCATACAAATGTTAACTTCTGCTTATCTTTTGCCGCTTATCGTGCTTCATAACCAGTAGCATTAACTCTTCAACTAAAGTGTTCTATATATTTATTAAATTCTGGCGTCTATTCAATGCTGTAAATTTGCGGCTAGCGAGTTCTTTATGCTCATCCATATAATTTAAGATATCTTGGTGAATGTCATCTGCAACTCGTACATTAAAAAATACTAATTTAAATAAAGTTATTTAAAGTAAAGAATTAAGTTGCGGAACAAATTAGATGATGATATATGATTTGAAAATTAATAGATTATCAAAATACAGAGAACTTTAGTTGTACTAAAATCTCAATTCGGTTGCTGTTCCTTTCAATTATGAATGCAGAACACAGAGAAAATTTCACGAGATGGGACAGTTCCATAGTGAAGTTTGTTATCCTAAAAGTGCCATCTGATGAGTTATTAAAGTTTTCGTTTGACATCGAATGTCAAAACGGTAGTACTAGGCTTCAGTGCTTGGTGGCTATCGGCGGAAAAATTAAAATTTTGGTTTGTGGTTTTTTTTTTGATTGGGTTGGTATTGAAAAGAGAATTGACATTTGACAATATTTATTTAGTCAAAAATGTAGGTGCTACAAATGCTGTATTTTACAAATATGATATTACAAGATGTAATAAAGGAAGAAGTTATACAAGCTAAACATAAAGCATGTTACAACTATGCAAGTATATGGATTCAATAACGAGTAAAGGCTGGAATTCATAAGGTCTAAAACAGTATAGTTGTTACATGTTGGTTTTTCTAAATTCCATGCCTTTATTACAATTTGAAATGAACATAGTTATTTACATTTCTAATTGGCTTGTAATTATGAACATAATGATTTGGTTCGAGCATATACAGGACGACAGCGGATCTGAGAAATGTTGTACTAAAGAGATAAACGAATTGCTCTTTGCATCAAATTGTTATTGATCTTTTCGTCTGTCCAATGTATACTCGATCACAGTCTGTACAAGATATTCTGTCTATTCCAGATTTATCCATGTTACCTGCCTGATCAGCAGGTTTTAAAAAAAAATTCAAGGTTACTTTAAACCGCGAAACTAATTTTGCCCGAAATTGCAGAAAATAATCGTTCAAGACCTTTTGTGTAACATGGATGAAGTGGTTACATTTCATACACCCTAGTAATACTACTACTTTCTATGTGCATATACTCCAAATTATTACGCCATTGTTATACTTTCCAATAGTATTGTAGAGCACATCGTAGGAGGATCCGTTACCATTTGCAGTTGTGATGTTCTCTTCGGGGCTATTTCTATATATTTATATATGCCTATATATGTATGGATATATATACATACACTTATGTATAAATTGCAAAAGAGAATTTAATGAAACGACAAAGCAAAATGTCAAGTAGTGAAACTTTACGTTTGCTTTGCCAATAAGATTTTCCCAAGATGAATCTTCAATTATTACTAGGTTTTATTTACATGCTTGTTAGTAGCTCATTCCCAACTTTTATAAATAACACATATAGGAAGGAAATCCTCTCATTGGTTTCCTTTTCATTGGTACATCTTACACATATAAATTATAAATGCAGCTGTTCTAAGAAAAGCAGTTTATTGGTATTCACTCTAAAAGATCTCAAAAATTTCATTAGAGTCGTGCATAAAAAGAAATGTAAAGTTAGGCATGGTATTACGAAAGCTAGTATGAGATGTAGCTGTAAACAAGTTAGGCTTGAAAGGAGATAGGCTGTTACGAACTACGATTCCTTGGGTGTGTAGGAAGAAAGTGAGATTTAGGTCAAGGCAATGTGAACCCATAAAAATTAAAGAAATAACCTACTTGCCTAGTCTTTAAAAAATAAGTTACACCGAGCGGGGCGCGAGCAAACAGTGGACTTACATTAAAGGGAAAGTGCAATTACGTTCTCACACACAATATTCTAAATTTTCTCGATCAACGATAATGAATTCTTTACATATACGTAAATCAGGCATTTCGTTAGTGTTTAGATGTTAAATGTGTCGGACAATTACCTGGAAAGCAAGTAGGGTGGACCATGTAATGTTATAGATAATACGTTTCACAGTCCCTCCTTGTTTTGTTAGTATTAACAGTACATTCTAGATATTAGGGGGTTTCTTACCGTTAGTCTGTATGCCAGAGTACTAGTGTAAACTACTTAAATTCTAACAATGTCTTTTTGGTCGCTACCATCATCGCAGAAAAAGGTGTTTGGCCCCATTTTAAAGAACTTGGCGCCATGGCTGTAATGAATCGAATGAAAAAGAAACATCCTTGTCTTAGATGATGGCCGCACTACATTTTTCTGCTTTATAAGAAAAACAACGTTCGTCTCTTTGTCGTACAGGAAGAAAGTGATGTTTCCATGCACGTTAACGCATGTTTCGGTGTCTACTTTGTCAAGTTTAGGTATTACTAGCTGTATGAGTGAAGTAATAATTACTCTCAACAAACGAAGTAATCGTGTCTTGATTGCCACTAATATTGGTTTGAAGCGCAGCTTTGTTTAATTTATAGTTATATTCGATACCTCTCCGGAGTAAGTTAATTTTTTTCCTTACCAAAAGACCACCACCTCATTCTTGAACAATTACCATGAACAAACAATCTGCACTGTTTACGTAATATTAACACTGATTTCTTTTGCCAGTGCTTTACCAAAAATCTATCCATTGACAAAAACAGTATTAATGTTAATATTTAATAAACAGTCCAGACAACCTATCGGTTCTGAAAACTCAAATAAGAAAAGACGTTTTTGATTTGAAAACCTAGTCGTAACATGATAATTGTTATGAACTAATCCTAAGCAATGAATGGATCCATTATTTTCTAGCAGAGAAACATGTATGCAGGTCTTGAGTTATTCACATGTTGGAACTGAATGTTATTTATAAAAAGTCGAAATTGTTACAATCCTTTGGGAATTTAGTATCAATGTTAATAACTAACTTAATGTTACTTGTTACATTAAACAAATGATTTCACAAAGTAGGCTTTTAAGCCATTGCACTGAACCACAATAAAACTATTACTTACATATCCTTTTCATGTACTATGCTTTTGCCTCATTGTAATTACTTTGCTATCTACCCTGAATCTTCCACCAGGTGGAGGAGTTACATTTAGCATTACTTGGTTTCCTAGAAATTTGCAAACCATGAGGTCCAAGTTAGCGCTGGGTGTTGACTGTGTCTCTCTTGCCGCATTAACCTTTACCAGTACTGGATCTGAAAGTTACACATACATCTGTATTACAAGTTATTATTCATAGACAGTAAACCTCACCCTCCAATATTTATATGTATTATCGTGCTATTAGAAGTGGAGGTTTCCCATTTGTATAGTGCTTACCTCGTACTGGTGTTCGACAGCAAATTGTAGGTGTAGCCATTCTTACTGAAGCTACATCCAAGCTCCACAAGTCCAAAGCTTGCCATCGTTCTGGTGTACTACAGAAATAGACTGAACTACGGTCTACTTTGGCGGAATGCAATGCCGTAATACTACTTCCAGGCACGCGTTGCAATATTGATGATTCCTAGCTTCTAGAAAGAAATACTAAGAATATTCTGACAT
Source organism: Trypoxylus dichotomus (assembly GCA_023509865.1). Taxonomy (NCBI): domain Eukaryota; kingdom Metazoa; phylum Arthropoda; class Insecta; order Coleoptera; family Scarabaeidae; genus Trypoxylus; species Trypoxylus dichotomus. Next base: position 34,150,564 of record CM042077.1, on the reverse strand, counting down.
TATATATATACGAGTTGTGCTAGTCGAATTGTCTTAATTTTTCCAAGTGGATGTTTCCAATTTACATTGTGCTTACCTTGTATTGAGGTCTTGCACTAAACTGTTTAAATAAAACCAAAAGCGACCACCACTAATCAAAGAGAAGCAAGATCCAGAGAAGCGATAGACAAAACAAGTAGAGCGAGAAATGCAAGACAATGAGTCAATTTCAAATATATATAGCCAGGGCCAGTTTTCGTAAATTAGTGATAAATTACCACAGTTTGATTGGTTGAAGAATTAGTACGGCTGCTCTGTCGCCCGAGGGCGCCCTTAGGTAAAAGTTTTACCTAAAGTACAGATTATGTTTTTATTTACTGTGATATTTTTAAGGTAACTATTAGGTTAGGGTTTTGTTAGTAGCCGGTCAGCGTTGGTTGGTGTCAGTTAGCATTGCTAATATATTTCTGCTGTTGAATATCGATCTTGATTTGTGTCTTCGTCTATAGTCTATCTCATCCAGGCATATTATTTGCTCAGAGCGCATGTGTTGTTATTAATAGTTTTGGAAGAGAAGTTGTTCTACATCGTTTTTCTAATCCACATCACGACTGGGCTTTATTAAAGCAGTGAAGTATGGGTTCCATTATATACCACTAGTGATATTTCAAAAGATGCGAGTCCAAGGAAAAGTTTGACCAAAAAAACATTCATTGTCAGGTACTTTAAAGATTAATTTTATGCTCTTTATGTTTAATATCTATTAATGCTATTTTAGAACAACCATCAACTTCCTACCTACTAAAGAAGAGAATGTTTTTAGAAGGCGAAGCAGTCTTTACCAGAGCATTTCTATTTCTCACATGCTATCGAATCAAATTCAGTTGGATATATAACAACAAATAAAATATGCCTACCATTAAAAATTGTTAAAACTTTAAACGATATATTTTTATTTAGCTCGACTACCATTGCCTAGATATGTTTGAATAGTTGTAATCTTACTTATGTATATAATATATGCATATTCCTTTTTTCAGTGGTATTACACAAAAAAGGATATACTGAGAAAACGAAAACTTATGTACTTGTAAATGTTCCAATCTCATTTTTTAATTATAGTATACAATCGAATTACAAAATTTAATTGTGGATAGCTTTGTTAAATTAATAGTATCAGTATATATAAGGTAAGTAAATAATCTCATTGGTAGGACAAAACATCTCCACAGATAGAACGCAAGAAGCAGCTAACAAAATACAGAAAAAGAATTTGAAAACATGATTATTTTGTTGTACATGCTATATTACACAATACACTATAAATAAATCACTTGTTTGCTATTCCTTTTGTTTTCATTATAAGTATCTTTGTAGATAATTTTTTTATAATGCTATATCTTTTAGTTGTCATCACAAACTATGAATAAAATTCAATGAAAGCGTTTAACCACGTTTTCAACTGGATTTTATTGTAGTTTGTGATTACATCTAAAAGAAAATGAATCACAAATTACTAAGTACAAAATATAAAACCATTTAAGTTTCGCGGTTAAACTGTTACCGATGTTTTGTCGCAAGATGGGTCTGAAACTTGTCTTACAAAATATGCATTGTCATGCGCAGCTCTATATATAGCACATAGTTACCAATACTGCCATCATTCCTGATCGAAAATCACGAAAGAAATAAATATTTCTTCCTTACACAGCTGCTCCCTTCTGAATTATTAAAGGAATTTTTTGACAGCCATTGTCAAAACGTTTTGACATTGAAATGTATTTCAGACGCTCCTGTTTAAGCGTCCGGAACCTGTTATAACCAATTCGATACGCGTCAAATCAACAGCATTTTAACCTAACCTGCTATTGCATTGAAAAATAATTAAAAAATGAACTCATTGGACTGAAGCAGTACAACATCTACAGATGATGAAGTAGAAATAATAACTAGAGTTGTTGTTAGGCCTATTTCCCCATCGTTCGTTGAACTTGTATAACAGAAGTAGAAATAGTTGTAAGAAGGCCAAAGGTATATAGAATGAGGGTGACTTTTTTTAAATTAGAGTAGTAGTGTTGCCAACGCGGCCCGGTATCTTAAACGGGACCAAGTGATACCGTGTTTACTATCATACCACTAGGCGGCGTCTCTCTACCTCGAACCTTACGTAAAGTAATGTCCCTACCTATGATATAGTTATTTAGTTGTGGTGATGTTTTAGGTCACTAAATTAGTAACATTAATAGTAATGAAAAGTATTCAGCATATATATTAGAAAATGTTTGTGTTGCACCCTATTTTCAATTCCTACATATATATTATCTCTGCATTTCACCCGTCGTCTGTCACTTGTCTCTGGGTCTTTACTGCTTGATTGGTGGTGGTCGCTTATTTTCTTAAGACACTTTCCGAACATTCATGCACTCCCACTCTTAGAATTCGGTCTTTTTCGTGTGTTAAATGGGACCAGTTAAATCATCTAAATTGTAAGGGTTTATTGAACCTCGAAAGATGATGTATATACGAGTATTGAGGGGCTTAGCATGCGAGTAAGAGTTAGAAATTAAACCAGAGTGTCAAGTAGCATTTGTAAGATGTATATAAAATGTCGATTTGTAGCATGTTTCACGAAAGGTCTTACAAACACTTTTCTACGCTAAATTGGAAAACGGTTTTTTTTTTCAACAATAACGTGTAACACATTCTACAGAAACCTCTAAGACCAAGTAGATAACATGGGAAAAATCGAAAAATTACTACGTATAATGTAAACGCTGTGATCGAGTATATATTGGGCAGACAAAATTGTCTTTTACAATTACATGCAAATAGCATTTCATTCATATTTGATTTAGAAAATTGCACATAATAAAACTCGCCCTACATATGCTTGAAATAAATTATTCTGTCATTGAAATTGTAATGGGGGCATGGAATACACAAATTCCAGCTACTGCTGATTATTGCAGATTTCGGTCCTCAGAATTCCAGCCTTCAGTCATTATTGCACGATGTAATTAATACCCAATACACTTGTACCATGTAATTTCGTATAACTTTTATAAAATAAAAAATTCCATGCATACCAACCATTCAAATAAAAACGAAATAAATACAATTTAAATTTGCCGCCATATGCCCCCCGCGGTTTTTGACAGCACACGCGATAGAAACTTACCTCCCGCACCAACAGATGGCATCTTTTAGAGTCACAACCTTTAGTCCGGAACATTCCCATCTGGGTGGAGTTATCTATGAATGCCAAGAAGTGGCTAAAAGAAGCACGCGATAAACTGTTTTCAGTACCAACACTATGCAAATACATAACAAAAGTTACTGCCATTCAGTGTGACCAATATATAATTTTTATAACACGTTGTCCTAAAGTCGACTTTAGCTAACGGAGACTGCTATTACCTTTATGAAACGCATCTGCTTAAAGTCGACCTTAAAGTTTGCTTTAACTTTAACGGTTCTTTAGCTAAAGGCGCGTTAGGGTGTCTAATATGAAACCGGCCGTAATTTCAGCATTGACAATAACTAGATTCTACACATGATTTAAGGATCTTGTTGTGTATCGGCATGTACTCTGAAGCTATTCAATATACGTGGACAGTCTTGTTGAGCCCATTATGTATTGTTCATAATCAGCAATATTCTTCCTTGTTTGGCTTTGTCTTGTATATACTGAATTGCCTGCCATTAAAGCTTTCTCTTTTAAAATTAATGCAGCTTACCAATGCAGAGATTTACTTTACGACAATTGACTTGGTGTAACACTAGGTATATATAACCATTCGCTAAATGAAACCGAAGGATACATTTATATTCCGATTCATGTCACTTTTGCTTTATTATTGCAGTATTATTTAGCAGATCATAACCATAATATGTTGCGCATAAAATATCAAGAGCTCTGCTATTTACTATACAAGATTTTGATAACCAAACTTTGACGTTTACCATGGTGTTATATGACAGTTCCATCGGTTAAATTTCCAGTGTAATACAGCCGTCGATATTAGCGCTACCTACTGCATTCTTAACTTAACGTAAATGGACTAGAATCACCAGATAATCACATTTAGTAATACTCGGTTGTTTGTATACAACTGGTAGGTTTTTAAGGTTATATATTTATAATTATCCAAGAAAATGGATAAAACTCGTCAAATGGAAGACGAAATGACTCGGTAATTATACTTTATACTGTATTTTAATTTAATTTTAATCACATTTACCAATTATAATGCAGGTTTGAAGCTGAAATATCAGGCCCTGTCATTGGAGTGCATTCATATAGCACTTTTAATTTACCTGGGTTTGGAAATATACCGCCACCCCCCATGCCTCCCGTCTTAATACCGCAACAGGTAAGCAGAGCATCCAAAAAGACTGCTCATTCCAGCTTTGATGGTTACAATCAACCTGTTATAACACAACCTGCAGTTGTCTCTGCAAAACCTACACTTTATACTGCAGCTGTCAAAAGTGGGGCACAACCTGTAGCATCTAATTCCTCAGTGGATTTTGTTTCACTACAATCTGAAGTTGAAAAGAAACTGAAAAAACTAAAAAATGAAAAAGTTAGTGCTGAACTGGCAATATCACAAGGCAAAGCAAGTAGCGCATTACAGTCTTTTGGACCTGATGACTACAGAAGGAGAAGTAAAAATAAGAAACTTATGAGAACAGCAGGTGGACAAGTCTGGGAAGATACATCTTTAGCAGATTGGACCGAAGATGATTTTAGAATATTTTGTGGGGATTTAGGGAATGATGTGACCGATGAATTGTTAACCCGCACTTTTAACAAATATCCATCATTTTTGAGAGCTCGTGTTGTCAGGGATAAAAGGACTAATAAAAGCAAAGGATATGGATTTATTAGCTTCAAAGATCCCACAGATTTTACGAAAGCAATGAAAGAGATGAATGGTAAGTGTATGGCCCTTTTTTATTTTATGAAACAAATAGATGATATACACTGATATACTACCTAACGCGATGAGAGCACAATCAGCAGTTAAACTAAGCAAAAACTAAAAATTTGGTTAGGTCAAGTTATACCATATTATATTCAGAGAGCCACTTGTTTATATAGGATTGATATTTATCGCAACGCCATACAAAAATTAACCTGTATTTTAAAAAATAAAATATGGTATTTTTCTTTAACTTAGACAGCATATTTTTGGCATATAATCGTTTTAAGTTATTATTTTAAATAACAAATAAAATACATCTAAAAGAATGCCTAGAAAATAACACCAAGATAAAAACGCTGTAAATACAGCTTTTCTCATAGTATTGTTGAAATCATTTTTTCGCTCCGTCTGACTTTTGCAGACAAGTAGTTTATTCTTTTGGCACTAGTTAGCGCCAAGAATAATCACTTGAATTGTAGCGCTAGATATGACGATAGTAACAGAGCGGTAATTGCAATGTGTTTAGCAAAAAAACGCTTGAAACCACGTTGATAACGCCGGGTAGGTAGAAACATGTCGGTGTGTTAACGTTTTTTTTTTGTCTCTTCACATTGTCTTTTCTCGTAAATGACTGTTGTTGTCTTGAAACAAATAAAATCTTCAATTCTTCAAATTTTTCCCTAATTCTTTCAAATTTTATTTACTCACGAAGTAATTATGCAAAATGCAATAATTATAGTTGTTGAGAAAATATTAGCTTAGGCGCACTTTTTTGCCGTAATGCGTTTGTTATTGCTTGGCGTACCATGCCAAATTTATTTGGTATGCATAATAAGTATAAAAAAGGTTGCGCTAGTGTTGTACTTCATTACTCTCTTATCCAGTGTATGAAAATAGTAACAAGTATGAAATCATCATTTTGAGACAACTCCAGAGTTAACATTAGGCTTTCACGGCCGGAGTCTGAGTTTGTACTGGCCGCCCCGCTCGCGCCCGCCCCATTTTTCTTCTTTTTATCTCTTTTTCTTTTTATTTCTTTCTCCTCTTACTCTTATTTCATTTCTATATATATCTCATCATGACACGGCCCAATTACCGAAGTAGTTCGTTTATTACTAACTCTGGCCGTGGAAGCCTACGCATTCATTTCAAGATTTCTATAAGTTAAAGAAGTCGAGAGATACGCATGCTATTCTGTAGCGCGATTGTGTCAGTATGCTAACTCTGTCTAACGATATTTTTTACCCTTGTTTAACTACTACTATAAAATCGATCTTTGCGAGGTGAGGAGGGTATATCGCAAGACATGCGTTCTTCGTTTCAAGTGAAGACGATATTTGATTCATTTTCCAGTCGCCCAGAATGCAATCGGCAGCTCGCAGCTTTTCACCCGGTATAAAAGTTACTAATGTAAAGAAAATGCACATTATTCTGTTTTTATTTGTCTATGGTTTGCACTGAGACTGTTTGCTATGTTTATTAAAAATTCAACTGCTTTTACTGCACTTGTATCCTGTTTTTACAACTTTCTATTGTATACTTGTTTGTCACGTCAAACAAAATAACAGTATAAATATAGATTTTTTTATTGCATAATGTGATCGTTTGAATCTCATCTCTAATTTGAAAACTTCAACACTAAGTTTGACCATTGCAAACAACTTTCAAAAGTAATAGTTATGCTCCTTCTAAAGCTTTTAGGTGCCCTGCATTCTTGCTCGATTAGCAATGCTAACATATTTTTGATTCGAAAGTAAGATCATATACGAAGCACGTTTAGGGAGTATCTTCTCCCAGTTTACGTATTCCCGCAAGTTACCTTGTCTCTCCAATAATAGATTTGATACGATTAACTATTGTGATGAGTGTTTACATTGTTCAAGAGAATTGAAGGACCGCTAGTGCGAGGTTAATGTGAAACTTACTGAAATGCACCTTCAAATTAACGAGATTCATGGACAAAATGCTTGAGTAGTTCAATGGTGAGGGAATAGGAATTTAATGAAAGACATGAAAATATGGATGATGAAAAACGGCGGGGTGCATAGCTGCATTCAGTGAATTACAGCGCCGCTAGTTCTCGGAGTGTGTTGAATGCGATTGCTAGCTGCCGGCGCTACATGTAGCAGTTGCCATATTTGCGAAAATTAATTTCTCTAAGGACCGGGTTTTATAAAATATTCTTATGAATTCGGATCGATAGAGTTATAGATTTCAAGTTAACTATGTTTCTAAACAACAGTTCCATAAATTATCCGTTCGATAAGTATCGGCTCGAGAAACATGACGCCACGTAAAACATGAGAGCATCGAAAGATGGTAACCTCACACACCTTCGCGTATTTCGCGCTAGTTCGTATAAAATCGAGGCTGTCATCCCCAGAGCTGAAAAATATTATTCAAGGCTAGTGCACTTACAAATAAAGGTTTCTCTGTCAATTTGGAAATGGCAGTTTTTGAAGTAAATGAAAACAAAAATAAATATTGTCGAAATTTCTTAATTTCCAAAAAAATTCGATATCGTAAAAGAGAATTACTTAAAAGTGATAGGAAATAAATAAATCGACGCGGTTTATTTATTTTCGTATTAGGCCCGGCTTTGATAAACTACAAAAACAGTTTCTGAAAGAGTACATAACATTTATTGGATCAATAACAGTTCAGTAAGTTAGCAGAGCTCATATAACCATACCCGGAAGTCCTATACAATTTAAAAAAACATTTAATAAGCATTCTGACAATAACGAACGTTCACGTTATCCGAAGCGCATGCAATGCTTGAAACCGGAACTAACTTTAAGGTGGCAAAATTAGAATTATAGATTTTTATATGCTGATGAGACTATATAACGTCAAACTTAAACTTAATAGAACAGATACATTAAAAGTTAATAAATACAATACTCTAATATTCGGGTTGAAGTCTATGAAAATATACAAATGTTATTTACACAACTTGGGCAGATATGTATATTTTTACAATATATAGTTTTTTTTCTAATTTATTCATCTAATACATAAAGGATTTAATTGCAGAAAAAAAAACAGAAATTATAGGGAATATCTATTTATTTGTTTTTTTTTTAATCTTCTGTACCTAGCGAATGCTTTTTGAAGTATGTCGCTACAATTTTCCATATGAGAATTTATTTCTTTTAGCGTTTTTATTAATTATAGTCCCAAATAAACATATACATAATGAAATTAGTTATTCTGCAATAATTTCAAGGAAACTATGTTAGGAACAACTACTAAAAAATGTGTACATTGTTTTTTTAATACTTGTTTGATGGCAAATAGTGGGTGCAAGCTGAGTCAAATAAACCGATACTTGGCCAAACAAATTGACAAAAATGCTTCTGGAACTCAGAAGCTCTCCTCTATTCCTTCGTTTCTAAGTGATCCGGATGATTCAAATGCTCCATACGGAATGTTGTTTCAGTACTTCTTTTTACTTTACTGGAAAAGGGCATTTGCTTTAAAAGGCAATAGGAAGATAATTTCACAGATAATTTCACTTACCCAAATCGGGATACCAGTTGTACAGATTCCTTCACAGTCATTGCAGTAGTTGTCAATTGTATTACTAAAGTATTTGCTTTACTACGATATGCACAGTTGACGTATGTAATATATACTTACTAGCATGATGGAGTACAGTATAATCGTGATCTAGCTGAATAACATTCTTCAGTCAAAAGCGTATTCTGTTCAGCGGGTCTATCATGGAATTCTGTAGGTAAAATCAGTGGGATATAACAACCATCATCTCAATACAAATATTTGAATGACTCAAAATGTACATCAAGTAAATGGTTTCTCTTGAAACACATTAGTTTCTAATTAATGTTTTCTATAATTTCTTTGTAAAACATTGTACTTTCAATTTCTGGCATATCTCAATTTTAAATTTTGCTTCCATTGAATATAAATTTTCACTGTCTATACGGCTGTCATAACCCACACGTCTAGCATTCGGAAAAGTGCATTTAGACTAAAAGAATAATACATATATACAAAATACCTTACCTTTCGTATTTTTGTAAGCGAAATGATGTAGTTTTAAGGTAAAAGGTATTGTTTAGTTTCAGAATATACCGCGGAAACTAATAAAATTAAAAAAAAATAAGGCATATACAATATCTTTATACAAAATGTAACAGTTCTCTCCCTGCTTCGGAGACGACAATATCTGCGATGTGTAATCGATGGTTAGTAGATCGAAGGGTGTAACCGCAATTACTTTCGTAGCGATCTTAAGGACAATGCGCCCAGGAGCGACTTGTGTACTGTACTCCTACCACCATCGGGCCAGCTGTAGGGAAACCTGGAAACCACTACAACGGGGCAAGTTTGTGAGCTTAAACATCAGTGACAGTAGGGACTAAAGCCGCTTGACAAATTAAGTAAATCACATCAATATGAAAGAAATCACTACCATGAGTGTTTAGGTTACTTTGATGTTAACTGCACGAATGGTTACATTAACATTTGTCGTATGAAACGATCGGATCGGATGGAAAATGGATTAACGTAACCTGAGAAATGCATTCTCGCGCTTTCCTAACACTTACATCACTAGCTAAAATTTTGAAATAAATGGTTCGAAAACATAATGTGAATGAATACAATATTGAAGGGGTCGCGAACGCGTGCAAATATTACGTTGCTATGTAGGGATTCTTGCTGTAGTGCCCACATAAGGGTCCAATCAAATCCAATGAGAGAGGAAATGAAATTGACCGCTGCTGCGGTGCTTCTTTGTGTTTCTTCTTGGTCGTAACTTCGGTGTATTTACAGGTAATATATAAACTAGATTGCACTGTTAGGTTGAATGGTGGTGTTTGTTTTTGTATAGGGCAATCACGATGCCAATGTTGATTAGGACAGTAGTAACATTGAGACGATTGTTGTTTACTTGTTGTCTTTGGTCGCTTCACGCTGGTGGTGTCTTTTGGTTCTTTGGTCTTTGTTTCTCTCCTTCAGGATCGATCATCCTACCGCCGATTACCGACTCGAGCTTCCTGAAGCAATAAGACACCGGTAGCCACCATACTTACCAAAATTCATGTCATACCAAATGCCTTCTCAACATTCATTCATTAATACCAAGAAAGCAAATACTTAACCTATTGCTCCCTCTGAGGCTTGCCCTCCTCGTCCTAGTACCATGAAAGCATCCTCTGAAGATTATTGATTCCGAATTTCGACTAATTCCTGGAGCAACGCGATTTTCGAGATTTTTTAAGCTTCTCGATTTTTTTTCAACCCCTCTGACGGCCTGGCAAATATTCACACCTACACCGTTAGGTAGGAGAAGATGTCACAATAACCACTGCTAATCGAAATTATTGCACACGAGCTAGTGTCATTGTAAATTTCGATTCATTTCTATAACAACGATATTTTTGTCTGGAAGGGTTGGTGCTCTTCTTAGTTTGCAAAAGTAGTGACCTATATATTCGCGATTAATACATTATACTTGGTTGATTCGATATGCGTGATTTATTGTCGCTAAATTTTCGGCTATCTACATGTCTTTGTAATCTATGTAACCGTTGCTAATTTCACACAAGTTACATATATATTATGTTATTTCAACGTTTTCAATACATTAGTTCTATTATTAATCTTTTATTTTTTTATTAATATTAATTTAACTAAAGACGAAGTAATTCGAATTTATTCTACAATATCCGAGCTGTGGTATAGTTAACCGTACCTTAAGATTGTATTACAGTTAAACTTTCACTTTACACTTGTTAAATTAACGTTATTTATGGATTAATATTTTTGAATTACAACAATGCCAAAATAATTTCCCTCGAGACATGTGAGTTATAAACGTTATAATATAACTTACATGTCTCCTGTCGCAGTGAAATAATTCTTAAAAAAAATATCACAAGAAAAATTTTGCGCAAGAATAAAAAATAACTACTGTATGCATTAACATTTTTTTTTAAATCTAGTAATGTTTGTGAGATTTAGAAAGCAAAAGCTTTTGTAAAGAATTTTCTTTATAACCGTATAATAAAAAGTTTTCCATTTCTCTCATTGTCACTGTAATATGTACTTCTTAATTTCCGTTTGAAAATACTTAAATTACTTAATAAGATGAATTCTTTACAAACAAATTTTTCTGAAATTAGATGCTATAACAAGCAGAAAAAGAAATTAATGCATTTTAATATTTGTATATCGAAAAAGATCGAATTGAGATATGTAGTACGTATATTGTTTTGTTGTCATAAATTAATTTACATGTAAAACTAAAAGTAATTCAGAATTTTTTAATTACAACAATAATTATTTTCTTCCCAACGGTCCCCAACTGTAGGAAACAAAAAGTTGTGGTATAACAGATCCTGGATTGGAAAACGTTCTTGTTTTCTGTGGTTTGTTCGTTTTAATTTCTTCTTTTACTACTTCTTTCCTTCTTACTGTTGTTTCTGATGAATGGGATGTTTTTGAGGAGTATGGGGTCATATAAAGTACACTAAACGGCATTCCGCCAGCAGCCCATCCTCTTGATACAAACAAATCTTTCTTAGCTTCCCTACGTACCAAACTGACATGTTTCGGAAAATATTTTTGAGAATGTAGCTGTGTTGAACTGCAACTTACTACTAGTAAACACAAAACCAGAAGACCGTAGAAATAAGTTGATTTCATCTTTAATACCTGAAAAATAATCGATTGAAATAAATTATCAGAGAATCTTTAAACATGCGCATAAATAAAATACATCTTAATAGATTAATATTTCAACCGACAGTTCATATGCATTGCTGTGCCTCTTTTGTATTTACTGTAGATGAGTGCTACATTTATCTTTCTTATAGTGTCATGAGTACATAAAAAGGAATACAGGGAATTTCCAAACATTTGTGTACCCCTGCGTAAGTATTTCAAGTTTATAATCGTAAATTTTAGTGTTCTAATCATTACAACACATCAATATGCAACAAAAATAATATTGTAAACACGAATTACGGACGAAGACAAGTATCATTTCACGTCTTCCATAATTTGGAGGGTACGTAATATTTAAAAATTGGATTGATAAACAAACAAAACCAACTAGCCGGGGTTGGAAGTTGTTACCAAGTGAAGAAGGTAGTATTTCTAATGTGCTGAACTCTGCGTGACTTTAATTTGTCTTACCTGAATTCATTAATACCTCAAGAGGTAAATGGCTTCCTTTGTTTCCTATATATTTTTTTGCTTTTGGAATGTTAGTTCAGAAAAAGTGATTTAATCGATTTTTAGCTAACTTAGTGTACAGATACCTTTCGACGTCATCTATGTATAATCATAAGATTTAAAAGCGGCTCACCCATCGGAGCAAGTATCTGTACTAGGAATTCTCTAATAGACGCGAAGCATTTATAATTAGAGTTATAGATATCCTTTAAAAGAAATAACGAATGCATATACACTCTTTTGATATACTATTCAATTTGACCAATTTATGATGTAGGTATGTATGTGTAGATTAAAATCTTTGTATTATAAATTACAGTATCCTGATTTACGTATCAAATGTGTTTTTATTAGGTTATTAGTAAAGCTGCCAGGTCGCCCGGTATATTGTACTTGTCCGGATCGTGGCAAATAGTTAATAAGTAATAGATTGTACATAATAATACATAAGATATTCCGATATATCAAATACACCTGCAGCATTTGATGTTTCCAATAGCGTTTCACTGACCAATATTTGCCGTGAGGAAATGTTCTGATATAAAGAAAACAACCCATTCAACATCTAGTGACGTAACATTTGCATGCGTATACGACGCCAATTTGAGCTGATATCAATTTTAGCGCAACAGTGGTAGAACGCTAACGGTCGTAGAACACCGACGAATAGGGTGTACGAGGTTTCGTACGTATCGGCCTTAGTCTGTCTAGCCTTAACACCCGGCCACAGACCTGTGTACATATACCGAGGATAGACTAACCTGGTGCAAGGAATTGCAACAAGACGGAATATTGGAATAAGATGATGTCCTACCTCATACAGCGCAACAAATTATGAATATCTTAACTGAAAATAGTGTAAGTCCGCTTCCGTGCCCCGCGAGGTCGCCAGATATCTCACCCATATGGGGTATTATAAGGCGACACCGAGTCAATGCAGTGTGGCAAGAAATATTGAGAGAAGCAAGATTCCCTGCAATTAATTCAGTGCTCAACAATATTATTGAATGCTTTTGAAAAAGAGGTGATCTCACCTATTATTGTACATACCTATTTACTATTTTTTTCTGAATTGTGTTTCATTTTCATTTTTATACGTAGTATTTTTGATACTAATAAACAGTATGAGTCGCTTACAAACTCTATAATTGCTAATATACAGTTTTGAATCTTTTCTGTTTGTAAACACCAATCAGAATAAACAATTATTCCGTATAATTTCCTATAAATGTCATTGGGATATAGTTGCAGATTACAAAAACAAAAAAGCAAACTTCGTCTAAGCGATTGATATTGCCATCTCACAGTGTTATCTTAATTTTAGTACGTTATCAGTTAAATAATAAATGAGCAAGTTCTGGAATAATCTTTAAACATTTTAGAATTTCGATATTAAACAATATATATTCAGCGGTTTCGTGTTGTATGGACCCCTTGTAAACAACATGAAGTACGATAACTTACAACTAGGTCAAATACAAAAAATATATACAACATTGTAGTAGTCTAGAAAGCGTGAGAACTTGGATGTAGCAAACATTAAGCTTTTGTATTATAAAAATACCGCAATGATCTTTGACTTAGACTAAATATAGTTGAATAAAGATCTTGTTATCTTTTCTACCATGTGGTATTGAGTGGACTGTGATATTTTTGAAAAATTTTCCGTAATCTCTATAATTATAAATTTTATATTTAGCATTTGCTACTGCTTCTGTTAAATAATATTTATATTATCCTAAATGTGTAAATACTCTTTCGAATATAATTTCATTACAAATTGTTAATTTATATTGCGTTCGTTATTTTGATTTATACGTATTGGTATTATGCATTGCGGTATTATTACTCTTGTTGTAATTGTCATTTTTATGTATTTCATTACCCTTGTGTTTCCAAAATTACACTGTTTTTAGCTTATGTAATTCAAAATTTAAACTTAAGATAGTTTTGGTTTGCATCTTTGTTGTCTTTGAATTTCACAAAAATCATAAAATAATCCCATTACAGTTAGTAGTAACTTAAAGTTCATAATGTTTGGAAATGTTTTTGAATAATTTTATGTCTGTCAGATGGGGTATAACATGGAATGAGTGAATAAAGTTGCCTCTCTCGATGTTCTCTTCTATATATACCATATGATTGATTGAATGTACCCTCTAGCAAGCCATGACGTTTTCTTCCTTAAACTTAAATTGCTAGAATAACTTTAAATACTAGTACAGTACACATGACAAATGTAATTTATTTGTCACTGTTACATCACTACTCGCTACCAACAAGATATTTTGAAAAAATAATTTAGTTGCTTGCTAGAGGATACATTATATGATCATATAGTATTTTGTCATGAATAAATCTGTATGAACTCTTATTCAAATTCTAACAAAGTTTGTTTAAAAACATTGCTTCAAATTCATTGAACGTTTTTTGAATAACAGACTCCACACCACAAATATTAATTATCTGACTGGAAGCCAGCGTTTCTAGAGCGCGTAGAGTGATTGTCAACCGAGTTGCCGTAAAAATTCGTCATTGTCGTACTTTTTATAAACTATTGATTGATATCTGTGTCTCCTAGAAAAGGAGAAGAATAGAAGAATTCATGTCTTGTACCAAGCGTATATGTTTACCACAGTAAACTTATCAAACCCGAGGGTGCAGTTAAAATTAGTTCTTTGCTTTATTAAGCAAATTTTTGTTTCTTTGCCTTGAATATGGTTTCGTGCATGTCTAATTCTCTGGAAGGGTTTACATTTTTAAGTAACTTAAGGTTTTTTAATTCGATATTATATCCAGATTTTACCATGCGCTCTGTAACAGTAGATAAGTTTATTAGCACGAAAGTGCTTTTTGTATATGCTTTAAATTTCGCGTTCAAATTCCACGCCAGTTGATGCGGAAATACTGCATTTTCGGACGAATTCGGCATGTTTCCAATTCTCCATTTGGCTTTGGGAAAATAATTAATGGCACTTCTCACCCGTTACGGCGACGGGGTGAAGTAACAAGGTCATGGAGTGCTTTACGCTCACTGTTCCTACACCTTAAAACCTATAAGCTTTTAATGTGTAGGAACCGTTGGGCCACTCCCCACACCAACTTTATCGTAATCATTATATGCAATTTTTAAATTCCAAGCCTTTACTTGATATCCAATTTATCTTTAGGATTGCTTAAGATTGTTTTTTTTTAAGTGTTACTTGCCATGACAGACACGTTAATATTTTACTTAATCCTTTAACTGCCGAATAGAACTCTAGTTTTATCAATTTCTTATTACTGATGTATGTCATGAAAAACAAAAACCTATGTAAAAAAATAACTACCCCCAATTACACAGTCGAGTTTGATAGATTTATTACAACAATACACATGTGCTTGGTACAAAACACGGGCTTTTTTCGCTTTCTCCTTTTGCTTTCGAAATGCAGATGTATACCGTACAAATATAACTTGCATGACACAATCAAATCTACAAAATGGGCTTCTGATTTATTATAACTTGCTTAAAGACTTGAAATCGTTGAAGATTTTTAGGGTCCTGCTTAGTTTCCCCAATTTTGCTCATTACTACTTCCATATTAAACATTTTTTTAGAACATGTATTGCTGCTTAATGTCTTCCTTTAAATATTTTCCAAATGTCGACAAAGAAGCGATTTGTGGCTTTACGCTTCATAAAATTATTTTTTTTCATTTATTTGACTGACCATGTCAAGAAAGATAAACGAAAACTGCGTTGAGTTAAATTTCGAATTACAAAATATTAAAATGAAATAAACCATAAATATGTAATGTAATTTAAAGTAAAAGTAAAGTAATTGCATTAATGAAAATGATAAAAAATTTAGTAAGTATGATAGGATTATCGTATTGTCATTCACCTACCGCCTTCTTATTATAATTATACTACTCAAGTTACTTTAAGCTTAGAAGCTGCTGTGAAACTGAATCATATCGAAAGTAGTTGTTGGCAGAAAAGATGTTAAAGGGAGAACTCGACGTCAGATGTAAAAGTTCTTCAAACGTTCAACGTGCTGTGGATTTAGTGCATGCGAGCGTAGGACGCAGTGTGGGTAAATAGCAAATATCAGATACTTCGCTGTAATATAACCCTAAATATACACATAATGCATGAAATGTAGTTGTATATGTTGATTTTGTAATCAGTTTGCAAAAGAAGACTTTTATGAATAGGCCATGCTCAATATTCGTATAAATATTATATAAAATAAATATATACAAAATATGTTACATGGAATTTCCTTTAAATGATACGCAAAAGGCCGAAATGGTGTACTAAATTGAAACCTGCTATGTAATGGAACTTGATAATCAGCTTTTTTTTCTCTGAATTATAACTTCAATAAAGCTGAGGTTTTAATAATCTTTGATTTGATAATCTTTACAAATGGTTTTTGTTCTTGTGGATATCGAACAGCTAATCTGATAGCGTTAGTTATTGCATTTATTTGCAATTACTGCTTGTGATAATATTCTAATGCTTTTCTTATCCACACAATCTCCCACAGTTAGTAATAGTCGCCCAAATAATTTTCCAAACGAAAGAATCTAAAACCCATGATGGAAGTCTATCATAGACAATCCATTGATCATAAAAATAATTTTATAAATTGTGTTCGGGACCCTCGTATTGTTAAAAAATCTGTTTGCGATCAACTAGCGATAAATTCTGTAAATACCCTATTTTTCGGACCATAATTTCACCCTTTTTTTACGTAAAAAATCGACTTAAAGTCGGGGTGTGTATTATGGTTCAAAGGTGACATCAAATATACACTCTATACTGTATCGAAGATAATAGCGATGTTCAATTATTGGCGCAATACGTTAATAAAATTAGTACAGCGCGCCACTGAAGGCAGGATAGGTATGTACCCAGTCTTAGAGTCTTTGTGTAGGGGCGTTAATAGCTACTAGTCTGTAAGAATGTGCAATTTTGTATGCTTCATTTAAATTAATATTTTCATAAATTGTTAGAATTTTTATTTAAAGATTAGAAAAATGAATGTCAAACAAAAAGGACTTTTATATAATCTGAGTTATAAATTCAATGTAATGAATTGTGCAAAACAATATGGAAACACTGCAGTAAAAAGGTAATTTATTTCACCATCAACAAAAAAAAAGGTTCATGAGTGGAAAAAATAAGAGATACTGTTATCTAAACGCAAGAAAAGATTCTTTTCGCCTCTAGAAAAACGGTCAGAAGTAGAGGTATAAATGAAAGATTGAATAACAAACCATGGAAACATGGGAACATGTGTTTGTACGAGAATGATCATTTTTGAAACGAAAAGATGAGCAACTGCTAATTTTAGATTTTACCGGATCACCGCCCGGATGCTTTAAATTTATGAAGACGGATTATATATGCGTACAAAAGAAATCATTCTAGCCAAAACATGCCATATCGACGAGAAGAAAGTCTTAACTTTGAACTTAATTAAATTGTAAATATACATGAAGCTTCTAGTTTTTGATATTCTTTCAAATCGGACTGTAGACTGCAAAGATACCAAATTAGTAGTAAATAAAACACGTCACCAAAAAGCTCACTACACTATAGTTTTAGCTTCTCACGTGCTCGGAAAAGTGATACTGCGCTTGTTAATTTTCAAAAAACAAATGTCATCGGAAGATAAAATTTCTACTTGCATTTTTATCCACCTTCAAGAGAAAGGCTGAATGATCGAAAACGGAATAAAATTATGGATAGAAAAGGTATTGGCAAAACATCCTGGTGCGTTATTTAAGCCTGCGACGTTCGTGGGGGATTATTTCTGAACGCATAGCATACAATAAATCAGCAAGTTTCTAAAATAAATTAGTACAGAAGTAGTTGTCAGTCCTGGAGACCTCTAAGTGAGTTAGTATCCTTGAATATTTCTATCAATGAGGACAATAAGTCATTCAGAAATTTTGTGCGGGAGGAGTGGGATAAATGGATAGCAAAGTCAAATAACGGTGTTACATCAGCAGGGCGTATGAAACTACTAAGAATTTCACAAGTTTACATCTCTATTAAAGTAAAATTGTAAGGAATGCAAACTCATTCATGCATTGGAAACGGTTTATTGCAAATAATTCATTATGTATCTGGTAACAAGAATTCTATTCAGAACTACCAATAGGATAGTACGACTGACAGCTTAAATTTATAGCACGTAACCCACGTATGTAAGTGGTGTTGTCGAATAACCAGGTAAACTAACTAAATAAACGTTGAATGTTTTGAGATGCATTGGAGACGACAGAGTCTTATAAATAACGACGACAAAATTGGAATATGGAAAATTCTCTCCTTGTTTTAAATTAAAATAAGTCATCTTTTAATTGAATCAAGCAAGTTAATACAAGTCCTATTAGTTTTCAAATAACATCAATCATCAATGTTTGGTACATCTATCCTTTAAGTTCTACGGCATTACAAATGTCTTGGTTTACAAAAAGCAGAAGGGTGTGCGCGAGAGTAGTTTAGCAAACGAAATTGATAAAAAAATCTTTAAAATCTCCAATAAATAAACTAAATAGATAGTCAGGATTTTAAATAGGCAATTGTTTATTTAAAAAAATAATCGGGAAAAGCGATAAATTATTGGCAATACATTTTGTATGCGTTTACTAATTTTTATTCAACATTTATTTTGCATATTTTAAAATTTTAAAGCAAAGAATCTTGACGCCAAATTAAATTACTCTTGGAATTTTTCATGACTAGAGACCGGATTATATGCAAAGTGCATATATTTTATTTTACTTATTTATTATATTTTTATATATTTTATGTCTATATGTAGATGTGTTACACTGATTAAAGTTAATTAGCGTTAATTAACTTTAATCAGTGTAAGACGTCTACAAATAGACGTAAAATATAATAAATAAAATAAAATATGTGCACTTTGCATATAATCCGGTCTCTAGTCATGACTATATATTAAAAGGTTAGTGCAGTTCCTTTGTCTACTCCAACAATATGAGTTGTCTCTAGAAGAACACTTCTTGGTATAAAGATTTACTGGAAGTAAATTCGCTAAACTTTTCTTTGTGTAACATTAGTTTCTTTTAATTTTGAATTTTGATAAACAAGAATATATGGAATTTATATTTTCTCAAAATCGCCTTGCTTGAACTTTTAATGATATGGTAAGTCATTTTCTGCAATCTCTTCAATAAACTCACGGAATTATCGATGATTTAGCCCAGTGGATCTGATGAAACTAGCAACTGATATGAGTGGTTTTAGAACTACAGACACATCCAAACATTTTCTGCATAAGCACTGTTAATAAATAATACAATGTAAGACTAATGGTTTTCAACCACCATTATTTTCTACAACTTTTGGCACAGGTACAACCACTCCTTTATTTTTACAATACATGATTTTTCCTCCATCAGTTGCAATTATTAATGGCTGCCGTGAATACTATCAACATCAAAAAGTTCTTTATACAATTGATAGCTTTTATCTACTCCTCGAATAAAAATCAACACCTGAGCAGTAACTGACACATCCGTTGACTCATCCAAGACCAGAGAAAATCATTCAATATGTCCATTTTTGTCAGAGAGTTGAGATGATATATTTTCTGCGATGTCTTGTACCCTCCGAACCACCTGCCGACAAACTGACAATTTTAAATAAATGAACCTTTTCGAGGTGCATTTCTTCGGCTACTCCAGTTACGCATTATTTGATCATTTCTGCATTGGTGAATAGTTTTCCACGTTTTGCGACTTCAAGAGCCACGCGAAAGCTGGCAGGAGCTGCAATTCTTGTGCAGTATTGATTTTCGTAAGGAAAGATATATGTTAAGTAATTTTGATTAGTTGATTAGTTCCGTTGATCTTTAAATGTTCTGTATTCACTGTCTATTTTTCTATTCTTTTACATATTAGTAAATCACACATAAAAAGAACAAGTTATATCAAAATACTATTACGTATAGGCGTTGGTCGGTCGGTTTGAAAATGTCTTTTACACACCGTGTTAAGCACTACTTTATTTCGTAACAGACAGTTTCACTTCCATCGCCTTCCCCAGGCAGACTAACTCGCGATAGTGCCGCTAGCCTTTTTATAGTCTAATTACTGCCATCTCGAATTGGGTGGAATACACCAAAATTTTCTTGGACCAACGAGATTATTCGCGAATGTCTAATTGTTACTATGCTTTTGGAAGTACTACTAGCGTCATGTATTAATGATAGAGGGTACCACCACTACCTATTTCTGTCCAGGCGACTAGTCTGAAAATTACAGAATCTATAATTTTAAGTTTCCTATCTATAGTATAGATAATCCTATATATAGTATAGATAATGTCAGAAAAATTAAAACGGAACTTACTGGAGTAATCTGTATGGTCCAAAAGCTGGAAAGTTTGGAGACCCCTGCGCTTCGATAGACCGAATATTTTTAAAATTTCTCAATATGCATTTGTTTACTAATGATTCTCGCTTTTGTGGATATCGAGATTCTTGATTACCATTTATACCTCCATTTCCATTATAACTATTAAATTTAAATACTCTTGGCGGATGTAATTTGAACGATGTTGCATTTTGTATTCTTGGAGGACTAAACAATGTGCGTTAAGTAGTTGGACATAGGGTATATACCGTGACATCATAAGGTTTCTAGGACGAAGATGGGATTGAAATAAAAAATATGTCTGAACTTAAGCCATAATATTATACTCGTAAGTCAACCTTAACTTTTCAAGATTGTTTTGAGTGTCATCAATAAATATGACATTTGATTTAAAGATACAATAAAACAACAAGTTGAGCTGGTTTTCAGGATTTTATTAATAAAGACAAAATTAAAGCAAGTGTTGAAATTGCTCATGCTGTTAAAGGCATTTTGCAGCATTGAGGACTTTATTAGTGCACATTGTTCAATAATTCTTTACTGCAGATCTTGCAAATTAGTAATAAGAGTTTTAAATATTCAATTCTTTTCGCGAGAAAACACGAAAAAGTTCATAGTTGTCAAACAAGGTGATCGTGGTAGAAATTCAACTTCCGTATGTAAGCTTATAATTCAATTGTCAACAAACTTACGAAGAAATGCTATATTTTCTTATATTCTGCATTCCGTTGCACCATCTTGCTGGAAGTAATTATATTGTAATTCATCTTCGTGCAGCTGATCAATAAATTCAGTTAAAATGTTTCTATGCCTCTCAGCATACTGCTGCATTCTATAGTATACTGCGAAACACCAAGTTTGGCAGTATGCAGAAACGATTCAACAACAATATGACGATTTTCACTACTCCACATCCGAATAGTTTGGGAATTGACGTACCCCGAAGGATGAAACCACGCTTCATTAGAGAAAAATGTCATATGTAGCAGGTCATCATCTTGGATTAAATTATTTGCAAACTACTGGCAGTAAGTAAGACGTCTAGGGTAGTCTACTGACAAAATACCCTGATGTGATTGAATCTTACACGGATACATGTGTAAGTTTCCCTTTACAAGTTTCTGGCATGTTCTATAAGAAAGTCCAATATCTTGAGAAAGACGTTTCAAAGGTTTTGTGGATTCATCGTCCATCCGTTGACGAACGTCATTTATAACTTCTTCCCGACGAACATTTGGTCTACCGGCGCGTGATTTATAACCCAAAAACCACGAAATACACCAACACAATTGGAAAGGCAGTTATAACATTTTTTGGAAATTACAGCTAACTCTGGAAAGTGCTCCCTAAAATAAAACTATCCAAACATGCATGCTGGTTGTACAACCACATTCCATCAATTCGCACTTCAGTTCGAAAATTGGATTCGAAGACCATCTATGTTTTTCGCATTGTATTGTAAACCATATTGGAATTTATTCAAATTGTATGTTCAAACTTGCTTTCAGCAGTTTTAACACATTTATTGTTAACAGTCCATGTCACTGTGAAAATAATTTTCGAAACCGTCAAATTTAATACCAACAGTTCAAACATATGTTTTCTATTTCAATGCTATCTTAGTCCCAGAAACTTTATATTACGGTGTTAAAAAAGTGAGATTCCATTTAAAATTTTTGACTCGTTTTTTGAAATCACTTTTCTACAACATTTTCCGCTTCTTACATAAAGTATTTTTTTGGCGTGTATTGTGGCACATTGGTTTGTACCAGAGTTTTGTAACAGTACAAGTTGGATGTTGCGATCTTGGCAATTGGTTATGTTAATTATAAAATTAAGGGATACAATTGTAACAATAAAAAAAGAAAATTACTATTAATCATACTCAATGACTTTTATTTAGACAAGTATAACTTTTGGGATTATTAAAATCAAGAAAATATTTCTTAAAAAGCAAGCAAGTTTTCAATGAGCTTTTTTTATATTTGGTAATTTTACTACGCGAGCTCATGACCCAAAAATTCCTCCTTTTTAAATTCCTCATAAGTGTGTCATTTTTTAAATTTTGGCGTAATTTTAAAATACCATGTTTTTAGAAATAGCATAGCAATACATTGGCAATCAAAATTGGACATTTAATTCCGTTAGCAGATTGTGAATATTTTTCGATTGCATGTTTAGTGCTGTTTTCAGAACTATTTTTAGCATTCCATCGAGATTAATTGACAATGACTACCAAAACTATTGCGCGATTCGGCGTATACGAATTTTCTATGTGGAATATTTAAATTGAGGATTAGATTCAATTACAGAAAGTAATTAAATCGCCTAGTATTGAATGCATGTAGAAAGCAAAATCAATATGTTAGTTGATGTTGTTGCTAAGTTGTAGCGATAACATAATATGAAATTTAGCTAAACCAAACAATAGCCGGAAAAGCACCCTTAAATCTACGTTGCCCTATGCAAATAAGTTACGCAAAAACTCACTCGATGGTTTCAATTTTAGGAATACAGAATACTTGCTGATGATTTAGAGAACATTCATTCTATTATATCGTTATATATGTACATAATAACAATTTTTAATTGTTATTCTTTTGCTAAAAATTTCGTTTCGTTTGCGTTAAGTATGTAAATGTGCCGGAATGTAAACCTGTTTAATAAAATCTCCAAAATCATGTAAATTTACAAACGTTATTTCGACACAATTGAAACATATTTAAACAATGAACACAATATAGCAAGCCGTTACTTATAGGAGATGAAATCATTCGATGATAATATTATTTTGCTTTGAATTTTGTCTGCAATTAATTATTAAATATCGCTTAAATTTAATAATTAAAAGGGATACCAAAAAGGAAATTAACTGAATAAAAAACGTTAGCAATATTTAGAAGAAAACGGGATAACATTCTTCAATAAAAGTTGGCTCTAATAACAGTAGATATTAAAATTGACGGAAATTATGTAGATTTAAATAGTTTTTGATTTCAGTATTATCTTTTGCGTTGTCATTTGTAGCAAGAAGTTTTTTTTTGTGTAAATGGTGTATCATATTTCTATATTTAAGAAAATGAAACGATATGTGAAGCTTATTGATTTATTATTTAATTTTTACTACTGATATACGAGACATTTTTTAAAGTAAAAGTTTTGGTATAAAAGAAGCAAAGGATAATTTTAACACCTTTATTTTTATATGAAAACCTGGGGCTTAATCTGCTTTTCAACGTAATTTCTATCTATATTAAAAGACTTATTGGATCGTACTGCCAGTTTCTGCATCCCATCCTTACAAAAATCTGTCACCTGATTTGCTAACCTCTCCACCACGGCTGTTTTGAAATCAACATCAAATTGTTCCCAGTCATATGGCACGATCTTGAGTTCTATGGGTCACTTGTGGATGAGCATTATCGTAGAGCAAAACGATCTCTGCACTCACCATTTTGTAACTTCTGTTTTGTATTAAACGATGCAGTTTATGCAAGGTATAATATATGTCAGCATTGACGTCTCTTGCATTTAAAAAACACACGATTTATGAGATTTTCAATGATCAGGGGCATTTTACACACGTATAAACAAACTTCAGCGCAGGCATACGCTTCCGTGATGGCGTCTGTAGCTAGACAAAAGGTAACTGTACTTAGTGCGTAACGGCAGCCGCAGCTTTCGGCGGCCATATTTTAAAACATTTCTTGCTTTAAAAATGCCTCATACCAATCTGAATTCAGTTTATACACAAAAAGTAGTTACTTTTGTCAATACAGTTAATACGTGTTCGTTTCTTACAACTCTCGCTATTGTAAATACTTTCCCACATTTTACTCTTTGTCTTCTCATTCTTTGTTGAAGTTCAGAGGTATTTTCCTTTATTTTAACTTTCCAGTAATAACTATTTCTTAGGAGTACCGATTATTATAACTACCTTTCTTTTAGTCTAGTGCTCTAGTTGACTACTGTATATCACATTTGGAAAACATTCAATTTTAAAATTTCTGGCGATAGAAGACATAAATGGTTTTATCTACAAGATAGACTATGCACTAAATGTCCCGTTTACTGTATTTAGTTTTACATTTTTAGAAGAGACGTGGTCTATAACGTCCACGACATCGTGTAAATGTAGTTCTCCTGTTACCAATGGTATATTAGTGGTTTCAAAATGTTTTTCGATGCGACTGATCGAGCAATTGCATAACAAAAATTAATATAACTGCTTACTGATTGTTTGGATTTATGTATAAAATACTCAAGTAATAGAGATCTATATTTTTAATAATTAAAAATTCAAATCTCATCTCTAATTAAGTATTACAAATGTCACCAGAAAATTCGATTGCTGTAACTTTTTGTTTTTTTTCTGGGCCTACGGGGTGATCGCCCATTTACGCGCCAGTTATAATCTTAACCATTAATTTTGGATAGCAATGGATAACAGAATTCAACTCATACCATGTGCTATTTGATGGGTTCTAGATATAATCATTCAGATACGGATTTTATCTCATTATTGAGACTGATTAATACATTGATAGATGTTGGTAACGGAATATTTTCAGAAATAACGAATTTGTTCAATTCATCAATGATTTCCTTATGCGAATTACATGCTAATCTCAAATGGTTCAAAGATTGCTTTCTTCGTGACACAGGGGCATGCAAGCGTCATGATAATCTCAATTTTGTGCAGGTGTTCGGGATATTTTTTTAAGTTTTTGGGTAAACAATCCCTTTGCAGCACTGTAGGCCCATGAGATTTTCATGCTAATTATATTACTTTAATCTTTGCTGACATTTTCATTCCAAGAGCAGAGGTTTTAGTTTTGTACTTTGCCACTTTACTCCAAGTCTTAATGGTCGTGTAATTGTAGTTATGGAATCTTGTAATGAATACGTAGGCTTCCACGGCCAGACTCAGTAGTAAGCGAACTACTTCCGGAATTGAACCGTGTCATGATGAGATATAAAAATAAAATAAGAGTAAGAGGAAAAATAAATAAAAAGAAACGAAAAGAAAAACGAAGAAAAATTGAAAAAAAAGGGGCGAAAAACGAAAAGTGGCACGGTAACTCGACGTGTTAACTACGATAGCCTTTTCCCAAACTTGCCAAACTTTTCTAATGGTTTTTTCACCTTGTGTCCGCCAAACAAATGCAATGTCATGTGTTCCAAAGAAGTTAAATTTCGATACGCCCGAAAAAATAACTATATTTGAGTTTTCGCTAGGTCAGTCGAAATGATTAAGTGCCCATTTCAACCTGGATAACCGCATTTTATTTTTCAGGACGGCTTTCTTTTGTAGTCGGAAAGCACATACGCTTATGTCCTTTCTTTTAATTTTCTACTCAATTGTGTTAATGTTGTAGATCGTTTCTTCAAACATAAACGCTGCAATACTCACGTACAGTTGCTTTTTTCTGATCGGCCACCGCGTCTTTTGTTTTACATATTATCTGTTTCATTGTATTTTTTTAAAGACCGACTAACTGTTGATAGATTAATTGGTTGAAATGTATGTACGTAAGATCGTAAGAATGTACTAGCTTGTTTTTAGCTTTCAGGTAGGTAATTTGATCGAATATTTTCTTATTGTCTTTGACAAATTTTCCAAAAAAAAGAAAAGCTTTATCGATGAAACACTTTACTTTGGATGCATTCCATCGTCATGAAAATGAAATTTCCATTATTTCATTTTCATTTTGAAAATCTCTAGATATTCACACAAGGTTCAGTTATTAAAATATGCTAAAAATTCTAATAAACACATCATGTTAAAGCTAAAATTATAATTTTATAATGAAATTTTGAAATAAATTTAATTTTATGCCCGATGAAACCTACAGCTTCGTTAATACACTACAAATAACACTGATATCTTCGACATTTCTACTGATCAAATGAACTTTTTAATATTTTAAATTCAAAATGTCTCAGTTTACGTTTTATGAAAATAACAAAATTACCGAAATTAAAGCTTAGTTAAAACATTTTACTTTGTTTCCAGTGTCACAGTAGTTATTTAAAGCTTATTTCTATGGAGATAAGCTCGTATTTTGAAAGAATACATTTTTAATGTGAATCTAACTGAATTTACTTGTATCTGAAGTTAAGAATTCGTATGCAAAATAATTTTACAATTTCAAATTCAAATTTATTATGACCATTATCGTTATAAAAAATACATTTATCTTATTTGTATGCAATATTTAATTGTCTTATATGAATATCGTTTTTAATATATGAAGATGCCATGAAATAAATTTTATAAAACGCAATACATTTCGAAAATGTTTCGCAGTACATATGGAAAATCGACGAATAAGTCTTATCTTATTAATTTTGTATTTACTCTCTTTACTTTTTATTATAGCTGGAACCATTACAGTGGCATTAATGCAAGTCAAGGACGAATGAAGTAGATGAATTATTTTATAAATATAATAAAGAGTTTAGTTTTACCTAACTCTTTAAATCAAAAGGATTAAAATTGAGATTATTGTATAATAATTATCAAATATCATCCACTTTTTAATCCTGGTTTTACCAATAACATAATAACTCATTTAGTTCTTTATATTATAGAGGGGGAAGGGGGAGGGGAATATTATATTTGTGTTATATAGTGGATATGGTAAAAACTTTTTTGTGTTTTAGTACAACTATTAAATCGTTAGAGACCTATATCATTTTGGAATAGCTGGATGTGATATCAGCAAATTAAAGTTACATTACTACACTGTACTTTAATGATATCGCTGACTGCACTAGTAATATGTATGCATACAGGAACGATCCAATATTTATTTAAGAAATTATAGTTTAAGCCAATCGACTGTAAATAACTAATACACAGGCTATAAAGTTACTAAAGTTAATACTCAAAGGGGAGTGACCGCTCTTTTTAGTTTAACAGTAATGAAAAAGAAAAACGAACGGTTTTAATAGTTAATCTTAAAAGAAGTTTGAGAATTCTACTAACAATAATACAAATTTAAGTTTTTTTTTAGATGTGATTTTTCATATACTTTCTTAAACATTATATCATTGAAGATGCCCTTCGTTCACTAGCTTATTTAAACGCAAATATTAACCTTTTATGAAAGTTATTTCAACCATTGGATGTACATATTCCACAATTATAAAATTTAATTTTGGTACATCAATTCTTTTAAGAATACCAAAATGATTGAAATCGCAAGGAAACTTCCTTGTCACTTCCCAAAATGAATTGCAGTCAAAACTCACTCTTTGTAATAATGCTTGTTTAAGTTTTATAATCTATTAACATATAATAAATTAATTTTATGATGTTAACTTATCGGATATTTAATTTTAATAAAAGTTTACCTAATGCTAAATTATGCATTTCTGGATTATCAGCCTTAATTGAATTTTTTGACTTACTTTTATGGATTTATAAGTTCCTGTTTGTTTTTTTCCAAATTATATTTGCTTGATCGATATTATATTTAAAGGTTAAGTTAATGCCATATTTTGCAAATATATGGCCCAATTCAGAATGATTTTCCGTTCTGCTTTTCTAGATTCTGAATATATTAAAACAATGATTATAGTTCGTACATATGTATACATATATTTTAATGGTAATATTCAACCTTATAATCAGCTTGTTTGCAAATGAACAGATTATAAATTTGTATTTCGTTCCTTAATGAACTAAAATAAAAGAACAGTTATTTTATATTCCGTAAAACATTTCATAATATATAATGGCATCGAATAGTTTACAAACTAACCAATTTAAACTATTTAACATACAATGCGTTCATTTAGTACCAGAATAACCAAGAGGTATGTAGACTTAAATAAAAATGTCTTCAGTGTAATGTCACATGCGTAAGTAACTAAGAACCCAATTAAGTTAGATACAGATAAACCCAAAACTATCATTTATTCAAAAAACAAACATAAATAAATATCTATTATGTAATAAAATGAAACTAAAGGCCAACATTTGCGTATATTCACACCATTGACAAATGTGAAAAACATGTTAAGGCATTTGATGTAATTCGATTTTTAAGTAAATACTGACTACTAAAATTCAAAGTTAGTTTTATTACAACTTATTTTGTGTAGATAATTGCTTTTTGAATAAACATTATATTTTACGTTCACTTTCATTTAAACTTAATGTTTTCTAACACCGAATGTTTATAAAAATAGTAAGTTTCTACAACTTACCTAATTTTGATATCATACTAAACACATTTCTATTTAAGATTATATATCAACTTGATTATTTTATGTTACCAGTCAAAACTGGCTATTTGTAAACTACTCGCACTATCATGCAAAATTTTGGACAGGAATATTAATTGCCCATTTTAGTTTAGAAGTTCACCAAATAGTTTAAAAATTCATAAAACTTCTGGCTATTTCAGTGGAAAATTCTATTGTTATTAAAATAACGTCCTAATTAGTTAATTTACATGCTATCGACTTAATTTAAAAATAAGTTGTTTGTATATTAGCAAATTTACAAGGATACCCGATTTGCATTTCAAACTGTATTAATAATAAACCACTGTCTATTCAATAATATCAAATGCGTTGACCAACATCAGAAAGAATCAAGAGTCTAATTTAAATTTCTAATTATTTTATAAATATTCAAATGAAAAGCTACATTATCAAAGCTCTACCATATTTATTAAAAAAACGAAAAATCCATTACTGATTTTCGCAGTAAATTATAAACTATAAACCACTTTAATATATATCGCCCTTCTACATATAAGAAAACCAACAATTAAACTAATTTCATTGTTATACTTTTAGCAGTTCTAATAAATACTATAATAAATTAAATCTTAATACGGTTGGCAAATATATAAATATATATGTATATACAGGAACTTATAGTACAATTGTACACATGCAGGTTACTCACCTGTTGCGAGTCCTTTCGAATTGTGCAATTTCAGCGCTCGCGATAGAACAACTACTAATGGTAAAACTGAATGAAGCGAATTTGTAGATTTACGATAATGGGATGATGTGCCACCGCTATCTAGTGTTCTTGCGCTTTATCCCTATGTGTTCGTCATCTGATCTGATGTTGCGTATTAAACGTAAACTCAAAAGGTATTCTTGTATGAAGATTAGAGAGTAGTTTTCCACATGTACTATTAAATGTTGTTAATTAGCAGGTAAAATACGAGCAGTTACTACGTTATTCGCTGTTACAATTGCCACAATTCAATTTTATAGGCGACACGAGGTAATACATAAATATATATATTTTAAGACAAAATTTTGAAAAAATGTTTCCAATAAAATCAGCAGAATCTAATCTAGCTTACTATTAGGATGTTTATTGTATTGGCGCAAAATGAATTCTTATCGTTTTCGATTATTCTTTAGTTCTACGCAATACAAAATTCAAAAAAATAAACAGAGGAATATATAACTTAAGAATATGCTGTGAAGAAATGCCCAAACCAGATAAAGAGCTAGGCTGACTTCACAATATTATGATAAAATGTTAAAAACACATTTGTTGAGAGATGTTATTCTTTAATGCGTAACATAGACTTTAACTAGACCGACAGAGAAGTACGATAAACACGTTCAGACAATTTGAGCAGGTTTGCGTAATAAAATTTCTAGTAAAACGCTCGAGGAAAAGTTTTTCCATTTGATGTCAACTAAAATGGTCACTGTATATTTTTATACCCATTCTCTTCAAATCTGTTGATTTCCATTTCTATCTTGGACAAAATGTACATAGCTGCGGCTTAATAAAACTATATTGTGATGATTTCGATGAAAATCCTGGAAAATGGGGGTAATAGAGAGAAAAATGTTGACACATTTAGCAAAACACAATTCTATAAAAAAAATTTTTTGTTGTCTAATGTAATGTTTTTATCCGTTTTAACACGAAAATATATAGTCTTTTTGGTATATACTTAACCACAACAAAAGGTTTTATGTGTTGGTTTACGTCTAGAAAGTTTTGTTATGGGAGAATCTTCATTATCATATTTGTTAAATAAATGTGAGTTGAAGATATAACATAAGAAATATTTATGTTAGTTAAGGTTTTGTTGCAGTTCATGTGTACTCAGCCTAACTGGTAACCTACCGGCAGTATGAACATCGCAAATGAGAATCTTTTACCCAGTTGCAATTGTTAAAGGCTGAATTGTTCTCACGATTTGCCAATTTCATGGCAAAGTGATTTCTCAATGAAGTAGTTATTTAAGAGTAAAAATACATATTTTATATCTTAACATAATTCCCAACAAATTCTATGCATTTAGCTTTCATTTGTCTCAAATCTCTTTCCACCAAGCCATTTTTTCAAGTGCAACACATTTAATTGTGTCCTGATGGAACAAAACATTTTTTTCTGAATAAATGCAACCGTTTTTCTTCGGTTCAGGATAGAAATGTGTCAATACATCGGCATAATATTAATGAGTTATTGTCCTTTTTTCTGTAAATAGTAAATGAGGATTAGGCCTTCGGAAAGATGTAACGGAACATGTATGTGTGTATATGTATGCTTTCATTACTTAGATGAAACATGGATATTTGAAAATGGCAGCAATATTTATTCTTGGCAGAACAGTAATGGACAAAGTGTGAAAAAGTTAAAGTATAAAGACAAGAGGTTTGTTTTATTACAAATATAATTTCTATTTCCCACCAAGCTTGTTTATAGGTATATAGTTTTACATGCAGGCAATAGTGATGGTTTTATACCAGGTGCTTCACTTATATTTTGTTCAAAAACAAGAGGGCATAATTACCACAGAGAAATGAACAAAGAAAATTGTAGAAAATGGTTTACGATGCAGTTGTTACCAAATATAAAACCTAATTCTATGATCATTATGGATAACGCTAGTTATCACTCTGAATTAAAAAGCAAGGCACCAGATACTAGTTTTAAAAAAGGCAATATTCAAGAATAGCTGGCAAATAACAACATTATATATGATCTTAGCATGTTAAAACATCAGTTATTACATCTAGTTGCATTGTGAGTATTCATTAAAATAAGTTGAAGCAAGTAAATAATGGTGTATATGTTTTAGACATAATCCACCGAAGGAATATGTGATAGATGAACTAGCAAGTGCACATGGCCACACAGTGCTAAGATTACTTCCGTACCACTGTATATTCAACCCTATTGAAAACATATGGGGAATTGCAAAAACATATTACAATCGTCACGCAGGAAGAGATGGCTATGGTATTAACCATTGTATGAAGATGTGGGACGAGTCATTAGCAACAATTACGCAAGTAACTTGGTCGAACCGCATCTACCATACAGAAGCAAAAATCATACGATGGTGCGAAAGAGAAGTTGGATTAGATCGTGACGAAATTTCTCCCCTAATTATTAATTTAAATCATGATGATTCAAGCTCAGAGAATGATAGTGAAGAAAATCTGATTAATTAATTTGTGAATAAATAATACATTAATCTTATTTTAACGTGTTTGTTTTCGTATTTTATGTAATTTCATTTTTTACAGCTCCGAAGCAAATATTTTAATAAAGTAATTCTGATTCATTACCCGTTTTTTATTTAATTCGTAAATAATTTTAAATACTACTAATAAAACATTTTTTTCCTTCAGGCAAGACACATTTGCTTTTCGTAGTTTGAACACTTTTACGTACTGTTAGATGTTTCTTACTTAGAGTGCCTGAGCTATACTAAACGTAATTTTTTCCTATTGGTCTCCATAGCATAAATGGAAAACACGCTTGTCTAGCGAATAGGAGTTGGGTGTTCATAGGCCACTCCACGTTTCCTTTTAAACTAATCAAACGCCCAAGAAACATTTTCCTCCCCACTGCGAGTAAACGTCACGCTTTGTGAGCTCTGGCCCCGTCCTGTTGAAACGACGAATTTTCTGTATCCACATCGTCCAATTTGATGCGCACAAAGGTCTCTAAGATTTCAACGCCATCGATCAGCAGTCACAATTGGCTGATATAATTTTTAACACATTAAAAAAACTATATTTTATGTTCTTTTCAAAAATATATTCAATTTTCTTTTGTAGTTAATTTTCTTCATTTATTGTACTTCTTCAAAATGTGAAAGATCTTTATGTCCCACTCTGTATAAGTTTGATCGCAAGTTGAGGATATGAAGAAAAGCCACAGAAAGTAGAAAGAAACAGTAAGCAGCTATGTTAGTACGTGCATTCCGATTTAGAGTACTTTCTACGCTATAGGAACACGTAGTAACAAGTAAATAAAAAAATTATTGTTTTTTTAAGTATTTTTGCAATATAGTTTGTTGTACCTAATCTTATTTCTAAAGGCATTACAAAATTTTAGTATTTGTCAGTATGAGAACAGTTTTCACTAATATTGTATTTAATAGAGGACTTTTCTCTCCTTTGCGCTGTAATTGTGCATCTCAAGATCATAACTCAAGTACAGGACGTAAGATTACCTGAAGCAATCGCCATACGTTTGGTTTAAAAAGTATTCTTTATTTTTACAGGAAGATACGTGGGAAGCAGACCTATCAAGTTAAGGAAAAGTTCATGGAAGAATCGATGTGTTGAGGTTGTACGAAAAAAGGAAAAAGAAAAAGCTGCTTTGATTAATATGCTGACTTCTGGATCTGGGAGATAACTGTTATCAACAGAATGTTTTATTAAAACTTTTGTAAAGTCTAGATTCACTTTTCTTGTAAGACATAACTTAATTTAACATGTGATGTAAATATTATTATTAAATCAGGTACAATTATTTAAATTAAAATCCTAAAAAAGTGTCTTCTTATCATTGAACGTTTCCAAAATTAAGATGTTTATGTTAGTTTAAAATAGGTTAAATCATTTAGCAGACGTCATAATTGACTAGTTATGCGTTGACTACACATATGTGCAAGATCCCCCCTTTCAAAGTAAACTCGAAATGTACATCGTGGAGAATTGATTTTCTCTGGATTTTGTAAAATTTTATTCTAGATTTTCCTTCTTTTTGACAAATTCGTAGATGTGTTAATTTTTTAAGCATAATTTACGAATTAATTGTGACTTTTAATAACTACCCAATCAAACGACAACTGTAGTAAGCCTTGATACTATATGATTATATAAATTTTGCCTCTAGCAAGCCATGAAATTATTGCTTCCAAATACCTTGTTAATAGTGACAGTGACAAGTAAAATACATTTGTCATGTGTGCTGCATTGGTTTATTGACGCAAAAATGTTTACAATAAATCACAAAGTTTTCATTATCGAATCATAGAGAAATGGTATAAAATTAGAGAATGGTCGTGCTCTTTCTACGTGAATTTCGAGCAGAATTTCCAAAATTTCTAGTAACATATGACAGTTTACGACAAGTTATTCATTAATCAATGGCAAAATTTCATGAAAGAGGGTCTGTGTCCCGAAAACCAGGTTGTGATAAACCACCAAAACGGACAGCTGCAAAGATGGCAGATGTTGAGGAGCGAATAATTCAATAACCTAAGCTTCGCAAGCGTTCATAACAAACGCAACTTTCATATGGGACATACCAGCCAATCCTTTAAGAAAGATCTATAAAAGTTTCCATACGAGTTTCATTGGGTGCAGGGGCTTTTACTCATCGAACAGGCAACCCGGCTTAATTATTGACAATGATTTCTAGGAACGATGAATAATATTCTTAACAAATCCTTCTTCTCGGATGAAGCATGATTACACTTATCATGGTACATAAATAAACAAATAATGCGCATCTGGACTAGTGAAAATCTATATGAAATTCTTGAGACCCTTGCATTCTCAACACTAGGGGTTTGGCTTGCTATTTCTTGTAGACGGATTATTGGTCCAATATTCTTTAATGATACCATAAATGCGGAACATCGTAATAATTTATTACAATCATTTTTAAATCAATTACATGACGAGGAACTCCACATACGACAAGTGAAACGATGGAATTCTTTGATAATCGGATAGTAGACTTTCACCGCGATCTCCCGTTTTGACAATTATGAATTATTTCATATATCCACACCTAAAAACGACAATATTTTCAAATCGTTCTCACACAATTTACGAACTTACTAAAGCTATCCGAAATATCTGCGAGGAAATTACACCACGTAATTTAAGGAATGACTTCAATAACATGAAACGAAGAGTAGTGTTATGCATAGAAAATAAAGGAGCTCACTTTCAACGTTTAGTGTAACCATTCTTTATTATTAAACCTATTATTTTTCCAACTAAACCGGTTGTGTGTAGTTATTTGTCAAAACGTGAAAACTTAATCTGCCAGCCGCATGTCAATGGTATAACATAAACTGAACGACCTACACTGAAGCGCTATTATTAACGCAACAGAATAAGTCAATTTACACTTTTTAGAATTATTCTACCAACTTAAGTTTAAAGAAGAAAAATTTCATGGCTTGCTAGAGGATAAATTTAACCGAACATATGGTATAATTAAGTACGTAAAAAATTTAAGCAGCTTTTCAAGTATAACAAGTTCGTATGTATCTTTTAGGTTTTGACAAAGGTATTTCTAAATATTCTAGAAATTAGTAGCGCGACATGAACAAACTTACATATATTATAATTCTTTTGCTAAAATAATAGCGTTGAATTATGAACAAAAACTAACATATTTCTAGTAAAATAATTTATTAACTTAAAAATAGGCGAAAGAAATATTATCAAAGAATACATTATCTAATTAAATTACCTTGAATAATGTTCCTATTCCTTCAAGAGCAATGAGTTGTATTGTCATAGTCATATTTGAGGCCTTCCCTGGACAAATTGTTAGCTGTTATGTGCGTGAGGCTCACTTCCCATAGGAATACGTCTATTATCTAGATTCGATCTGTGCGAACGATCTTTTATTGTTTAACATTACTCGTATGCTTGTTCCATCCTGCTTAAAATTTAATCAACTCCAACAATATAAAAGCTCCTATCCAACTTCTGTAACAAGTACACTATATTCTGGAGAAATACTGTCCCTTATTACAGTATCTATTTTAATGAAATTGTCCTTTAAAATATTCAGAAGCTCATAACATGATTCCTTGTCATTTGAACAAAACTGAAAAATGTCTAATTTTTTATTTCGTGAAGTATTGTATAAAATAAACCCTTGCTTATTCCTTTTTTTAATAATTGGATATTCCCTGATACGTCTGTATATTTTTTCTTTCTTAGATTATGCTAGGGTAATGATAAACTCATCGTCTGAATCCATTTTCGGCTAGCGTGAACTGACAATGTTTGCAAATAGTATCGAATGTTCAGTAGGTCATGTGTATCGACTTCAGATTGAAACAATTTGCCGGGTGTTTCGTCAGACGTCGTCACGGGTGTTCGTAGCCTAAAAGGGATTAAAAACTGCCAGCGTCTAGCTAGTTTAAATTACTTTGCGTTTAACATTATTCAAACGTTTGCGAACCTCTTATTTGGTGTGGTTAAAAAAGTATTTCATCATTCTGGTACGTTTGCCCACTCATTTCCAAATTCTTTGAAGATTGATATAACGGTACGGTCTACGTAAAATAGTATATTTGGACAACGGTACGAACTCTAATGGGGCAAACAATGAAATAAGATGTTTGTGTAAAACTTTACTTAAATACATTTGTGATCTTCATTCATTCATTGGTGTGTTATGAAAATGCGTGCAAAATTTAGTGAAAGTTACGCACTGGCAAAAGGGGTTGCCCTAAAACATGCTACAATAGCAAAAACCACGTGAGATGAAGCGCTGATAAAAGAAGTGAGCAAGTATGCAGAGTGACTCACCACTGTCAGGAAATGTTTGTCAGCTAGGCATTTGCTTCTGAAGAATTGTGAACAATATTTTCTCGAATTAAAGCAATAATTAACTAATTAATAATTACTGAGAGTTTGGTTCTAGCCGGCTAACAGAGCGGACGTGCTAACACAGATAAAACTATCGTATACGAGGCTTATCCTGTTTAAAAGTACGTGCGAAAATAAAGCAAAGGACTATAACAAAAATATTGTGATGCTTCAAGTGTTTAGAATAATATAGTGAGTGAAAAAGAAGAAGAAAAAATTAAGAAATAAAGAAAAGGTAGATAAATAAAGACCAAATAATTAATAATTACTATCTTGACCAAATAGTGTGGTCAGATGATCTTACACAGTGTTAAATCTTGGCTACATCCCTTGTATATTCGTTATTCAACCGTTGTTTCCGTCAGTGGTTTCTCGATTCTTCCTTTGTCTTAGATTGGCTTTACTAATGTGGTATTCGAACAAGACAGGTATCCATGTCGTGGAGAGGGGTTGAGTGCCGTCCCGTTTATTCATGTTCAACAGTCGTTTGTCTATTTCCATAGCTTCTCTTGCAATTCGTGCTTGAAGGTTGTTACATTTGACTATGGTCTTAGGATTGTCGAAGTCTATAGAATGTCTCGTCATCGTTACATGCTATGCTAGGGATGAAATGGGTTGTCTGTTTCTATTCGTTTGGTGGTCTGACCTGCACGGGACTTCGTACACTCCGTGGTCTTCTGTACAAAAGTGGACAGGATGGTATTAGTATCATGCAGTAAAAGTAAATTCGAACACTGATAAACACTTTTATTTAGGTGAAGAATTCACAATTCTAGTACGAAATTTGCAATTAATTATACCTTGACTACAGTATTGTCATAAGATATTGATATATTAATTTAAAGAAGTAAATCATACGATCGTTATCAGATTAGAAATAATCGCAAATGTGTCACCATTGGCATTAATTATAAATTCTTCGGTCCTTAAATCAGACATCTTTTATTCTCTTTCCACCTCTATTACATAATCCCAACACTTTCTATTCATCTGTCGTTGTTAAATGATTGTTTTTGCCAGTTCTAAAGTAATGCCTACTTCAAATTTGGTATTTTGCTCTTCGCCATTCTTCTTTTAACAGATGCCCAAATCAACTCTATGGGACTAAAATCTGGATGATGCTATTCTCAAAATAGTGAGTCCTTTCTCTTGTAAAATACAATCAGATTTATATTGAACGTAATCTTTGTCACAACATCCATTTCTGAATGATAATTACAAATAGGTACCAGATTTAAATATCTGCAAACAATTTAGGACAAAGCCTGTTACTCCATTCCTCCATCAGCATATAGACATAAGACGATCATCTTTGGAAATAGTCTTGTTTGTGTTACCATTCCAAGCTCTGGACAATGTATGGCTAGAATATACATATGTTTTATACAGACAGATGACTTTCTTTATGGAAAAAAAATATTTTGTCTATGTGATTGTTTTGATGAATTTACAAACAACGGTTTATTGTCCGTAGATTTCTCTCTTCTTCCACAATTGTTTAACACTCCTTGGTTTTGGCACTATTTATTTAATTTCTTGTTTTTCCTATCAGGCAAAGTTGCGTTAAAGTAATTAAACATATTGAACACTATTTTATAGGCTTTACTATCAATATTTTCTCTTTTTTTTTCACTTGCCAGTTTACCATGAAAAAAAAGTCGTGAAAACAAAATGCTACAAACGTTTGTAGTACCATATTACGCCTATAATGGTTACAACTGTAAATGAAGATTCTACTATACAACACAAATGCATCCCCTTTTTTAATAAAGGATTAAATGATTTATTATGTTATTGGTAAATCCAGGTACAGGAGTGAATTATTTTTGATAAATGGGCCATTACTATACTTTGGATTATCATGTAAATAATTTCATTGTAATTCTTTTCATTACAAGAATTAGATAATTGCGAACCCTTTATTACATTAATAAAACTTTATCTATTTTAAATGCAGAGTCACCGTAACCTTCTGCCAAAGTGGTTTCACCTCTAGCGTTTTTCACACGTCGAGTTCCCGTGTCACTTTGGTTTCGAGACTTTCGTGAAACGTACCACCTACATTATACCCGTGAGAGTATCAAACTTACTGCGTATCTATTATATATATATCATATATATATATATATATTAAACAAGGAAAATATGGCTGCTTCGTCCATTTTTATTACCACTTTTCACTCACCCTTAAATTGATTACAATTTTAATCATACTATAGTAATACTTATTTTTTTAGATGCTGATAAGTGCCAAGGAGATCTTATAATTCAGCAATAATCGCTGGATTTTTTTAGCAGGAAGGTTACAAAAAAGCAAGCATAATTCTCATAAGTTTTTATGTGTAAATCAACAATACTAAATTACATAACATATTTGATATCTATTTAACAAATCACTTTACAAAAGTATATTGTCAGAGATCATTATATAACGACTAACTCATATAAATTAATTGTCATAAAAGATGTATGCTAAAGGGTACCTTATTACAAAAGCCAAACACGTACAAATTATTTGAATTGTTATTAATATCTTCGCCAAAGTCTTTTCATGTAACGGCCCAAACAATAAAACCAAATTGATTAAAGTTAAGTTATTAATAGTAACAGACCCTTCTTTTTCTTGCCATTGTATTATTTTAAAAACTTTAAATAACCTAACAAAAAACTTACCAAGAATGTTCAAGTCTTTGTATCGAAACACCGTTGTACTTATCCCCAATTTATCGGTTCTAGAGTTGTACTTTGGTAACCGATGTCTAGGACAAGGAATCAAATGGAACAATTGAGGAACAGAATATAGGAAATTAAAAACCTGTGGTATAAAAAATAGTAATGCAGTTTTGCTAAAATGCCCTAAAATTCCTACTACGGCAAAAGTCATTCCTGAGACATAGCAGAATGTGTCTCCTACAAATACCCTTGATGGATACCTGAAATGCAATACGAGATCAATTAATAAATTGCTTTTTTGTGCTCACGATATGTAAGAAATAAAGATTCTAAATTGAATACGATATATCGAGCGCATTGGTCTTTACGTGTGAAATAACTACTTCACACGTGCAAGGACACTAGAACTAACTCAAACTAATTAACAAATACGAAAGGTATCCAAAGTCTGCACCACACAAACAGATAGTGACTAAAACAATATTGCTATCACTGATAGTACTAACTCGTTTTGTGATACGTATTAAAGAGTGTTTGTAGTATAGCCCGTGTCATTATTTCATTATTATGACTTATGGCATTGCATAAATCCTTTAGTAATTACTTTTCAATCAGGAAGTCAGTTTTTGGTGACTGAGACCCTGCTATTTCTTAGATATTTTATTAACTTACACAATTTATTACCCTCACATCTACTTTTACCAATTTATTTCCGATAGATAGACTGGTAAAGCGCCCAGATTGTTACTGCCCCAATAAACATAAAAAAACAAACTTAGCGCATTCAAATTTGAATCTATTCAAGCTTTATATGTCTTTTTATGTCGATGACCGAGGTACGCGCGGATCTTTTTTGTGGTGCTGCAATGTAGCGCTAATTTGCAGCGCGAAAACGTTCCATGCGTTCAGGGAGTTCGGGCGCCGCCGACGCTGAGTTCCATTAGCTCGAGAGATGTCCTCAACGCGACCGCTAGGTACCGGCGCTCGAGCTAGCGACCGCCATCTTGCATAGCAAAAAAAGCGCTAGGCAATCTAGCGGAGGGTGGAGATAGGCGGCCAACATTCAAATACGAATTCATCGCAACATGCGTTCGGCGTAAAGAAGAATGAAAACATTGTATTTTTATGCTAAAGTAATTTGAATCGTCTGTAGAAGTTTGGGGTAAGTATAAATAGGTAGCGTCGACAGAAGTTTTGTAGGCCAGTTTCTCGTAAATCTTCGTACTTTTGATAGAAAAGGGCAAACCTTATCCGGATCCCTTTAAAAGTACATTTTCCATATTTGTATTTTTGTTCCAACGGTAAACAACCGTTCGTTTACTTTCTATGTCCCACACGAGGGAAATTTGTATATTTGTATGTATGTATATATGTATTTATTAGGCGAGAAAAGTCGCTATGAAATAAGCTTAGAATTTGCATAACTCTTGCCGGGATTCCTGAAGCTAGCATCTCTTAGAATAAAGAACCAATACATGATAGATTTGGATAGATTCATTTAGGGAAACTATCCCGTACAATAGTCCATTCGCACAAATCGCTAACATAAATGAATTATGGTTCGTCCCATCGTCTGCATTCATTACGTCGATAACAACGTCAGTCTATAAGCGCGCTTGTTTAGTTCTTTGCTATTTTCTGTAATATTTGTTATTGTATTTGATTGTATTAGTAGACATATGCGTTACTTTTACATTTTTGTGTATATTCCCTTAATATCATAAATATAAACACTTACGATTAGCAGTGTATATTAAATTTTATTCATTACCGATTCACAGTATTAAACATTGTAGACAAATCCTCAGAGAATTGCCTAGACCTGATTAGGGTCACATATTTTCCAATCAATTAACAAATATATATATACAGACCGGATTATATGCAAAGTGCAAAAATTTAATTTTCAGAATACATATATTTCGAAATAGAAACAACGCTTCTTTCAATATCCACAGATGTAATTAGTGCATTATTTAACTCTGCAATACATTGTAAACTAAAATTAAAGTCGAAATCGTTCACTCACCTTACAAAATTTTCTTAACTTTCTAAAATTAAATATATGCACTTTGCATATACTCCTCTCTACTAATATAAATAAAAATGTCGCAACTATTATTACATAGTAAGTGTTTTAGGTGTCAGCGTTGGATTGATAATCTACAATTGGATTTGCGAGTTGAACATGTGCGTCGGAAGAAAATGTGCAGAACACTTTTCTGAAACGTGTTTCAGAACAAAAGAAAAAAAAGCTTTGAACTATAATGCGCACCCAGGTAATTCATATTTCTTGGAGCATTATCTTGTACAAGCTTTCGAGCGGAACTAAGTTTCCTTACAATATCAATATTTCCATTCCAATTGCATTGCAGATAATAGTTAAGAAACGTATTTTGTATTTAATAAAAACGGCTTTTCTTTGATGCGGTCCCTTTATATATGAAATTTGCGTAGGCATACTTGTATGTGGATAATATATAACAATTATTCTTTTTTGTGACAGCTTCTTTGCAAATTGCAACCACGACAACACCGCCTTGGTTTTCCTAATTCAAGGTTTATGCAGGACTTGGAAGCAACCAGTTGCATTCTACCTTGTTAACTCCAAAATGCAATCCAGCAAAAAAAAAACCATAATTGGTAAAAAAAAATTAGATAAGGGAGGTGACCGAGGCTTGTGTGGCGATAGGGTTAAAAGTTGTTGCCACCGTATGCGATATGGGTGCTACCAATGTTGCTGCATTACAACAACTTGGATTTTCTTTCGATAATCCACAAATAGAAATTGGTGCAAGTACTATTTGTGTTTTTTTCGACACACAACATCTGCTAAAGTGTACTCGCAACCTATTTTTAAAATATTCCGTACAGTGCCATATTGAATTGGGTGGCAGTAATATTACTGGAAAAGCTAATCTGAAGTACGTTATTGAAGCCATCACTTTAGATGAAAAAAAATTATTTACAACGGTGCCAAAGATAACAAAGGAACATCTGTTCCCAAATACTTTCCAACGAATGAAAGTATCACTCACTGCTCAATTAATGAGCCATTCAGTAGCAAGCTTCATTGTGTTTCGACTGGTATGTATATAGTTGAGATACAAATGGTTAATTTGCAGATTAAAAAAATATTAAATATTAACATCCCCATCTTTAACACACAATTCCTATTTACATCATTGTCAACACTGAATTGAACGTAATTATGCTTATTTTCACATAGTAATAATATTACATTTCTGCAGGTGCACTACCAAACGATGCATTGGCGACGGCTGTATTTATTAAAACTGTGGATCAGCTTTTCGACAGTTTTAATGCGTCGAAAAGTTTTCCTGAGAACGGGAAAGAAATTAAGACAGCAGATACATCACCACATTTAGATTTTTGGGAAAAAATGGAAAAGACTATAGGTAATGCATAAACAATTTGTTCATATTTTGTTGGTTATTTTAATTATTTGTGACAATTTCAGATGGATGGCAGTTTGTTTGATATAGAGGAGGTAAACCGACATCGCAAAGAGGGTGGCTCCCGAATATTAAAGCTATAAAATTTCTATGGCATCGAATTCAGGAGGAAAGTAACATACATTTCTTAAAAACACGTAACATCAATCAAGATGCTATAGAAAACATGTTTGGCGGGATCAGGGGATATTGCGGAAGCAATACAAATCCAACCTCTATACAATTTAATTATAGCCTAAAATGTCACCTGATTAATGGTTTAACAAATCGAAGCATTCAAGCACCAAATTGCGAAAGAGATGATGGCGAAGTATTAAGCGACCTCACCCAGTTTGAACAAAAACCTGTTGCAGCAGACAAAATTGTTGGAGAGCGTGAATTAACGCACGACCAAAAACAGTTAACAGAAGTGCAAGACTTCTCGTTTAAGATAATGCAGCAAGCGACTGCCGATGTGTATGTTGCTGGTTACATTGCGAAAAAACTCTTATCTCAGATAAACTCTTGCAGCAGGTGTCTTGAGAATTTGCAAGGGTCGCCAGACACTTGGGTTACCGATTTTATTTCTTTTAAGGAATACGACCATAATGTTCACAGTCAATTAGTCTATCCCAGTGTCCAGAGTCTATTTGGAATTGGAAGCACACCATATTAATATTTTGGAGACCATAAACAGAAAAATTATTAGTTTGGTTGATTTTTCACCGTATCCTTGTGTTAGAAGTAACTTTGTTAATAGATTAAGTCTTGTTTGTATTAGGTGGTTTTGTAAAAGAAAAAATCGGGACTTCAAGTTAATACAGCAGAGGAAAACACAGAAGCTTGCTGTATTGCAGCATGTATAACATATGTTAAACATTTATAAGTATGTTTCTGTTTGTGAGATAAATTACATCCATTCTGTTCGTTTTCATATATACTACTGTCTATACTATGTATAATGTATATGGGAGTTTAGATTGTTATTACAAATTTTAAAATCTGTATTTTACAATTCATAATTGTAGGTGTACAAAATTGTGTGAGCAATTGTAAGGATATCCGTGTGTACGTTTACGATGTCGTCCTATTGCATTCTGTTTCATAGCAACATCATTTTTAAACTTCATTCAGGTTTTTAATTCCATATCAATAAACCTAAGGCTTGCATTGAACTTGTTGCATACATTTAATTACTTTCATTAAAAATACTATTTCCGTGTTTTGTATGTACTACAGTTACACATTTAGTGTAGATATTTCATTTACAATATAAAGACGGAAAAACTGATTTTCTCCTGATGTTTGTTTCTTTGCCGAATGTTAATGGGTTACCTTAATATACATATTTTTATGGTTGCACCGGAATTGTGGACCTTAGCAACATGTCTGATAAAGGGTTCAAATTTTTAGGATAAACATCACAGACTACAACGCAAGGGAAACAATGAACCATTCTGTTAAGGTTATTTAAAGCCCAATGCCAATGCAAGAATCTTCAGTAATAGTAACACATTCTATGCCGAACCAATAGCCAACAGCTTTTTCCTAATTTATTGTTTTAATTAATCTAATTAAGATAGCAAGTAGGAAGCAATAACTACAAAATGTCTGCGTTTAATGTCTCGTTTTGTATGTTTGATAATTTAGAAATTTCTATCTACTTTTATTAACGTATATTACATAATAATAATAATCTAACGCTTATTAAAAGTGTT
Organism: Trypoxylus dichotomus; assembly: GCA_023509865.1. NCBI lineage: Eukaryota > Metazoa > Arthropoda > Insecta > Coleoptera > Scarabaeidae > Trypoxylus > Trypoxylus dichotomus. The sequence continues at coordinate 34,106,339 of CM042077.1, read as the reverse complement.
TTTTTTGCAATATAGATATATATTATTGTGTAAAATTCTTGATAATTATAGCATACCTATTCTTTTTGCTAACAATACACCATTACACGAATTGCCATTCCGATATTTCATTCATCATAAATCGATTGTTCACAAAAGTATCAACGAAAAGATCATGTAGATTTCGTGTATTTTTGGTTTGCTAAAAAGTATATATATAACAAACAATGTAAATAATACCAATGTATCAAATGTAACATAAGTTACATTTTCTAAATTATTTTTATTTCTAGACATGCCCTCTTAAGTTAAAAATTGTTTGAAACTGGAAGGTGCTTATTGTTATAAACGCCAATGTATCACGTTTTTGGTGTAACATTTGCGTTTACAACAATAAACATATTCCATTTTCAATTATCAAAAACAAAAGTTTCTATTAGATATAACTTCAAATTACGCGCCTTTTTCCAATTAGCGCCTCTATGAGTTGAGACCAGAGGTAACTCCCCACTACCGTCACAGATTTTTATTATTGAGTTGGCCATCTCTATGTATATTATCTCTGGTTCTGACTTCTAGCGCCAGAACTCCCCGAACACACGCATTGTCCAATATGGCCATTACCTTTTGCGCTAACCTTTAAAAGTAAAAAAACTGCTTGCAGGTCTCAAACCATACAGCGTATATTTGACTAATGTGACACTGTATGACTAACTTACCGACAAAATAACCGACACAACAAATATTTTTTGGTGCTTTATTATCATTATATTGCCTTATAAACACAACTATAATTGAACTTCTACAATTTTAAATACGTTAAAAGAATGGATAGGTTAAATTAAGTTATGAAATTATGAATGCGAATATACAAAATTTAGCAATACTATTTCGAATTAATACAATGCAAGTTAAAACCAAATGAAGCTAGAAATTTCTCACATATTTATACATATATACATATACATCGTATAGAAGGCGTGTTTCGGAACGCAGCCTATGACTTGTTCTTACAAATTTAATTTAGGCTTTAAAGGTAATGCTCAATACAGGACAGCAGTGTTAACCGATAACGTGATTTCTAAATCACGTCGTAAATTGTGATCATGATTTATAAATAACGACGATTTTAAACGGTGAACGTGATCACGTTTATGACCCATATGTATATCGTCAAACGAGATATAGTCGAATGCTAAGATATTTTCGGTGGTTTGAATAAGTTTTGCGCGTAAGCGTCAGTCATTAATTCTAATGAAAGCATTTATACATTACACGCAGGATATTTTTGAGAAAAAATAATTACAATTTTTGTCTACTTTTTTGCATTCGCAGGCGAAGTATTTCGTATGTTACATGGCATGTCTATTTTGCGGAGTGTTCAGGCTACAACACACATTTTAATTACCGTTATGCCAGATACATTTTTTCTACATTCAAACACAATAATCTTTCAAATTTAAATACTCAAGAATTTACAAACGATAACAGTAACAAAAAATATATAATTGAAAATACAATGACATAGGTGCAAAGAAAAATATTATAACGCACATTATTATTCACTTAATAACGTATTTAGTTATTCACGTATTAGTCTCCAATCAGTGATCCCCGTTTCATCGTATCGTTACCGCTTGAATATCTACTGAAAGATATTTCACGTATTCGCTGCCAAATCAACGATCACTGCTTTCTTATATTTATCTTCACGGGCGTGATCGGTGATTTTCAAATCACGGTGAAAAATTCACCGACAGTTAAATATCGTCCACCACTACAAGACAGAAAATGTTGGCGGCACTGTATGTCATGAATCACACAAATCTGAATGATTTAAAAATAGATAGGGCGGTGGCTAATATCCTTAGAAACAATTTTAGAACAGAATGAGAGGTACAAGTGCTAGTTACACAAAGAAATTTCTGAAATTAACAACGTGTTTATAAAATAAAGTGAAATAGAATTTCAAGAAAATGTGAGGTTATACACGAAACAATTGACTTGCGAAATGTGATTAAAAACGCTAAATGCATATATCTCGGTTTAATTTAAGGAGATTATCCATATGGATATTGCTCTTCATTCAAGTTCTTGTGATAATATCATATTTTTACTTACAACCAAAATTAAGCAACACTAACCTTAAAATTAAAAGTGTTACTTTTTTTAAAATGTCAAATACACAAATAAATTTCTTAAAAATTGCATATCACACAGACCACGATCAATTTATTTTAAAAAGTGTGCCAACACGATATAATTTTACAGACTTCAATTCAAGTCTATGTTATAACAACGGAACTGATATAAAGTCAATGTTAAGATCCAACAATATAAATTGGAAGTGTATTTGTATGCCTGGGTGGCATGGGAGCGATTGTGGGCAACCAGAAGTAATTTGGAGAGCATTTTTGGCATATCGAAAGTCTATATCTTCAATTAGCCCTCGGAAATATCAAAGAAGATTAATTTATGTATTTGAGGTTACAGAATATACTGAAACATTAGCAGACATTAGAGTGAACGAATTAAGTGATACTGTTGATTTATTCGTATTGTATGAAGTCAATTCACAATTTTTAATGAGCAAATTAAATAATAGGTTTTTAAAATACTATCAGTCTAAGATATTATATTTAAGTTTAAGTAATGTTAATTATTTATGGTCTAATATTAAAAAGTCAGTGCCAAATATAGATGGAGATGATATTTTGTTAATGAGTGGAAATAATCAAATCCCAAATAAAGTAGCAATATCGTTTTTAAAATTTTACAATGGATGGCCAGAACCAATCAATTTCCGATTAAAATATTCAGTATATGGATTTTACTGGATCCATCCATCAAAAACTGTATTGAAGGGTGGTGCCTGCACAGTTGAATACATGGAGCAGATTTTCAATGGTGATCTTAAATATTTAAACAGCAATAAGTCTTTAGTGAATTTAAGCAGTAAAAACTTCATAATAGGAGATCTCAATCATTATGGTGGATGGTTCTGCGAATTTTGCAATGACCCTGTTATAGTAATTAGTTATTTAATCAATGTAACATCTAATAGTCCCATAAATTGGGAGAATGTTGATAAAATAGACAAAACATATTTAGAAAATCTCATAGAAAACGGAGTGTATTTGGATGGAAAGACTACATTAAATAGAGCACACCGATTTCATGAAAATTACTTTGCCCCAACGTATGTTAATGAAAATAGTTGGAAATATGATTTTTTAATAATAAATATGTTCTCAAAAATGGATTATTATGATTAAAATACCAATATGAAATGGTGAGATATTGCAAAAAAATTACATTCTTAGTTACTTTTGTAATTTACTTAAATTCTTTGTTCTATACTCTATTTTGTAATTCGGAGGAGTAAAGTGAAAAGACGTTTACACAATAGAATTTTTCAAAGCTACTTCTTGGCGCGTTTTAAAATTGTCTAGCATTTTATATAACCTGTAGTTATATAATTACTATTACAACACAAATTTAGGGAAAAAAATTAAATACAAACGTATTCAGAAAAATATATGATCTAAACATTAATTAGTTATAGGGCGGTCGGTAATATATCAAACAACGCTAGTATAATTTTTGCCGAAAATTGACTAACAGCTAGCCTACTTTTTGGCGCTTCAATTTAAAAACACTCCTCCGAATTAAAAATAGAGTATAGAATATTTCAAAATATTTTGCAATAATGAACAAATGTACATCTATAAATCATTTAGAAGCTACTTATATATCTGTAATATTAAGAAAAGTGTATAAAAAATTGTTTTTCAATTTTTAACGACAAGAAAACGCCTTTGTTTATACTACCTCGAAAAATACTGAATTTTTTAATCTCCACGTCAACTTTTTAGATTGAATAAACGTACGAAACGTAAGTTTTGTTCTTACAGTAATACTTCTAAAAGTTCGCAACAAATAAAGAGGTAAAAACTCTTCTTAGCAATATTTTTCTTTTCTTTAAAGTACTATGCATTCTATTTTATTTTTTCTGAAATAACTAATTTGCGTTGATTGTTTTTAGATATCGCTTTTCATTGTTAATAAAAAAAATGTCCACTATTTAAAATTCCTCTTGTTTTTGTTTTCAAGTAAAATTGGGAGTACAATTATAAAAAATGTATTAAATTTTAGTAACTTCAAATTATTTTCAATAACAATGTACTTCCAATAAATGATACATCCTGCATAACATAAAGCAATCTGACAAAGTACAGTTATTCGGGGTTGTTTCTTGAGTTCTACCGACATTACAGAAAAGGTAATATTGTTTATATATAGATTGTTATATGTAAAAAAGGATATAAACCAATTTGTAGCAAGTTGAAGCAAAATTTTCTAGTATCAGAATTCGTTTACCAGATAGTAATAAACGTCGTTCACAATGCGAGAATTTAAATGTAGAAGATCAGTTTTGTATGTTAACTGCGAGAAGAATTGAACTTTGTCAATTTGTTAAATATCGTAATTATGAGACAAATAGACTTGTATACCAATTACGCTTTTTATATAGCGCTCTTTGATTATTAAAACTATTATATTTACAAATCTGTGATATGTTCTTTTTTACCAGAAACTACCACTGATAAATTATTGACTACCTTGTGATTTATTAATGTTTATAATAATATATTAAATGAATACATGTTTGCATGTTTTTTATTTAATTAATATCACTTACCAGTTATATTTAAGTAATGCTGTTGATGTTCCAATATATGGTAACATAAAATATAAACTAAATTGATGGTGTTTCCATACTTCTCCATGTAACTCTATCAAATTAAAAATCATTATTGATACTGCAATAACGATACTCTGTCCCACTTCCAATCCGTTTATTCCAGCTAATATATTTATGGCATTTGTACAAAACACGGCAAGCATACCCATGTAAATATAGTAAAGGATGCCTAAATTTACAGTACAACCAAATATTTCTCTAAGGGGCTTTGGTATAATAATCGTTGTAGAATTTACATTAACATGATAAACCATAAGTAGAGGTAATGATGCTATGGTTGGTAACAAAAGTTTATGCCTCCATCGTAAATCTAATACATCATCAGCAAATCCCAATAGTAACATACAACAAATAGATAGCATAGCTGCTATTAATTCTACAAACTGGTGAAACCTTATTATACAAATGCACCACACTACAATTATAGAAACATACCTCATCATGTGGAAAATTGCTATTAAATAAGGATTGACTGAATGGAATTGGTATAAATAAAAATAGCGTTATTAAAAAAATACATCCAGAGACAACTCCTATTGCTTCAGGCCTAAAAATTCCACGAGTTAACCTAAAATTCTTGAGTAGTTGGACTTATAACCTACACTTTATCGCCAGTTTTTTTACTCATATCAATACCAAATAAATTTGCTTTGATAAATGTGTCCTTTAACTTTGGTATAAGCCGTATTGTAATAAAGTAGGCAAACATAGACATGAATGCATTTAAAATTACTGGAAACCACATTTTCCAACTTTTCACTGAAATATTTTCATCCATATTTTAGATTTACAAACCACAATTTATAGATCGCGCTCTGAATCATATAATAATACGTCTTATGCACAGAAATCGGTTCCGATTTGCGTTTATAGATGGATAAAATATTTTGGGCGCTAAATCGCTTTTTAATGAATATATATCTACATCTTGAGAGCAATTGGGAATTATCTATGGATATAAGCAGCAATAAGCGGATTCCGTATAGATAGGCAACCAGAGCCAACTCTACATACAGACGTTTTATTTATAGGTATGACTAACCGCGTTAGCGTTAAATTAGATAACGCGGGTATTTCAAATTTAATTCTTAAGCATGTTATTTATGTATTTCGTGATACTTGTAATCACATTGCAGTTAGAAAATGGATTTAATTTTATGCAGACACAATATACAAGGCAATAAATTGCATAGCAAAATAAGATCAAAATATAGACGATGAAAGCACAGATTGATTAATTAACTAATTAACGATTGCAAGAACTGTGTGGATGTACAATTCACAGGTATAGCAGTAAACTCCACTCGCACAAATTTATTAATTATCCGGAACGCAGCGTTTCGAGAGCACGTGGACTCTCATTGTCAACCGTGTTACCGACTGAATGTAAACACTGTATCGCACATGCAAATTATTTTCTACGCAGGCTCTAAAATTTCTAAAACATATGACTATTTACAATCTACTCGGTGGTATAATGTCTGGTTTGTGTCTATTTTCGGGAAAGGATGGACCGAAAGCGAACCGTATCTTTAACAGAGCCTATGGTAACAAATCAATCAGACTCGAGTGTGCAATTGGGAGTGGTTCTCTGTTTAATAAGTTTCCGTTCTTTTTCATAAATATCGTACGCGTCTAATTCTCTACACGAGTTTACGTTTTTAAGTAGTGTAAGATTTTTTAAATCAATTTTATGTCCGGATTTTACCATATGCTCTGCTACGCTTGATAGTCCTGGTTTGTCGAAACGATAGTGTCTATGTTCTTTGAACCTCGTTTCGATACTCCTTTTTGTTTGTCCAATATAAACTTTCAAAAATACATGATGAAGTCAGTATTCCCATAACATGCTATTGCGTTCCTGCATTGCTTAAAGAATTTACAGAAATGTATTTTCATAGGGATCCAAGTCAGTTTGACCTTTTCCTGAAAAACAGGGAAATTTGTGGAAAAACTGATTCGCAACAATAAAACTTTTATCCTTGCATCTACTTTACATATTTATAAATGTCTAAACCTTATACTAACGGATTTAGCCCTCTGTAACATTAAAAAATATTTTTCATTTCTCCTTTACATAGATCGCATGCTAATATGAATTTATATTTGAATGATGGCCGCCTATCCCCGCTTCATTGTTTCATCTGACGCATGCCCATTGCTTACTTGACTGGTAGTTTGGCGCGAATTGACGTGATCCCAGCATAAATTTTTGTTTATGTGGGAGGTGTAATATAAACAAACACTCTTCTCCACTATCTCGCACAAAAGTATCATATTACACGTTCTTACTTTACTAATGCCTATGAGGGAATGCGAAATCCATAGAAGGCCCTACTTTACTTAAAAATAATACTTCTTCAAAACATGAATATTTGATTGTTGAGAGATTCCTGCGCATTCGCCGCCATGCACTTTGCAAATACTGGAATACCTTCCGCTTCATCGATGCCGTTACAGCGATGTCGGTGGATGAGTACAATCTGTGTCGGCGAATATTCAAATTTCTCTCGTGTGGGACACAGAAAGTAAGCGAACGGTTGTTTACAGTTAGAATAGAAACAGGAACTTGTGGAAAATTTCTTTTCTATCAAAAGTACGAAGATTTACGAGAAACTGGCTTGCAAAATTTCTGTCGACGCTACCTATTTATACTTACCCCAAACTTCTACAGACGATTCAAGTCACTTTAACAAAAAAATACGATTACGATGTTTTCATTCTTCTTTACGCCGAACGCATGTAGCGATGAATTCGTATTTGAATGTTGGCCGCCTATCTCCACTCTCCGCTAAATTGCCTAGCGCTTTTTTTGCTAGGCAAGATGGCGACCGCTAGCTCGAGGGCCAGCACGTAGCGGTCGCGTTCAGGACGCCGCTCGAGCTAGCGTGATTTTTAAATCACGTCGTGGATAGTGATCGTAATTTATACGTAACAGCGATTGTAAACGGTGAACGTGATCAAGGTTATGACTCATAGATATATATCGAATATCGAGTACTGAGTGATTTTAAATGTTTGAGGACAGTTTAAATTTCGCGCCTTGCTAAATTTTTGTCACGTTGGCGATTTGGTTTTGAATTCGTAACCAGTAGCGTAGCAAATAGATTTTAGATGGGTGACAAAATATTGACAACAGATCTTCAAAAAATCAATTTCATATTGATTTTCTAAACAAAATGGAAAATAACACTGATAAACAGTAGCTTTAAGAAGAACAGATTACAAGTAAAAATGAAGCAAATAATAACGAATAAAATGAATAATAAATAACGTGCCGCACAGGCAGTTGACAGGACCGATACTCATAATGGCCACTCTTAACATGTCAAATCCCCTAGAATCCACCGCGCGAAATTTAAACCGTCCTCAAACATATAAAATCACTCTGTATATCGTATCGCTTGTAACTAAATACCTACAGTCGAATGCGAAGAAATTTTCGGCTGTTTGGAATAAGCTTGATATTCAAATGTCACGTAAGCATCAGTGCGATTAATTCTAATCAGAGCTACATTTTACAATATTTTTGAGAAAAAAAGCAACTACAATTTTTTTCTACTTTTTTCGCATTTGAGAATAGGTATAAGTTATGAGATTAGTCTGAGTATTTCATATACTACATTTTTCGGGATATTAAGGCTACAATACATATTTTAATTATCGTTATACCAGATATATACTTTACGTATTCAAAAATTTCAAATTTTAATACTTAAGAATTTACAAACGATAACAATAAGAAAAAAATAAAAAATATAATTGCAAATACAATAACATAAATTAAAATATTTCAGTTATCCAACGAGCAAAACTATAAATTATTGTAAAATATATTGTAAAAAATATGTAATATAAAACAATAAGCTTTATAGTAGTAGATATAATATATAGTATATAATACATGTTAATGAAATAATAAAATATGTTGTTGTCTAAATGAAATAAATAAAAAAATACACTTTAATAAGTAAAATAACTAGCTATACAATATTTTATCAATTGACCTAACTATTTAAAGAATAACTATAGAAATATGTAATATTAACATAAAAATCAACAATACTTGTAATTAGAATTTAAAAATAATAGCATATTTACTTTTTTTTTCGCTTAAGCGATTTCTTCTATCACTAATAATTTGTTCCGCTTTAGAAAATATTCGTTCGCATGGAACTGAGGATGCCAAAGCGCAAAATTTCTGTTGGACAACTAAAGAAAGATTGGGATAATTATATCTATGGCTTGACCACCACTGCAAAGGCACCACGATTATGGCATTTGATGTAGCTGTTCCTCTAGGTTGGGTAGTCGATACAGATTTAACAAAAAATTTCCAAATAGACAATTCATCTTCAGTTTCCTGTGATACTTCTATAACTGTAGTATCTTTTAGTTTAGCTGAGCACTTTTCAGAAACAGCATCTATTACAATTTTTTTGGCATTCTCTCAAGATCCTGGGTCAGAGAAAGCCAACGTTTTGAATCTTGGGTCCAAAAAATTAGACACAATTAAAGTGTTACTACGCTCTATATTGCCAAGACGACGTATTAAACTTCTAAAATCATACTTTTTACCGTTTCGGGGTATTGTTTTGTTGCTAAACCCTTGTATACATTTATCAGACCATTTGCTATAGGAATTGCTAGAGACGCAGTGCAGTAATATTCCCCACTAATAGCTTTTGTTGCATTTTCAAATGGTTTTAAAACATTGCAAAGATGTTCTACTATTTCCCATTCCATTTGTATTGGCAGATCTTTATTGATGAGAGCTACAGTGCTTTCCAAAGCTTCCTCCAACTCAACAAATCTTTGTAGCATATAAAGTGTAGATTTCCAGCGCGGTGGATCATCCTGTAATCATTTTAATGGAATTTTTCCTGTATTTTTTTGATAATTCATAAATTTTTCATTGGACATGTAACCTCTTCTAAAATGTGCTACGATTTGTTTTACTTTATCAATAATTGTAATTATTTGTGGATGACATAGTAGAACATCTTTATCGATTTACTTTAGGGTATGTGCAAAGCATCCTAGATGTTTCCAATTGAATTTATTACTTATTGCATCTTTAATGTTTGCCGCATTATCGGATACATTATTGCCAATTCCTCTTTTAACTACTATTTGTCGAAGTATTTTAGCTAAATTGTCTGATGTATGCTGACCTTCCATACTTAAGCATTCTAATAAAATTGAAATTAATTTGAAATTGTCGTCAATAAAATGTACTATTACTGCTACATACGCTACTGTATTGGCGCTTGTCCAACAATCTGTTATAAGACAGAATTGTCTTCCTTTTGCTATAACGCTATTAATTTTCAATGTACATGGTTCATAGAAAGCTGGAAGTATCGTTTTTGAAATTGTATGTCTATTTGGTAAACTATAGGCTGGATTTAAACTAGCAACAAATTGTCTAAAACCAACATCTTCTACAATACTAAACGGTTGGAAGTCCGTGTAGTGGGTCTTCAAAAGATACACGTAGTTCTACTAACGTTTATTAAAACTATGTTCATTCAACAATGGGTACGGAGATTCTTACAGAAATTGGATAGGTTTTACGGTTAGAGCTGGTAACATGAAGGTTCTACTACTACTGGTACTACTGCTACTTCAAGAAATTGCGTGAGTATCTATAAAAGTTACATATCAGTGAATTTGTGGAATTAATGCATCACATGAGAAGAATCAATATTACTATCAAAATATAACTAAATTCAGATGTTATTAACAAAGCACAACTGTGTATAAAACTAGATAAAGATGTAAGCAAAAGTAGAAACAATGAGCGGAACGGAAGTGAGAATGTATACTTGACAAATATGTTGGAGTAGAACTCTGATTACTAGGAAAAGAATATTAATATATACATGCAAGTTACTATTCTAAATAAACATAAGAACAAATAAAAATTATATATAATTACAGGTGGGTATATAACATCCGAAATAAAGAGAAGCATTAACTTATTGTCAATATCCGTTTTTGTTTTGTAACTCATTTTCTTTTGAAGGAAAGTAGATATTTTCTGTTGCAAAAAGAAAAATGATTCTTCTGATGTAGATTGATGTTGGGGTGGAGGGAGCTGTAATGTAGATGTTGATCAGTTTGGACGTCGCCAATTCTGTGTACTTCCTCTACTACTTTCTGCAAGTTCCAATAAAAATTAAATTAATAAAAATATACTTAAAATGTAGTACATCATATTATTTTAGATATTGCCGCATGCCATATACATTTTAAGCTTACCTACCTTTTGCACACTCAAAGAGAATTCCAATGTTGAATGCTTGGTCGTGATATGTCCTTTTAAATTTGATATTGTTTTATATGATAGTTTCGCGTTGCACATCTTATATTTTGCGCAAATTGAATCAATTGCTTCAAAGAATTACCACATTTCACTTGTTTTTCGCTTTTGTATGTCTAACATTTTTTAAAGAAAAAGAATTTAGACAGTGTTTTAAAAAAGAGAGTATATAAGGAATTACATAGAAAATAGAAATAAGGGGTATATTTATGCCCTCGTATAAAGTGGGGACAAAATCGCTGTAAATGCAGCTTTCTCATGGTATTAGTAATCATTATCAGTAATTCCGTGACTGCATTTGTTTAGTCTACAAGACATAGTCTAGGAAACGCATAGAAAAGAGGATGCGAACAGAAAAAGATACATATTATTACACCGAATTCCTATTCAACGCGTCAAGATATTGGCATAGGTATTGGAATGTCAAGTAGGCAGAGTTCACATGCAGATAAGGGATGCAGACTAAACAACATCAACCCTTGCTCTGCGCATCGTCGTATTGGAATGTTAAGTGGGCAGGGAGTTCACACGTAGATAAGGGATGGAGGTTTTAGAAAAAGATCATGTGGGCAGTTGAATCAGAGCAAATCGAGGAGATAGTCGGGTTTAATATCTAAAAGCTTTACGAAAGTTATTCAAAATATTAAAGGAACATTTGCGTTGTAGTAGTCGTCTTATTATTTATGCTAATTACCGGCACTCTGTATAATTGACAAATAGTACCGCATTTGGCCTAATTTTCACGTTAACCCGCGCTTTTAACAATATTATATACTTTATTTTACGTTTGTTCTTGTATTTTATGAAGAGTTTATTTATACCTTCAAATAGACATATACAAAATAACGTAAGTCTGAATCAAGCTTATTTTAACGACTTAACAAGTGCTATCATAAGTATCTTTAATAAACTTTGTATTGCTAGAAAAATTTGAATTTACATCCTTTGTGAAAAATTTGTTAAATAGAAATTGTCAATTATGTATAAATATATTTGAAAATCGTATTTTTAAATTAAGATTAAGTATTTCACATTTTTATTTTTAAATATTTATGTATTTACATATAATACAATATAAAGAAAGCTAAAGATCGAGTTTATATATTTGTACACTAAAATTTTTAAATTTAATATAAGCAAAAAGTAGTACAAATCTGCCTTATCTTTGTAAGAATATCGGATATTCTTTTAAATATTCACTCAGAAAGATGCGATTTTCAATACCAAATAAAATATTAGCAAATATAAAAATATTACACCAGCTTAAAGGTAATTCTATTTTGTAACACCAATTTACATTAACAAAATGTAAATATAGTTCTTGAGAATACAAATCCCCACTAAATACGTTATTCGCTTAATAACGTATTTAGTTAGTCACGTACGAATCTCCAAACCGTGATCACCGTTTCATCGTATCGTTACCGCTTGAATATCTACTGAAAGATATTTCACGTATTCGCTGCCAAATCACCGATCACTGCTTTCTGATATTTATCTTCACGGGCGTGATCGGTGAAATATCGTCCACCACTACTCTAAACATTGCTTGACTATATTCATAGATAAAGTAATGAAGAATGAAACTCAATAAGAAAAAGATGAAACATAATTTTGCAGCGCCCCCTACGAATATGTCGGAAACTAAAAATGCCGTACGGGACTTACTGAAATTTAACAAGAACATAAATATAGATATGATTAAGTAGAAATGCATCCTTCTTATGATTTAATAAGAATGCATAACTACTTAATCAAAGGGCACTCCACATATAAACAAAATGAGAAAGTCAAAAAAGGAAAATGAAACCATGTAATATTTATTCTGCAATTTTTTATTATTTATGTTCAACATACAAATTATGTAAACATATTAACATAAATAATTGTTAAAAGCACGGGTTAACTCAAAAATGCGGTACACAGATACAGAGTATACAGTATACAGAGTGCCGGCAATTAGCACAAATAGTAAGATAACTACTACAATGCAACTGTTCCTTTATTATTTTGAATAACTTTCGTGAAGCTTTTAGACATTAAATTCGACTATCTTCTCGCTTTGCTCTGGTTCGACATGGGCGATCTTTTCATAAAACCTCCATCCCTTATCTGCGTGTGAACTCGCTGCCCACTCAACATTCCAATACGACGATGCGCCGAGCATGGGTTGATGTTTTTAGAATGCATCCCTTATCTGCATGTGAACTCTGCCTACTTGACATTCCAATACCTTGACGCGTTAAATAGGAATTCGGTGTAACATTCATCACTTAAAATAAACAATCTTACACTGATATTTGTTTCTCTTCTTTCTCTCTTTTTTTATCATTCTCGATCGAACCCTGATGTACTGAATAATTACATTAACTTTACTACAAACAGGATCTTTTCTATAATCACCCTGTACCGACTCTACAACACACACAGGATCTTTTGTATAGCCAGCCTGTTCCGGCTCTGCAACACACAGGATCTTTTATATAGCCAGCCTGTTGTGGCTCTGCAAAACATGTACATCAAGATTCCATCAATGATAACGTTCGTAACAACAAAAAAGTAAAATCAAATAAAGGAACAATCATTATCAGTGCTATAAACTTTCTAACGAATTTATTAAATCGTTTCGCCATATTTAGATAATCATTTCGTAATCTCTTTATCTGGTTCTAAATTATAATGAGAGTGATCTGTCTCAACTACGTCTACACTACCACTAATTCCACTTACCCTTAAAATATTTCTCTCCATAACCTCTTCATCTCGTTCCTTTGGCAATTCTACTTACCCTTAAAATATATCTCTCTTTAAAATACCTCCGTCTTACAAACTATTTACTTTTAATAAATGAATAGAAGTAAACTTGCTCTTGACAAGTTGAAATTCTAAATAAACGAATAGAAGTTAACCTGCTCTTGACAAGTTGAAACTCTATTGTATCTATAAAACTATATCTCGCTTTGTTGGAGTTACACGATATACTCCGCTTCTAATATTGTATCTATAAAACTATGGCTTGCTTTTTTGGAGGTACACGTTATACTCGATTAAAATTGTGTTGTTTCTTGGTTTAAATAAACTTCGGTTTGTCTCACAAATCCAATGACAACATCGCTTGTCATTACGTCTTTTTCTTTGCCATCAAACGTGACTCGTATTTTCTCCTTCATCATAACTACCTTCTGCTTGTATATTATTATGTTGTATAAATGCACGTATAGACTGAATTAACCCTTCACTACTGTCATCTTCACAATAAGAGCCCAGCGAGTGGTACGAAGTGAAGTTTCTCACCAGCAATGTTTTAAAATAGCAAATAAATTCCGAACAAGACGGATTTACGTTACGTCCAGCATGCTGCCTTACTTGCCCAAAGTAATTTTCGAATGCATCCTGGTTGATCTGCCTGGAATAAAAGTACTTGTATCCAAGCGATTGCACTTTAGCTTAAATTACTTTAAAATTTTGGTAAGTTTTGCGTCAATTCGCCAACGAAGGAGGAATAAATTGCTTTCCTTTGTCCACAAAATACATCTTCGAAAGCATTTTCATACTGTTGTTCCAAAAGCTGCAAATGCCCTGATCGACTTACAGCTGACTTTAAACATCTTGTTGTTGATTTTGACGACCCGTTAACGGTATCAAATAAATGGTTAAAAAACAACAGTAAATTCGCCGTTTCAGTACCATTACTTCCTAAACAATATTCCCCATTAATACTTTTGAAGTCTAAAACAATATACAATTTAAAAACAACTTAATGTTATTTGATAAATTCTACTTACTATCTAAACTCATTCTTGTTATAGCAGAAGCTACTTGGCAACTGAACACCTGGGCACAATTTACTACCTTCACTTTTTTAATCCTACCACATGACTGTCTGTCAGTTTTTTCATCAACCGAAGCTTGCCTGAGGGCGGATCAATATGATAAGCAGCAAGAATATGTTGCCACGAAGCTCTACATACTTGATTGTCGTTGTCATTGTAGCACAGATGTCTTGAAACCAAGCAGTTGCGAATTCCTTTCAACAAATGGGGAGGGTCGTAAATTGGAATAATTTTTCTACCATCAATATCAAAAACATTTTCGTTAAAATTCTGCTTTCGTCTTAAATATTCAGCTCTTATATCTGTGATTTGATAATTGATGGCTGCAACATTGGTTGTACCTTGGTCACAGACACTTGCAATTACTTCCAAATCTGTCTTGTGGATTTCTCGTATCACCATTTTTATTTGCATCACTAAAGTAACAGTTTTTGTTGTTGCTTCACAGAAGGAATATACAATTGGTTGCTTCCATTTTGATAATAATCCCTTCACCATAAAAACTAGTACATGGTCAGCAACTTTTTTGGTTTCTGGCAGTACCGGTATCTTCAAATCCCTCTATTTCATCTTTATTTTTGTTCCAATGTAAGCAAGGTTGTAAGGACATTTCGTCAAATAAAAGAATATAATATTTATCCTGCTCCTTCATTGTACGTGATATCCTTTGCAAGTGCCCAAAGATTGAAGTATTAATGCCAGGTGCAACATGTATTCTATTCAATAACCCCATTATAGTCTTTCGCGATGGTAGTGTGAAAAGTTTCGATAGAAGTTGATATCCTCTGCCGCTTTGCTTGTATAAGGCTAATGCCATTATTTTATCTTCTAAGGTAAAACGTCTGCCAAATATTTGTGCAAATTGTACATCTGGCACCGGAAAAAAATACGCACTACAGCGTTTAAAGCTAACTGCTTATTTGTAAATATGCTGAAAGATGTTGCGTTGGCATACTTTAAGCATAACTGCAGGTTCACATTTTTGCTGCGTTTCAAACTTTGCTTCAGAAGTTCTACTTCACGCAACAGCTTCTTCTGTTCTGAGGCAACTACTTGCATATCTGCCATGCACCTTGCCAGTTTTCCTTAAAAAGAAAAAAAATTATCAGCGTATATATCATATGCAACACTTATGTTTGCAATAGAAAGGACGAGCAGCAATCAATAGCAAAAGTATTTATTATGCTGCAAATTTAATAATTTTTTTCCAAAAGTTAATACATACTCCTCTTTCTCTTCTGGGATATTAAATGATGTTCTTCACAGTTTAAATTATGTGCCTCAATATCATTTGTAACTACAAAATAACAAAATTATTTATTATGCTACAAATGAAATAAGTCTTTTCCAAAATATAATACATACCCCTCTTTCTCTTCTGGGAATGATGTTCTTCACAGTTTAAATTATGTGTCCCAACATCACTTGTAGCTACAAAAGATCTACATGTTATTACCTATTTATTTTGTAATACAAGAACTTACCTGTAGTAATTGTTATGTTGGAAGAACCAGGTTGGCTTTCTTTTATATCCAGTAGTGCATCTCCAAATGATGACTGAATTTGTGGTCCTACAAAATACAAAGGAAGTTATTTGTAGTTTTATAAAAACAAAAGATTATGGTGAGTACATCACCTGTTAAATGTAACTTTGGTACAGCATTATGGAACAAGCGATTATTAACACTTAAATGATCTGCTACAAAGTGTCTGCGACATACTCGATGACTTTTGTAAACATTCTCTTCTGGTAAGGTATTTAATTTTGGATTTCTACACACATTCAACCAAACGGCAAATTGTTCTGGATATTTGTTAGGGTTAGGAAATAAGCGCCTACTAAATGTAGTGCCTTCACATCCAAACAGAGCGCACTTATTATATTTATTCATTTTCTGCAACAACAAATGCAATTATAAATTCACCTTTCGCTTAATAGTTATTCTTGTGTTCGTTTATTTATATGAGTAACACTATACCTGCCTTTCCACAAACACAAACAACTAATTAAATTGTTGAAAGTATACACTAAAATTTACCAAATCCAAATAAAAAATTATCCACATAACCTAAATACACGCACGACAAATCGCTCGACATAAACATCAAACGAAAAAAGACTACAAAACCACACAACATACAAGTAATCAGCAAGGTGTTGGTATTACAGTAGCCTACTTTCTCCACTAAGTGGTACTATGGCGACCTCTACTATTACGTCGGAAAATGACAAAGTATTGAATCACCTATATCGTATAAAGCTCGCACCCGTGAGTATATTTTTGTCAATGGATCACCATGGATACTAAATTGAAGTTAAAAGTTGGTTTAAATTCTCTTACAAAAGCAAAACATTACATAAAATATTGTAACTATGGGAGAGCATTTGCACATTATTTAGTTTTCTTTGAGTTAGTAGGCCAAAACAAACAAAAATATGAAAAGGAATTTACTGATATTCTTTGTATTTGGGGAAAATTCTTAGAGGAACGTTGCCAAATAGAAGACCTATGCAAATGTTATCTACAAGGATTAAATTACTTTCCTTTGAATGTAAAAATGTTAAACAATTTTGGATCACATTTATTAAGGTAATTTACCAAACTCTAATTTAAATTTATCATTGTTAATCATTTTTTTTTGTAGGATAGGGGAATATGAAGAAGCTAAAAAATACTTGCAGTTAGCTCACACTTTAGAACCTGATTTTTTACTCGCAGAAAAAAATTTAATGACTCTTAAAGGGGAATTGATAGATAGGTGGCACTTTCCTATGTTAAATGACAATGAACGAAATATGGCATATTATAAGGCAATATTATCATACAATACTGAAAATAATGCCAAAGTTCTTGATATCGGAACTGGATGTGGTTTGTTAAGTTTATTTGCATCAAATAATGAGAATATCACATCTATTCAAGCAATAGAGGATTCCAAAAGCTTATCAGCAATTGCTAAACATGTATTTGATGAGAATAACGTTAGTAAGATTAAATTTCACAGTCAAAATTCAGCAACATTAACTGCTCTAAATATTGGTGGTTATGCCAATTTATTAATAACAGAAATTTTTGATGTTGGTTTATTTGGCGAAAATGCTTTAGAAACCTTAATACATGCATGGAACAATTTACTTGATAAAAAGGCAAAAATCATACCATCTTCTGCAAACTTGTATGTCACTGGAATAGAGTGCTTTGATATTTTGAGGAAATGTAGCTTAGTCGAGGAACATAAAGATCTTGAAATAGCAAAAATATGTGTAACTAATTATTCAAATCAACCTTATGAATCAATTAATTTAAAATTGTTAAATTATAACCAATTAACTGAGACAAAACAAATATTAACTGTGGATTTTTCAAATTTGTCACAATTAAAAGAATTACAATACAATGAAAATTATTCTGATATAAAATCTTTAAGAGTTATAAAATCTGGACATTTGAATGCTTTTGCAATATGGTTCGATTTATATTTAGATAACAACAACATAATAACAACAAATCCGGTAAAAGAAAATGTAAAATGTTGGGAGCAAGCTGTGAAGTGCATTAATCATTCATATAATTGTTGTATAAATAGTGATATTCAAATTACTATCCAGTGTCAGACTGGAAAGTTAAATATAAATTTACTGAATGAAATAGTAATATGCAACAATTGTTTTAAAGTTTCTGAAGAGATAATTACTTTACTTAATGATACTACATTGACATCAGCATTGAAGAAATTATACAATTCTACGTCTAAGAATAAAGTCATTTTAGACACCTTTGAGTTTCCATTGCTAGGTATGAAATATGCAAAAAATGGCAATAAACTCTACTGTGTTACAAGAAACAAAAATGATGAATTATTTATTAAACATATTTGCAACATTAATAATGTTCCTCAGGAGAATGTAATTATGCTAGAACAAGCATCTCTTAGTCATATTTTAGAAAGCAATTCTTATAAATTTGACATAATTATACTAAATCCAATTTGTAAAAACGGTACCATTTATGAAAATTCAATACTAAATTATAAACTCTATGAAATGTGTTTAAATCCTGGTGGCTTAATATACCCACAGAGCCTAAATGTTGTACTGCAAGTAGTGGAATCAGATTATCTTTACAATTTCAATGTTGTGAATGATGAAAATTTATTTGGATTTCACATTGCTAACTACATAAATGAATATTCGGTAAGTATGACAATTCTTTTAACAATGCCACTGTATGTTTAATGTAATTAGTCTCTTTAAGATTGTTGTCGTTATTTTAAATCCTTTTCATATCATTTATATGCAAATATACCATTTGGTTTACGCAACACTTCATACAAATCGTAGTAGTCGTGTTTTTTAACGTAGTCATAGATTCAAGTTGTTTTTTTGATAGTATGTACTACGTCATGGTCTTCAGTTATTTTTTTAAATAGTCGTATTATCAGAGAAGCCTTAGGCCGTTTTTTTATTGGTCGGTGCAATACCAATAATGCTACTCCGAAATTTATGTACTTAGCTGTGTATAAATTAGCGCAAAAACTACACGCAGCGAATTAAAAATTTCAACAAAATATTGTAATACGTTTCATACGTCTTCACGAGTTGAAGTTCCAACTTATAATCTACAAATAGGCGTTATTGTTCAATAGCTGTTGATAGAGCTGGCTGAAATTTAGAGAAAAGATTTTTTTTACTATTTCTGTGTAAACGTTTTATTTAACTTTTTTGTGATTATTTGTATAATCTTAATTAGTTGTTATGTTTCTATGTTTTTTCGCTCATAATGGATATTACATTTAATGGCTATGTCTGTATGTATGTACAACATAGCGTACGTATTGGCATACACCATTCAGCGGTTTATAAATTCTAGTACAGCAGTTTCTAACAAACTTAAATATCTCCTGGCGTTTAAGTTCCGTCAAATAGTTGCTTGCCTTTTACGGCACAAAATACATTAAAATCAAATTTTTGAAATGATACATGGTATACGATAGTATTCATTATATAGCAGGTAAAAAGAGCATAATAATTCCACGTGACCAATTCAATATTTAATTTAAAAACAAATGCGATTATTTAAAGAAATGCGTAATTCAGTACATTATTACCATATAGTATATACACAACATTAGTATTTTCCAAGTAGTTCGAGTGCTATGAATCCAAATTTTTGGCATACATAATCCAAATCTGTTATTTAGCGTAAGTAAAATAGCAAAAGTAGTTTTTGTGTTGTTGTAACTTTCTTTTTCCTGTCTTACATAGACCATTGATGTGTTTTAATGCTTTACAACAAAGATAATATATAGCTCGTCATTCCACTACTATTGAATTTAGAAGGAATGTTTCGCGTTGATAATACGGAATTTCCTATATATTTTGGAGAAACTACCTTTCTAACTACGCATTACCTTAGTCTGTCATAATGTAAAGTCCACAATGGGCGTAAGTGTAACATAAACACGGCGTAAACATAGTTTATTAGTTTACACAATAAGGAATGAACATAACACAAAGACGAATCTTGAACGTGCCACACATAGATTACACCAAGAGTCCCCAAACTTTTTAGCCTAATGAATTACGCGCAAATTTCAAGCTATAAACAACGAAATCTAGAAGCAACAAATGGTACAACGCTCAATAAAGGTAACCCTAAGAGAGAATTTGGCAATTTCGTTTTAAAACTGAAAATTTCCTTGAAATGATATTTTATTTTGCTGTTAATATAATTTGCATTTATGAAGAAACTGTGTTTTTTCTTGAGAAGAAAACTAGTTAACATTTACGTCTTTTAAAAACTATTAGTAGCTATATTACAAAAAACTATAGATTGACAGACAATAAAATTAGATCTCAAACAATAAAACTTCTTTTTGTTAAAATAGGTCATTTTATTTTGCCTTACATTAAAAACATGGATGTCTTATAGTTGCGTATTTGTTACATTTACTTTCATTGTGATTTAACGCGAATTTTGTTGTTTAAGATGGTTGTGTCGTAATAACAATACTCTTTTTGATTCATGAATATTGATTGAAGGAAAAGCTATGAGGATGATAATTTTCTGAGGGTGCTCCAATTAATGAATTGAAAAGCACAATAAGCAGTAAATAATTTTATCTGTTGCATAATTTTAATTTAAGTTTTTTGACATTTTATGCATAAAATTAGACACCAATCGTGTTTATTTCTAATTATATATTTAAGGTAAACGAGCATTTCGACTTAGATAAAAATTTCCAACATAAGAAACTATCTCAACCTCAACAGATGGGAAATATATTACGTTTAGACAATGAAATTATGGTTACACGGCGACAGTGTCCAATTCAACAGTGCAAAACAGTCGATGGTATTCTGTATTGGTTCGAGTTTATTTTTAGTAATGGAAACAAAGTAGATACAAGTTCTTGTACTCATTATAATTACGCTAGTTTTCTTATCAATCGACAAGAAACAAAACAGAAAAATACTGAATTAACAATATGTATGAAGTATCATCAAGGAATAATAAAGATTTATTGTGAAACATATTCTTATTCCTTTTATTATAAGTATTGAAAGTTTTTATGTGATTAATATCATTACAACAAGAATTACATTGGATTACATTCTACATTCAAAATGTATCATTTACAATTTATTTTTCATTTCAAAAAGTATATTCTTGATAATGGAAGCAGCCTTCTCCGAAAAATCTAAATGCACAATATGACTTCCATCAATAATAACAATTTTAAACTTTTGTTTTTTAAATATCTTCAGAAGTGGTTCAAAATAACTTCTTTGTAATCTGCTTTTCTTGGCGAGTATCAAATAAACAGGGCAAGTTACAGGTTTTTTTTTGTAAAAAGATCTATATAGTAATCAAAACTAGCACTAGAGTCCAAATATTTCTTCAATCTGTTATCATTTGTGAAAATGTATCGATCTTTACCAACTTCCGTTATCATTCTTTTAAGTAACGGTTCTGCTGTATTCTCATCCAAATTACCAAAGCTTCGACTAGCAATAATCTTCCTCAAAGCGTCTTTGTAACTGTACGCGGGTCTCATATCTGGACTGATTTTTCCACATATTTAGTGACTGTGTATGGGATTCCAAAAGTTGATTCAAAAAGTAGTTAGGATATGATGGATAGAAATATACAGTATCCAAATTGATTATCTTTAGTACATACTCAGGATGCATTTGTGCAAACATAAGTCCTATTTGGCCGTCGTAACTATTGCCAATGAAAATATAATTTTTGCGTTTAAAAAAGTGAACAACAATTTCATAAGCAAGGAGGTTATTCGTAGTATGAATTCTTGTGGGAAATGGCTGGAAAGACCATGGCCAGGTAGATCGATGCGTATATAAAAAAACATTATGGAAGATACGGGATTAATTTGTTAAAAGATCCTGCATTGTCCAACAATCCATGGAAACATAAAATAACCGTATTGTTTTCATGGCCCCACAATTTAGCTGAAAGTAAATTTATGTTACACTATTTGGTATTGCACAGAAGTATTAGAACTCGCAGGTAATTACAAATTATTTAACAACAACAAAGTTATATGTAAGTAATAAACGATTATCTACATTTGGAAAAGTGCGAATCGAAATAATTAAATATACATAAAGCGTAATCTTCTTCAAAAGTTTTCATCTTTAGTCATTGTAGACAGGTATACAATTAGTTTTCTGTAAGGGCTATTTTAATTACCTGTATAAGGATAACTCTCCCAACTTAAAATAATCCTTTTAACGCATATATAACTTTTATTCTCGCGTCCATACTGCAAATTCTTTAACTTCAACGAATTTTTAATAATCTAAGTTAATTTGCTAACTTTGTCTACAAATCGTGTACTTAAACGCAGTGTTTATAATTAGAAATCTACGGACATTTATTATTGGATTTGTTTGTGTTAGTCTATATTTTTGGTTAACACTTTAAACAACGAGCAGTAAAAGGAGTGATAATAGAAAAGAGCATGTGAACAAGTAAGTACATCAAGTATGATGAAAATTATACTGTTCTCAAATGTAAATCCATTTCAAAGTCCATACAAGTGACATAAGGGCATATGAAGGTCTTGACCAATAATTGTTTGATAGCTTCCATAGCTATATAAAAGGCAACAAAGATCTGCATAATATAGTTTTATTTTTGTGGCAAAATTTGCATTAACAAATATATATTTTCTAATCTTACGTTAAGATAAATTCTGTAATTAACCTTGAAAATAATTTTGAATGTTCAACTTGCTAACATATAAAATCAATGAATTTTCCAATTCAGTTGTTACCGCTCTTGATAACCTAATAAAAATTTATTGAAAATTTTCATTAAAAGGGACAGATTCACTATACCGCAATAATCGTCACGGCAAACGTATCAAAATTTGTAGGTAGGGTACGTGGAAAATTAAAAATTATTAAATCAAAACTACTGCTTCCAGATAGTTTTTGAGGTTTTTCAATATTTAAGGATATTTCTTCCTATTGCTGGGCCACGAGAATGTCAAGTCAGTTTTTTGATTTGCACCCAAATTTGTTATAAAAGTTGCAATGCACACCTATATTGAATCAGGTTTGCTCTATATTTTTAATATATTTTTTCAGAAATATATTTTCAATTTTGTTTGTTACATAAATAATAATTAGACACAGTATTGTACTTACCAGCAATATGTCCCCAGGAAGCAGATACTTGTATTTCTTGTATCTTCATCATTACTTGTAAATTTAAAAATATCTTATTCAGAAATCAGTGATATAGTAAACATACATTGTAAGTATTTATGTATATAACTTTTTGTTAACCTTTGTTAGAAGAGGACTACATATGTATTTTTAAGAATATGGAATTACTATACTGTATATAGCAGTATTTATTGTTTATCGGAATGAACAGGCTTCTAACACTCAACTGCTATATTACTGCGATACTTAATATTTTTTAAAAGTTGTGCGACTGTAATTTATCTACTGTTGCATCATGAATATAAGTTAAAAATAAATAATATATTTATTAACTCTATTAGTTATAAAAATATAGACAGCGCATGTTTGTAAAAACAACGTACAAATAAATGTTAACAGCAACGTGAACTCAGATAATTTGTGCTATACTTATCTTATGTACATCAAAGCACAAAAAAAATGGGTGAGATAGGCAAGCTTTAAATCGCTTTGAATAGCTACAAAAACGCTGAATATGAAAGTTAAAACTAATATATTTTGTATGTTGGTGGTTGCATTTTGAAGAGAAACTTAAATTTCCGAAGATATAGATATGAATAACGGTAAAAAATTAGAATATTGAATTGCAGTTTCGTAAAGAATTCAAATTCTGAAATTGTTGATTTTTATAATTTTCTAGTAGGGATATTTTGTTAGAAACCGTTGTGAATCTTCAGTGTTGACCAACCATGCGCACCAAAAGCCTGAAAAGCACTAACTATGGATATATGATGCTTTATGAGTGTTATTAAAAGTTGCTCAGTTTGGGAGATTTCCCGATAATTTTTCGAATATTATGCATTTTATTTATCTTTATATATGACGAAAGTTGAAGATACTGACGAAATGAATGGTATTGTTCACTGAATACATAATTTTATACATATGTAGCTACAAGCTGCATGCTAATATATTCTTTAGTCTTAGTAGCAATTATGTATTCAATAATGTTATTAAATATGTATTATTCTTAGTACATATTCCTATGTAAATTGTAAGTAAATTCTGTATTAACTTTATAGTATATACAATGCCTGGGGTTGCGGAAATGGGTATGGTATGGATGGGAGCAGGACAAACCACACCAGATATGTCGCTAGGGTTAATTCCTAATGATAGTGGTGAATTATTATTAGATAATGATAGTCCTTATTATACTCCTTCACATCACAGCGCTTCAAATCAATCTCTTGAGGATATTCAAAATATTCATACAAATTCTATGGTATGTAAACCTTTCTATAATAACTGATGACACTGACACAGTTTTTAAATATCAAGGTAATGGATGGACTTGATATGTTACCGATGGTTGATATCAAACAGGATAGTAATAGTAGTTATTTAGATGACGATAATCAACCTGTCTATATGATAACAACCGCAACACAAACACTGCCTTGTCCAACACGTAAAATTAAGCCAGTTAAGCACCCTGGCCTTATTCTGAAAACACCTATAGCTTACCAAAGTAATACAGATCCATCAGTAATACCTATACAGAAGGATGGAATTGGTAAGCATTTCCTTTGTACATAAAATGTTTTTTTTTTTATTTAAATAGTATTTTCTCTTTTATTGAGTAAATATATTATGTTACTTAGGTTGGAACACATCTTTTTACAGTGTATGTCTTTTATTGAAAATAACATAAATTGATGTAATGATCATTGGTTATTATGAAACCACATATTTTTGACATATCTGTTATGCTTTATTAGTTATTACTGATTCTAAAAACATAACTAAAGTACAGGTAATTGTCAGTATAAAGATTTGTAAATTATCAAATAATAGGCTTGCCACGGTAGAAATTACAAACTAGTCAGAACCAATTGACATGTTCCGTGAAATGATTTATTATTGCATTCACTCACTCTGCTTTGTGATGTCTATTGAAACAAACCAAATGTATACTTATGTGTAATACCTATTGGGTATATCACTCTTTATCTGGATATACATATTGTATTCAAAAACTAAAAAACTATTGTAACAGTTTCCAAATACAAAATTGCAATCAATCCATTTAATGAAAACTAAATGCTGTATTATTATACATGATGCACAGAACAAGTTTAAGTGACCCACTATAAGGAAAATAAATGGATATTATTTCGAACTACATTTTAGTATGTTTGTCAGGTTATTATTCATCTTATTTTGATCAATTACTGCATAGAACGAGTTTAACTATATAAAATTGATGCAATTTCAGTCCCAAGACCAATTTTCTGTGGACGGTAACTTATAAGTTTCAAACGTATGCCTTTTGCAGAGGCAAATTTTACCTGTTTCGTTAATTTTGTCATAACCCATCAGTTCTCTCTGTTTCGTCCACAATCAGATACACAGGAGATTATTCCGTACATATAAAATAAAACAAAAAGATATCTAAAATCAATTGATGCAGTGCATTTTGATATTTTATTGAACTAGTTACCTTTCCATTTATTATAATTTAACCAAAATGTATCTAAAAAAATGTACAAGTGTATAGAATATTGGATAAAATTCTATATTTATACATTATTTTATACTGAACATCTTATTTATTTCAATAAGTGTTCCTGTATCCAAATGGGCAACTTAGCCAGAAATGCAAATAATATTATTGCAGCATTTTCTGTATGTGAAAATCAATTAATTAACTTTATTTAAGAAGAATTTTAAGAGTATTTTCAATGGTATTTATTCCATTAGATTCCAATAGTGCAAGACTTAACGTTTTGTTAGTTACATGCTACATTAGACAAATATTTATATTATATATTAATAAATTCCATTGGTTAATCATGTTTTCTTTTATTAGACAAATAATAAATGTTTATAGCTAATTTCTCTAAAGTATTAAGGATATGTTTATTATCTGTACAGGGCGGATTTCGTAATACCACTTTATTTCTATCTAAATCTAATAAAATGTTTTCTTGTTTTTTAGCTGTTTGTGAAAAATGTGGTGCTATCGGCGTAAAACACGCTTTCTATACGAGAGAAAGAAGATTCTGCAGCATGGCTTGTGCTCGTGGTTATAGCGGTTTAATTCCCGAACCCTTACCACAAACTACGCAAACTACACCAGACTCTAAACTAACTTACACAGATCACCGATTTAAAATGGAGGACCATGAAGACTTTTCCGGTTTAATTTCTGACCAACCATTACCTCAGTTACCCCAAGCACCCGTTTTGCCGCATATGGAAGATAATTTACCGTTAATTCGACGAAAACCGGCAGAACTTGCAAATACGTACGACTGGGATAGCCAATTGGACGACGATTGTTTTGTAGCAGCCCCTGTTACTTATTTCAAACATGTACCTTTAGCAGATATTTGGGGAAATATTTTAGTGGGGATGAAGGTAGAAGTAGAAAATACCGATTGCGATAACATCTCAGACGCATTTCCGGATTCCTTTTGGGTAGCTACAGTAATGAAAATTATTGGTTACAAGGCTTTGTTACGATACGAAGGTTTTGGATCGAATTCGTCAAAAGATTTTTGGGTATCTTTATGTTCAAATCAGGTGCATCCGGTAGGTTGGTGCGCAACAAGAGGTAAACCGCTCATTCCACCAAAAACAATCGAAGACAAGTATGGAGACTGGAAAGAATTTCTCAGGAAGCGATTAACGGGAGCTAGAACGTTGCCTTCTAATTATAGCAATAAAATTAGCGATTCTCTTAAATCTCGTTTTCAATGTGGCCTTAATCTTGAAGTTGTTGACAAGAATAGAATTTCTCAGGTTAAAGTGGCCATGGTACATAAAATTGTAGGGAAGCGGTTGAACGTTAAATACTACGATATGCCGCCAGATGATGCTGGATTTTGGTGCCATGAAGATTCACCATTGTTACATCCTGTAGGATGGGCTAAGAAGGTTTGTTTTTACACTATAGAAGTAGTTTGTATGTTTTTTCCATGAAAATTTGGAAGCGAGTTATATCCTTAACTTAGTTTAAGTTTGCCAATAATCTAACATTGGTATTGATTTTCACTAGTACTTTTATGTCGTTTTGAAATGAAAACAAATTAACTGTGATAAATGAAGATTTACTATAGTTAGTTCCACTATGCGCAGGTACTGAAGAAAATCACATAAATTAGAAGATATACGGTAACATAAAAATCACAACAAAAATGAAAATGTTACAAGTAATTGTCATAACAGATACTATTTTGTTGATCGTACTTTCACATTTACCCGCACACGTTTGGCTATTAAAGTCACTAATATGCTAAAACTCTTGGTCTAAGTTATTTTTGCCATTCGTCCAAAATAGTACGTTTCAATCCATCGCGCGACTTGCATTTATGTCTCTGAACATTCTTCTTTAAAATAGCCCATGAGTGTTCGATTGGTGACATATTAGGATTATGGAGGCCAGTTTAACAATCTAATGCTTTTGTTTGGTAACCATTCATAACTTAATCGTGATGTATGGCATGGAGGCGTTATCCTTTTGACAATAATACGCACCCCCATTTCTTTCTGATAGTGCCGCAAAAGATTGTTTCAAAAATTGTTTTAGCAAATCTGCCACTATGCATCCATCTACTACAAATAACTGTTTCACCGAGTAAAGTTTATTGAAACTACTTTTATATTACATTTATCCGACTAAATGACACTTGTCTAGTCATTATGCTCCCACTCTTTACACTTTATCACTTCCTGCAAACGCTTTCTCTTATTCACTTCAGAAATCTTTGCCTTTCTCTATAGTTTACCTCCCCTTGAACCAAATTTGTTTAATCTTCACACTATTACGATATTGGAAATTTTTACAAACTTTCCAATTCATGGGCAAGTATTTTGACGCTTTTTGTATGGATATAGTTATTTTTTGGCTTCTTTTAATAACCTTCAGTTTATGCCGTTTCAATGTTGTCTGTGCCGCACAACACGACATTATTTTTTCACAATACTCACCTGACTACAGCCCTGAAGTGGCATTAAAACAATTTGCGCCCTTTCACCTTCACTTAACTGTTTTTCCGTGCATTTTGATATTATATTATTATTATATTAATTATATAATAATATAAGAAAAATACAGATGTACGAATCCGTCTTCACTTCGATACCCAACCCGTTGATATTTGCAACTATACTGTTTCTATACAAAGAGTCATAATAATCATACCATTCCACAAATGAAAGGTTAATAAAATAAATAAGATGAGAGATTGGGACTCATAAATTTCATAAAGGAATTTAGTAGACCGACATTCTCGCTTATGATTTTGTTTAATATATTTTGTAGATACTGGGATTTCCTTGGGTGTCTAAGTTATATAAATGCTACTGTAGGTTCCTCCAGATAACATCCATCACAGATTTTGCTTGTTATTAGTGGTACAGAACAGGCGTAGGTTCAGTTAAATTAGGTGAAGTATTAGAAGAGTTGGCCGTTTATTATTCATAAGGTTTCATATCCTTCAGGAGTTCAGCAAAAAAAGAACAGAAAATAATCTTGCTTTTCCAACTCTTATCGTAATTGGTACATTATTTTACGGCCATCTTGCCATTGTTTGACATATTTTCAGGTATAGGACGAGAATAGATACCGACAATTAAGTTAAACTTTCTTTTCTCCTCTTTATAATGCCACCGTATGTGCAGTGCCTGCTTAAAAAGATTACGTTTTAGAAAACTCATTCTAGGTTAGCTCTGAAAAAACAAATAAATAATCGAATCTCAAACAAAAATTATTGAATAGTAGTAGATATTAAACCAAATAGTTAATAATAAAATGAAGTAGATAATTATTATTGTAAATATAATTGTGACCTACGTAATATTGTCATAATTGCACTACATAAGTTACCATGTGAAATACTAGGAAATGCTGAAGACCTGATTTATGAATGTTTCTCATATTATTTTAAATTATATTTTAAATCTTCATACGTAAGTTTTATTTTCAACATACACGTAAATAAAATAGTTTAACAGATACAACGGGAATTCGGATAGCCGTAAGATATGTTCATGATTACTGATCCGCGAATCGGCTGGTTGGTTAGTAAGCTAGAATTGTGGGATAGCGTCCCATCTTACTGAAACCAGATGTTGATTGCTTCAGTTAATGGTAAATTGTCAAGTATTTCTTTTACATTTGTTTCAAACAGCTATCAATAGTTAAATGTTATTAAAAAAACTATTAGATCAATTAGTTTGTAACAGTTTTTTTAAGTGTTTTGTTGTTTTTGTTTTTCCCTTTCAATCGCTATTTTTTGTTCCTGTTCCCATTCTATGCTTCAGAATGTGGTATTTTTAAATATTACAATGACTGCAAGGGTTAAGATAGAAGAATATGTTGATTATGATAAGAGTTATTACAAAAAAATCTACATTTTTTTATGTTAGTAACAAAAGAATATGTATTTCGGCAGTTAATGACTCTGCTACTATTAGAATATAATTCATATAATTTCACTGAGTTTGTATCTTCTGCAATAAATAATATTCTCGTGGTTTCTGCGATCTAAACCCCTTTCTCCATTCTGTCGCTACATTTTCGAGTAAATTTTAGCCGGTTTCACGGCATCGAATAATAAAAATCTTGTTACTGAACATTGTTCTTCTTTCGAGACCAGCTGCCATTTTTGTTGTTTCTATTTCTTTCAAACAGCTACTTGAAGTTGACATCATAGTTGCAAAGTTGACCCTTTGAAAGTCTCATCTAATAATATTCAGTACTCTTCCTTCTACTGCAGTTTGTTCCGTTAGTTATTGAACGTCCTTCGCATTTGAGACGACTACCACATATATTATGTAACCATAGCGGTAAGCAGACTAACTAATAACTGTGTAATAACCATGTCACCTCATAGTCTAAAGAATCACTGTTTTTAATGTTGAACATTTTTAAAATATTACTATTGTATGCCCTAGTTAGATAATCATCCACATTTTAGTATGCAGGCAAGTCATTACGAAAAGTAACGCGCTTGGCCTAATATAACTAATTGGTTCTTCTCTAAAACTGTAACTCAGCAATTCCAAGTTTTACTATCGACTTTTCTTTAAATTTTGAGTAAATCATGGCATAGTTGATTTGTACTTTTGCAGTGCTGTTTAGAAAAATGCTGTATAATGTGTTGTATTTTTCAAATGTTTATGGTTTAGAGTGTTGCAAAAAGCAAACTTATGCTTTTTTTGTAGTTATATGACTGAATGATATTAAAAATTATTTGGAAAGATGTAATAGTTAATTCCTGTAATTTTATTATACAAAATTTATATTCTATAGAGCGTATGGCTAGATTTCGATAACTAAATAACTTTAATAAATAAACTTTGGCATTCTGGTTATATGGTTTTGAATTAAGTCATACTACACATGACACATTATGCTTTTATATGCTTATTAGTGTCAATAAAAGCATATATGATTATAGAATATTGGAAAAATATTGTATACCTAGATAAAATAGAATTGAATTATTTTGAATTTAAGACCGCAAAAATCTACCAATGCTACATGTCAAATTATTAATAATTTCTGATATTGCAAAAAGTTCCAATAATATTCAAATATTGTCATATTGTACCAATATCGCCAATAAAAGCCTTGATATAGTTCAAAATGTAAATGCTGGTAGATGCACATTTCTGAAGTAAATTAAAAAATTTCTTGCAATTCCAGAAATATGTTTTAGATATCTCTTTTTTTTACCTGTCATTTTTCGTTCAGTATATCTAATAATAGCTATAATTACACTATGCTTTTATTGATTTAATCTTTTAGGTTGGTCACCACTTGGTTGCTCCACTAAACTATCTAGAAAGAGTTCATGAAGGTATATTTGACGAAGAAGATGCTACCGACGAGTTATTTAACCCATTCCAAGTAGGTTCTCAGGAAAATACCAGCTTACCTGGGTTTTGTGCGGGCATGAAGTTAGAAGCAATCGATCCTTTAAATCTTAGCTCTATCTGTGTTGCTACTGTAATGGATGTTCTACATTACGGTTACATTATGATTCGTATTGATACTTATGAGTCTGACGTAACGGGTGCCGATTGGTTTTGTTACCACGTCAGTTCGCCGTGCATTTTTCCCGTTGGCTTCTGTGAAAGGAATAATATTCCCTTAACACCTCCTAAAGGTTATGACTCCCAATCATTCAATTGGAACACTTACCTCAACGAGACTCATAACGTGCCGGTTACTTCAAGCCTTATTAACCATTATGTGCCATCGCACGGGTTTAGGGAAGGAATGAAAATTGAAGCAGCTGATCTAATGGATCCCAGATTAGTTTGTGTTGCTACTATAGCTAAGGTAGTTGGGAGGTTACTGAAGGTTCATTTTGATGGTTGGGAGGAGGAATATGACCAATGGTTGGATTGCGAAAGCCCTGATATATATCCAGTAGGTTGGTGTCAGAGTGTTGGGCATAAACTCGAGGGACCAAGGATTGTTTCAAAGCAAATACAAAAGAGCATAACACCACCTAAAGGTACTTTACTTTAAATTAACTCGTAAGCCAATTTTTTATCTTTCAAGAAAAAACTAAAACTTCTAAAAAGTAAATTATTTTAGGAGTGCACATAG